>OZ010715.1:34617299-34694651 GCA_963932345.1 Ophion ventricosus | reverse complement strand
AAACTTTCTCGCGGTCACGGCAATCCTATTAAAACTTTTTCGGATTGTTGATAAAAATCAACGACAGACTACAACGTCAAATTTCTACGCTTGCGCCTTATTTTTCCCCCCCAGTCAGTCGTGCGCGCATTTTTTTGCACATTTTTTTCTTGTGCGAATAATATCTATATACAGTACTAGGCAAAAAAAAGTACGCACTAGTCGAAATTTCTTATCGCACTAAAACTTACATAGCGGACTCAAAAATGAAGGTAATTGAATTTCCCAAGTGGCGTTTTAAAGAGGACAAGGTAACCTTTATTTTGCTCTTTTAGAAAAATTCTCTACGATTTTTTTTCGCCCCGGTGCGCACTTTTGAACGTGGCCATTTTTCAGCTATTTCTTGGCCGTCGAAAATTAACTGCAAACTTTGTAGAACATTTTTTTCCTCGGTTTTTTCCATGGTAAACTTAAAAATAATATCAAAACCTACATTTTTGTTTTTTTAGAAAGTCTCGTACAATTTTTTTTCGCCCCAGTATTGCATTTTTAGCTAAAAAAGAGATGTTTCAGAAAAAAAGGCGTTATCGACGAACTATAGGGTTTCAGAGAAAATGTCAAGAGGGTAAAAAGTTACAATGGGTTCACACTGGAGTGGCAAGAATTTTTTCAGAATTTTTTTTGACATTTTTTTTTACCACTTTTGGTTGGAACTTTGATGAGTGGAGAGGCTCCACTTGAGAATTATGGGGTCTAGGACAATATATTGAAAAAGGAAATTTGTTTACATGTTCATTTTTAATTAACAACAATTGTTTTAGAATTTTTTTAGAATTTTTTTCATTTTCATTTTTTTATTTTAATTTTCAAAAATTAAAAAACACATGTAGAAAAATTGTGGTTAATCAAAAACGAAAATATAAACAAATTTCCTTTCTTAATTGTCCTAGACCCCCATAATTCCCAAGTGGAGCCTCTCCACTCATGAAAGTTCCAGTCAAAAAAGTTAAAAAAAAAAAACATCCAAGAAAAATTCTGAAAAAATTCTAGCCACTCCAGTGTGAACCCATGCAACTTTTCACCCTCTCGACATTTCCCCTAAAACCCTATAGTTCTTCGATGACGCCCTTCTTTCTGAAACCTGTCGTTTTTAACTAAAAATGCAATACTAGGGCGAAAAAAAAATCGCACGAGACTTTCTAAAAAATAAAAATATCGGTTTTGATATTCTTTTTAAGTTTCCCATGGAAAAAAATCGAGGAAAAAATTTTTCCACAAACTTTGCACTTAATTTTCGACGGCCAAAAAATAGTCGAAAAATGGCCACGTTCAAAAGTGCGTATCGAGGCGAAAAAAAAAATCGTAGAAAATTTTCAAAGAAAGTAAAATAAAGGTAAACTTGTGCTCTTTCAAACGCCACTTGGGAAATTCAATTACGCTTTATTTTTGCGTTCGCTATGTTAATTTTAGTGCGGGGGTAAGAAATTTCGCCTAGTGCGTACTTTTTTTTTTGTCCAGTACTGTATATACACACACACACACACACACACACACACACACACACACACACGCACACACACACACACACACACACACACACACACACACACACATAAGCGAATTTCATTAGTAGTAACTTACACGAGACTCGACTGTACGTTGCAATAAGAAAATGAAGCAGAAGTAGAAGTAGACGAAGAACAACAAGTACAGCTTGATTTATGACTTTCTCTCGACTTAGAGCTCGCGTGCCCCGTTCTTCCCTACGGCCCTCACTCTCGCTCCCTCTCTTCCTTCGTGCCCTCTTTATCCCCTTTCCATCTTCCTTCATCGCATCCCCTCCCCGCTCTCCCTGGGACCCTCCGTCGTTTTTCCCTCCTCCCACACCCCCTCTTTTCCATCCCTCCCCGCCCCCGCCTCCCTGATCAAACTCTACGAGAGTGTGTTTTGCACGAGGAGAGCGTGATGCACGTATTCCTTGCGGCTCGGACGATTCTCTCTCGAGAATTTATGGTACCACGATCGTGGACCGGGGTATCAGATTTAAAAAATCCGAACAGGTGCACGGTATTATGGTGCAGGCTTTAGGCACGGTCGGTGGCGAAAGGGTCAAGGGGGGAGGGCGCTCAGTCCAAGATTGAGACGCCAACGATTCGACTGTGGAAGTCACTTTGTTATTGCAGAGCCACCGTTTTAGCTGGGCTCATCAGCATGATAATCCACCATGGATTATTACCCGTCATTTGTGCCCGGTACTCGAATGGAAAAATTGTTGAAAAATATTGTCGAAATCTTGAATATTATTATTCGGATGAAATTACACGAGCGAGATGAGATCGTGAGCAAATTATTTTTCGAAAAAAAGCATCCCCTTAAGGTTTAAACAATTATTGAGAGAATTTTTGCTATGGGTGTATCATTAAAAAGAACGAAGAATTTAGATATTTTTTGACAACAATTGTAGATGATTATTCACAATTGTGGTCAAATTTTATCGAAGAGATCATTTTTATCAATCTTTTTTCTCGATTTATGATAGAAATTTCGATGACAGGATTGCAAATTTAGTTTCGTTGCTAAAAAAAAATTCTCTTACCACGTGTACAAGTATGAAATGCGGATTTTTTTTCTAAAAATAAATAAAATAAAATAATAAATAAAATACGTTTATATTTATATTAAAATAAATATATTAAAATATTAAATATTAATATATTAAATAAATATATTAATATATTAAAATAAATATTATAAAATAAAACAAATACGTTTATATACGGAATATAAACGTATTTATAAAAATACGTTTATATTCCGAATAAAAAAAACACGTTTATATTCGGAAAAATGATAAAAAGTGCTGTATTCAACGTATGCTCCATCGCTTGGTATACATTTTTCCCATCTTTCGGGTAATTTGTGAATACCACGCCAGTAAAAATCTTCCCCCTTTTGCTGCGAACCATTAATCGAGCCCTTTTTTCACATCTTCGTACGAACCAAAACGTTGCTGAGCAAGTGCGTGACACATCGATGCAAACAAGTGTTAATCGGAAGGAGCCAAGTCTGGTGAGTAAGCCGCATGGGCTAGAACTTCCCAGCTGAGTGCTTCCAACGTGTCGCGAACCGGTTTTGCCGTATGTGATGGAGCATTGTCATGAAGAAAAAATGACTTTGTGTTGCCTCTTTCGGTATTCTGGCCTTTTTTTCAAGCAGCGAACGGTTCAAATCGGTCATTTTTGTTGGTAACGTTTAGTATTAACCGTTTGCCCAGGTTTTAACAGCTCATAATAGACCACGCCCCTCTGGTCCCACCAAACACAGAGCATCGTCTTTCTGCCAAAGCGATTCGGTCTTGTGGTCGATGTGGATGGTGCGCCTGGCTCTACCCATGATTTTTTGCGCTTGGGATTCTCAAAATAAATCCACTTTTCATCCCCTGTAACTATACGATGCAAAAACGACTTCCTTTTGTACCGAGCGAGCAAAATGTCACATGTGTTTTTGCGCTTTTCCATTTGCCTGTCGTTCAACTCATGTGGTACCCATCTACCGGTCTTCTGAATCTTTCCCATCTCTCGTAGCCGATTGGAAACAGCTTGTTGACCAACGCCCAATTGCTCGGCGAGTTGTTTTTGCGTTTGCGAATCATCTTCGTCCAACAATGCTTGCAATTCCACATCGTCGAATTTTTTTGACGGTTTTCCATGTTTCTTGTCTGCAACATCGTAGTCACCACTTTTGAAACGCCGAAAGCATCGTTCACACGTATCTTGCGATGGAGCATGTTCACCATAAGCTTCTCGAAGTGATCGGTATGATTCAGCAGCAGTTTTCTTCAAATGAAAACAAACAATTAATGCTGTCCGCGAATGCTCTTTGCTCGGTATTTAACTTCGACATGTTGAACACAACGACACAACACTATGCACACACTTTTCCAATTTATCACTCGTGCGCGTCTGACAGTTGCTGATGACACAACAAAATGGCGCAGTGTCAAATCTTTATAGCACAAACTGCATTGGTGCACCATCTGTTGTCTGAAATCCGCATTTCATACTTGTAAACCTGGTAAGCTTTTTACAACATTTTTTTAGAGAATTGTCGTGAATTATGTGTCATTATTAAAAAAAAAAAAAGAATGTGGAAATTTTCCACAGCAATGGTAAAGGATTATTCATAATTATGATCGAATTAATCGAAAGCATAATCTCAAACAATTTTTTACTATATTTATCATAGAAACTACGATGACAGAATTAAGCATTGCAAATTTTGGAGCTTAAAAAAAAATATATACTTCACCTTCTCGCATAACGTGTCCATAATTATTCATTAGTGTTGTTGAATCATCCAAGATGATTATCTTATCGCGTTACTTATTCATAATTATTTATTAGTGTCGTTGAATCATCCAAGATAATAATTTTGAACAATTTTTCAATCGAACCCTGCTTTTGGTTGTAAAAAAGAAACCCAAACAAACCCAAACATCACACTGTTTTTCATGTCGCAATATCGATGTCGATGTTTTTCCAAAATTCTTTTTTTTTTATTTCGTCGCACGCTTGACACACGCGGAACAGCCGGAGTTCTCGAGGAATTTACAAACACAATGGGTGAGTCTGTGTGGCTGTTCGTCGTGTCGATGTGTATAATAATTACGCGGACCTCGATTATGCACGGTGTATAATTATTATTAAATTTTTTAGGCTTAATTGAATATTTACTTTCAATTAAATATTCAATTCCAATGGAATATTGATTTTTATCGAATTTTCACTCTTAATTAAGTATTTAATTCTAATTGACTTTTAATTTCAATCAAATATTAATTTATAATTAAATATTTATTTCCAGTTACGTTATTACTATTTTTATTAAATATTTAATTGAAATAAAAAATAAAAAAAATATAATAAAATAATAAAAAGAGATGAAATAAAAATAAATGAAATCGAAAATAAATAAAATAGATGGGTAAAATTAAAAAAAAATTAAATGAAAGGAATATACGAAATAAAAAATTAAATATTTAATTGCGATTAAATATTCGATATTAATCAAATGTTTAATGTTTCAATTTAATATTCAACATCATTTTCTTCATTTCAGTATTGTTTTTTCTTCTTCCAATTATTTACAGCATCGTAGTTGCAACAAATACGTAATATAGAAGAAAAAAAAACATAGAATTGTAGTAAAGACCGCGATTTGTTTTTTTTTTGGTTTTGTTGAGCAGTCGTGGACGGCGGTTGGTCCCGATGGTCAGCCTGGTCCGTATGCGGAAGCGATTGCACTCACACGAGAAAGAGATCGTGCGACGAGCCACCACCGAGTCACGGAGGACGTGCTTGTCAGGGCAGGGACATCAGCGTCGGCAATTGTACCGGCGGACTCTGCAATGGTAAGTTTATTGGCGTACCTTCGTTTCGGTTGAAGTCACGACCATTCCAATTGGAATCAAGCGATTCAGGCTGCGAGCTCTGCCATTTCATTATGTCAAACAATAAGGTCAGGAAGATGCAGCAAAAATTCATTTATTTCCATCATTCGTATCGTTTAAGGGGGAAAGTATATGCAAACGACGAAATAATCGGCAATTTTGATAATTTTGTTTTTTTTTTTGGAAAGGAACAAGACGCGTAACATTTATGAAATTTTAGGTGCAGTTTATTACAGAATTGAACTATTTATTACAGAATTGAAGAACACGTTTAATCTAATTAAAAAAAAGATATATATTTTTTAAATTAGTTTGTTTGGGTTTGTTTGGGTTGGGTTAATCTAATTTAAAAAAATATATATATTTTTTAAATTAGTTTAAACGTGTTGTTTCATAATATTAAACAAAACAATTGAATAAATACTTCTACTATATATATGGCTGTAATTTTTTGTTTTGTGACCGAGAAATTTCGTTCAATTGAAGTCGTCTTCAATTGAAATTAATGCCAGAACTTTTTGACTGCTAACTGTTCAAGGTCCATGATTGTGATGTGGTTATTCAAAAATGGTCAAAAAAATTCATTGTGGCTATCTAAATATATTTATCCGCCCGGAGTAAGCGGTTCTTGAATTTTTCGGATTTTTTTTTTTACGTTAATCGCTCAGAAAGCACAGAAAAAATCATACTTCCACTGCGGGTGATAGCTTGAAAATTTTTACATATAATCACGCATTTTTCGGAATTTTTTCAGATTTTTAAATCGGGGCGTTTTTTTTCGGAAAAAATTTTTTTTTTTTTGACCAAGGGTTGTTTCGAAAAATGTAAAAAAAAATTCAGGGTGTCTTTGAGAATCAATGGAATCAGATAAAAAAAAAATAAATCGAATTTGCGGGGCTCAGGGAAAAAGTCTGCCGGATTCACGTGGAATACCTCATATATATATGTGTGTAATAGTAATGTAAAAAATCTGCCGTATCGCTAGACATTGCTTAATTTAAATCGCTATATCTCTGAAACTAGATGGTCAAAAGTCATGATTTTTTATTTACCCACTTCGTCATATGTTTCTCTGTAATTAAGAATTTTGTAAAAAAAATCAGTAAAAAAGTTTAGAAGTTATTGTGTGAAATTTTCCACTGCTCCCTATAAGAACAAGTGTAGAACCGTGCAATCTTTGACTGCCAATATCTCGAATACACAACGGTGAATTATTTGGAAATTTTGCATGTAATCACTTAATAGTGTCCTAAATAGGTCTTCAAAATAAAATAAAAAATCTATAGAAAAACGCCTTGGCGAGACTTCCACCTTCAAAATGTATTCGACTATGCCAGATTGCAAAAAGACTAAACTTTTGAAACGTACTGTCTCTAACTTTTGGGTAAGAAAATGGGATTCAACACCTCAACATCCTCAAAAAAAAAAATGCCGCCAAGATCTTCCTGGAAGCACACGCTGGAACGTCGTCATTATGCAATATTTCTTAATAAATAAATTCATCCAAATAGTTTAATTATGTAACAAATGATGTCTAAAGTTTCATAGATGTAAAAGGTTTTGTTCCGTGCCAAAAAAAAATCCAAATTGGCTGTTCATTTCGTCTACGTGTGTTTCCCCCTTAAACATTTTAACAGTAAGTTCTAACTGGCATTAGATGAGTAGCCTGTTGAATCGTCAAAGAGACGTTTGCGATTTGCTCAAGTTTTGCCGATCGTCGATCGCCCTGAAGGCAAGATTCCGACTCGACATTGAAGATCTTCAACCATCGAGCGATTTTCATTTTTTTTCTTTCTCGTTCATTTCACAGTCGGCCGGGCGAAATTGGGCGGAGCGCAGTTGACCGAAGAAGGTGAGTCATCTTTTTCGCTAATTGCCATCCATAAAGACAACATACGCATTCTCAGATGTTGTCTGATCGTTGATTCATTTTATTCAATAATATCATTATGAATTGTTCCTGCGATAAGGACGTTCTCACTCGCTGATCAGATGATCCAAGTACCATTTCCTTCACCTAATTGCCAGCCTTTGAAAGATCCAGGGTTGAGGAGACCAGAATTTCTATGGGCCCACACCCTTCTAGGGATTGTTTGTGGATTCCATAGTAGGGTTTTCCGTAAAAGAGCCGGACCGGGCGCCTATTAGGAAATGCTAGGGTAGGTAGACTGACTAAAACTATCGTCTAAGTACGGAGACCAAGTAAGAGCCTTTAAGGAATGTAATTGTGGATTTCCTAGTAGCGATTACCTCAATACTACCAGACTTTGCTGTTATGGGGGCAAATCAGTATAAATTGCTTGACTAAAGAATTTGTGGCATAATAAATATCGAAATCGATTAAATATTATAATTAAACTATGCGTTTAAGGGGAGAAAACCCTTTAGACGCCCGACATTTTTTGTGAATTTTTTTTGAGGGTGATGAAATAATCGCATCATTTTTTAATTTTAATGTGATTTTATTATAGGTTTAAAGAACTAAAAAACATTTTTTTTACAAAAGAAAATGGCCACGTTATTGCCTTTTCCCCCAGGCGTATTTCCTGTGCCATCAAAAAATGCTTCATTTTTTTACATTTTTACTGTTCATCTGAAACAGAAAATAAAAATATTTTTCGATTACTGACACATGTAGGAGAACGATAAACCTATAAAATTATAAAAAAGTATAAAATTGAAAATTACGCAGGCTTCTTAACCAAAAGTTCAAATTTTCGACCATTTTTTCGACAGTTTTTATCCCCGAAAAAATATTTATCTACGCGATATCGTTCAAACTTTAGGTTTATCCTTCCGGTAATATCATAGACAGAAACCTCTCAAAATTTCAGCGAGATCGATCAATAACTTTTTGAGCTACAGTGTGAGCAGTTTTTCAAAATGTAGTTTTGAGATAATCGCGTTTAAAGTTTCAATACGATAAAACTATAAATTTTAGTGACTTACCGATCAATCAGCGATTCCAGGTCCATACACTAACCCTTCAACTTCCTCGAAAAACTGATTTTCTTCCATTTGCTGCTGTTTTCGGGCTATACGAGCTGCTTTTGTCGAGGAAAGGCTCATCCGGTTCTGCCTCTCTATCCGTGCCTCATCGGAGTTTTCGCCGAAAACTCTGGCGTACGTCCCAACAATTATGCCCAACGCATTCATAATTCTTAAAATGGAGGAGCCTTCATTAAACACCCCAGCAGCAATATAGGCTGCGATTTCAACGATTTTGAGTCCAGAATGGAGGTGTTTTGGAGCCAATCGCCAAACTGTTGCGTTGAAACTCTCGTTCGCGTTTTGGGTATGGCCACCCAAGCATCTTTCGAGTAAATCTTCCCTCGACAAATCTTTGTAAATTGGTAAGAGATGCTGCTTCATCTCTTCACCAAGAAATGGAGTAACATCTTCAAGTTCTGGCTCGCTAGTTCGCGGTCTCGGCGCTCTCCACTATGAGCTATAACTCCGTAAATATTTCATATTTCGATTTTTCCTTTTAACAGTATCCTCTTAATATATTATAGTTTCGAAATATGCAAAAAGAAATCGATTTTTGGAAAATTCTGAAGGATTTTATCCCTTTGAGTAGACGAGCTATCATGCCTTGAACCAACACGCATGGAGTTTCGTTCATTGGAACAACGCAGGATCAAACGTGTCAAAGTATGCGACCGAATTTTTCCTTCAATGGCCCTCGGTAGGGAAGTGTGACCGGCCACTGATGGCCCATGTGAGGCTTTCAGATTAGGGCCTCAATAAAGTCAGGGAAAATTAAGATAAGTCCGAACTCAATTTCCGCACGGGCAATTGCCGGGAAAATAAAACCAGACGTTGCCGATTCCTAGTGTTTAACATATTGAGAGAGCTGCTGTGACCAAAAAGATCCGAGTGATCGTTCCTTGGAGTCAGCCAACTAGATACCCCAGCTCCCAAAGTCACCAATCAAAGCCCACTTTCCACTATCCACCTACCCTGATCATGATATAGCATGCGATCTTCCGGTTCCGGGTCTGCTAATAACCGAGGCGAATGTCAGTCTTCTCCCCAAAACGGCTGGTCCCCGCATCAGTGGTATTTACTTTTAATTATCCGAGCGTTTAATTATTGACGCATGGTAGAGCTGTGCGAGCCGGCATGACAGCATCCGCGGGATGCCTGTGAGCCAGCAACCCTAATTGCCACACATTGCAACCCTCCCTCGACATAAACAGTCCGAACAATAGAGGCTGTACCAACGATCGTAGGAATACATGGATACTCTCTTCACTCTCTCTCTCTCTCCACCCCTTTACACTCCTACCCTTCCTCTCTCTCTCTCTCTCCCGCTCTCCACTTTTCGCAGATCTAAGGGCGTCCCGAGCTAACCCAATCCAACCATCAAGTAATGATGTAGTCAGAGAGGGAGTGAGGGATCGGTGTAGTACACCGTAAGCGACGCCGTATAGTCCGATATCGACCGTAACGCATCAAAGTTGCACGCGATGGTCCCCTCTGTGGTCCCCCCGAGGCACAAAAAGATCCCGAGCGCGGGGGTGGCTTTAATATTGAAGAAAATTATGTAATCGGTGGGCCGGACCGTTTCTCTTCAAACCCTGTATCGTTACACCCACCATACATGTGTGTGTGTGTGGATGTGCGCCCATGCCCTGTACCTTCGCGAGATTCTCTACGTTTCTTCAGGAAGGGAGGGGGGGGGGGGGGAAGAATTGATCGTGCATGCAAATAAAGTACCATTATCGTCCGCCACTCTATCCGTGTGTTCCCTATGGGCAAGCCATGTGAGTCTGTGTACACCTATGTGCATGTTGTGTGCATTATCCGTAAATGTATGGACAAGAGGGGATACGTGTACTATTACTCCCTGGATAAACCACAAGTACGTGAAGTACTCGTTCGTTTATACAAGGCCTGTACAACAGTGTGTACGACACGACACTGAACCCCGTGGCTCGGATTACGTTGGAGCATTGAACTTGAACTTGTTGGTCTAGGCCCTGTGTTTCAACGATGAAGTCGTCGGTAACGGCTAGATCGAGAGCTCAGATAAATATTGATCACAGATGTAAGATGTCCCTGGGTAGAGAGATCGGACTGCTCCTCCGCAACCTACTAGACAAGGCAGATGCAAGGCAGACTAGATAAGACTTTTATCTCACTTTGGGATTAAAAGAGAGATCCTTGCAAGGATAGCGCTATCATGTAAATACTGTCACAGTTTTGATGCCCACTGTGCCGTTATTCGATCATTTAAACTACAGTACAATCCGTTATCAGCCAATGAAGACCAAGTATCGGTGGCTTTTAGATTGGTGGCTAAAATGACATAAGCGAGTGTTCGGATCAAGCCAGACAGGTAGCAAGTTTAGGTAGAAGCAGCGCGTGTGGAATAAACACAGCCAATGTCATTCGTTGGTCCTTCTATTTCCCAATGAATCTCTCCACCACATTCCCTGCGGCAATTTGGCATTGGAAGGATAATGCAACGATCGAAAATACCGTCATATTTTTACGTGTTGCTCAATCGTTGTGCTGTCACTCAATGATTTCAACTCCGGTTCGCCTCATTATCAGCCAATGAAGGCCAGAGCTTGGTGGCTTTCACATTGGTAGTCAGAATGGTGTCGGGGAATATCCGAATCAAGCGAGACAGGTATCAGGTTTAGAGAGAAGCTTGCGAGTATGGAACGAACATTACCAATCGCATCCGATGATCTTTACATTCCTAATGAATCGTTCCACCATATTCCCTGCGGCAACTTGCCATCCCGAGTTATCAAAAGGGCTCAACCACATGTCCGCATTGATGATTTAGAGTACTCACGTATCGGAGAGATAACATTTCCATACTAATAGCAGCAATTTGTATACGCTTTTGTTTCGTGATTACAGCCAACAGGCAGATGGACGTAGCGCTCTATGTCGGATTGACGGTAGCCTGTGTGGTGATAGGTGGCCTGGCCTTCTTTTTAGCGAGACTTCTCAGGCGAAAAGGTCGGGATCATTCGCTCTACTCCATGGCTCGCAACGGTAAGAGTCTTTAGATACGTTATCACTCGGCCCTTCAACGCGACAGTCCACTTCATCAAATCAACACGTTACCTTATCCTCTCCTTTGTCAATTGATCGAACGTTCAAAAATTGCAGAATTTCAGCCGGAGTTCTTTCCGGATCAGGACAAAAAGTTGAGCCTTCAGCCGGACGTGACGGCGACCACAGTACCCGCTTGCTACGAGTATCCGTTCGATCCTAAGCTCTCGCTATCGCGCTCACTCTCCGAGCATCATTACGATGTACCTCATCTATCGATAGCACCTCAACCCTCACCGATGTCACCGACCCCGAGTACCTCGACTCAAGAGTCCTGCAGCGACAAGCAGATTCACTCGGACAGCGAGAACAGCGTGACGAGCTCTTATCCATCCTCGGACTCGACGTACAACGTTGCCTCGGAGAGCGTCAGGTTGCCCAAGCTCGAGACTGGCAATGTTGCGAGGGCGGCGGTCAACACGCGCGGTGCTCTACTCGTACTACCGGACTCCGGTATATCAATGTCAGTGCCCGAAGGTGCTGTGCCAAAACCACTCAGGAAGGAACTTTATCTAGCTGTACTCAACGAGGATAAGTTCAGGCCACGTCTACCCGGTGAGTTTAAATAGATTCCGTCACTATATTCCAATCCAAACTCAATATAGACATCGCTGCTTCAAATGCAAGTGGGGAAGATCCAATGCAAAGGAATGCAGCCCGCTAATGTGGGCCTGCATTCGGACCTGTAGATCATGTCATGAGGAAGTTGTGATTGAAAGTCATCAGCTGCTCGCTGGAAACTCTTGGATTGTTATTCCTCCAAAAGTATCCGGAATACGCAAGTGTCATTCCATTTTTTTCCAGAAAAAGACTATCATCTTGTCACTCATGTAATTCGTAATAATTTGTGATCGTCATCCAGTGGATAGTTTTTCGCCTCGTTCTATGATCCGTGGTCCGATCATACTATGCATTGGGCAGTCTACTGTGTTCGTGGCAATTACGATTTTACGCTTGTTTCCACTTCTCCGTGGGGGTCACGCTACTTTTATCCTTTGTGTAATTTATCGACTTCTTGGTCCATTTGAGAGCTTGCTTCGTGGCTTGCGCGACCAATCAGCCAATGGACTATCGGTGTCTTTGACTTTGTTGCAGTTGACGGACACGTTTTACTTCTTTTTTTTTCGTTCATAACGACTTTTCAGTTCCATTTGTATACATCAGCTCTTTACGCTTCGATAGCTCACTCGAATGAGACCCTACCTATGTGGATACACGTGATTCCATGCGGGCCTCTTGGAGCTGCCTCGTTTCATTTTCATTTCTTTTCGTGACCTCTGACCCATACTGCTCCATGATATGTATGTGTGCAGCCGTGGAGAATGAATGGTATTGCCGGGATACAGAGTCGATAGAGAGAAAAAAAAACGACCCCTCTCGAGAACTGGATGCTTTTGAAACGCAGCCACGCCCCTTTGACGGTAATAACGCTGGGCGATAATTTTATTACGAGTCGATCGCTGGGAGAACGTATACACAGGATCTCTCCAGTGTTCCACAACGAACCGTGGATTTTCCCATATGTGCATGTACCTGTGTTGATGTCCACGCATACACGTATGGGCGATGAATGAGGTCTGTCGGTTGCCTAGAGAGAGAGAGAGAGAAAGAGAGAGAGAGAGAGAGAGAGAGAGAGGCAGAGGGAGGAGAGAGCCCCGATGAGTCTCGGTTTAGTTCCAGCAGCCCATGCTGCTGGTTACGACGTCGTTTCTCACTGGGATTCGCCCCAACGAGAATGGTGCACGACCCCGATACGAGTGTTGCTTTACACATACGTATGTATATATGCAGTCTCCCCTGGTGTGGTCTTTCCCAGGATTTTTTTTTCGTCCTTGCTCTCTCTCTCTCTCTCTCTCTCTCTCTCTCTCTCTCTCTCTCTCTCTCTCTCTCTCTCTCTCTCTCTCTCTCTCTCGCTTTATCTTCGTAACGGCGAGGTTCGAGCAACCTAAATTACCAGCGCACAGGCGAGCACAGCCCCTCGAGAGAGTGAAAGAGAGGGAGAGAGAGAGACTGGCAAAAATAAAATTACGATCGTGTTCCCATCAGGGATCCAATGAAACTATATGAAATAATAGTCACGTCCGCGAGGGAATCGCACTTCAACGATAGAGCTTCGTTGAGCAAGTGATATCCTGATTGACGCGAATTACCGTATCCTGTAGATTGGAATAAAATAAAATTGGGGGAAAAAAAGGAAGCATACGAACGAAGAAGAAAATTCGACGAATTTATTTCAACGTAATTCGGTTTGCTGCGTTGGAGGTTTGGGTTAATCAATTGACTAGGAACTCCCCGAGATCTGCGTTTAGGGGAGTCCGGAGCGTATTTGGTGGATCCGAAAGGTTTTGTCGCGGTAGCATGATTGCCCCATGGTCCATTGGGAATTCGAGGTGTTCTGGTATTTTCTTCTCATTTTTATGACTATACACACGTATGGCGTTTGAGATGCGGGGCGGGAAAAAGAGCCGGAATGGATGACTGGAAGGTAGACTTTAGTTTGGGTTTGGGCCTGGATATTGAACGAAGCCTTTAGTTTGGTTATGGAACTAGGTAGAGAAGGCAGCCTCCAGATAGAATTTGGAGCCGGATAGAAAAGATAGCCTCTTGTTTGGGTTTGGGACTGGTTCGAGTAGGAAGCCTTTAGTTGAGGTGTAGGCCTGGGCTGAGACGATATCATTTCGTTTGAGTTTAGTATTGGGTAGAGAAGATTGCTTCTAGTTTGGATTTGGAAATGAATAAAGAATGAAGTCGTTAGTTTGGGTTTGGTCCTGGATAGGAGAGATATCCTTTAGTTTCAGCTTGGGACTGATTCGAGAAGAAAGCCTCTAGTTTGGGATTCCAGTTGGGATTCTATAGAGAAGATAGCCTCCAGCTTGGGTATGGGGCTAGTTGGAGAAGATAGCCTCCAGTTCGGATTTGGACCTGGATAGGGAAGGAAGCCTCTAGTTTGGATTTAGCCATGGACAAATACGATATCTTTTAGTTTGAGTTTGGGATTGGATAGAAAAGATAGCCTTCAGCTTGGGTGTGGGGCTAGATAGAGAAAATAATCTCCAGGTTGGATTTGGAGCTGCATAGAGAAGGAAGCCTTTATTTTGGGTTTGGTACTAAGATAGAAAAAAAGAGAAGAAAGAAGCCTTTCTTTTGGGTTTAGGCCTCGGCAGATACGATATCTTCTAGTTTGAGTTTGGGATTGGATAGAAAGGATAGTCTTCAACTTGGGTATGGTTCTAGATAGAGAAGATAGCCTCCAGTTTGGAACTGGAGCTGGACGGAGAAAGAAGCCTTTAGTTTATATTTGTACCTGTGTACAAAAGATATCTTTCAATTTGACTTTGGGGCTAAGTAGAAACGATAGCCCTCAATTTGTGTTTGTGCCTGGATAGTGATGATAGCCTTTAGATTGAGTTTCGGTCTAGATAAAGGTCGGAAGGTAGACTTAAGTTTTGCTTTATTTAAATTTAGCGATGAAGGTCAAGCTTTGGTAGACAAAGCAGTCGATTGACAGATAAAAAGTGTATTACCAATAAGAGAGTATTGTATCGATTATCGCAGACGGTATAACGCAACTATCGGCCGTGGTGACATGCGGGCCTTCGAGTGCGAGCTTCAACAAGCCGGTGATACTGCAGTTCGAGCATTGCGCAATGCTTCATCCCGCAACCTGGGAATTGAGCGTCTGGGCATCGGACGACCTAGATGCGGAGGAGACCACATCTACTTTCAGTCCTAACAAGGAACAACCGATAACGTGGACGAGGGTACTGACCCTGGGCAACGAAACCATCAATACACCGCTCTTCACGCAATTGGATCACGCCGAGGCATTCATAGTTACGGAACAATTGCGCGGTTACGTTCTCGCTGGTCAGAGCATCGAGGGCTCAATGGCCACGAAGCGTTTGCGACTGGCACTCTTTGCTAGCCAGACCGGACAATGCGGTGTTCGGGTTTACACGGTCGAGGACACGAAAGCCTCGATGAAGGCTATCGTCGATCGGGAAAGCCAGATTCGCGGCTATCTCCTGGACAAACCAAGGACCTTGGTCTTCCAGGATAACGGTGAAGCACTTCGCGTTAGCCTCGAGGAAGTTGGCAACGAATGGCAGAGCAAGTCACCGACCGAACGTCAAGAGATTCACTTCCGCGACGTATGGAATTGTCAGGAGAACACACCCCACGTCACTTTTGGCCTGGACACTAGCTTCGGTGCCTCCAACACTAGAAGTTACAAGCTTCAAGTTTCACAAGGCAACTCCGACACCAGGCAAGTCTTTCGAATCGTCTACGACGGTGCCAAACAGCTGGTCTCCTCCGGCAGCGTCACAAGACCACTTAGAGAAGTCACCGTAGTCAGCAGCGGTCATGCGAACAACACGAAAACCGACTCGTCCGCTCTAAGACCATTCCGGTTCACGAGATCACTCAGGAAACAGCTATGCCAGTGTCTCGATCCACCCAACGCGCTTGGAAATGATTGGCGAATGCTCGCGCAGAGACTACAGGTCGATAGGTGAGTTACACTTTGCTCTTAACTTGCACTCTCTTGCGTCACGATGACTCGAAACAGCCGGTCGCTCATCTTCGCTTCTCGTAAAAGAACAGCTGTTGCGGTTTTTCTTTCGACTTTTGAGTAATCGCAGCCACTGGGGAGCCTTTCAAACGTGGGTCTTCATCCGTCCGCTTCAACGGAGCGAACCACATCCCTCTATTTTCGAAACCGTTGGCTTTAAAAATCTGAAATAATTCACACACATGGCTTTCAACGAGTACATACGATAAAAATTATTCCGATTACTTAAAAGTAATTAACTCCGGGAGAAAATTAAGAAAAACTAATACCAATTCGACAAAATCTGCTATACTTTCGACACTGGTCTACCTCAGTATTGTTTACTATTGCTGCGCGTTGAATACTGTTTGATAGACGTCAGATCTACGCGTCCGCAGTTTTTCTGCTCTCTCATCTGCTCCTCAACATTTTCCTCCAATTTGCCAGTCAGCTCCCCAGCAACTGCCCACCTCTCTCTTTGTCTCTACGTGAATAACGACTCAACATTTCTCGCTTCTTCTTTTTTCCCTTCGTAATGGTTTTTTTTCTTCCATTCTCGACGATTTGTTACCAGGTATATCAATTACTTCGCGACCAAGGCAAGCCCGACGGAGCACATCTTGGATCTGTGGGAGGCGAGGCATCGAGAGCCGAGCGCGGTCACGGATCTGCTCAATCATCTCAGGGTCATGGGAAGAACCGACGCCGCGACGATCCTCGAGGCCCAACTCGGTGCCTGGCTCTGAATTGACCCCTAAAAAAGTGTTAAAAAAAAAAACAAAACAAGTGTGCGCGACCGCAAAAAAAGTGAACTTTCCACATCGAAGAAAGAAAAACAAAGACACAAGCTCAGTGACTCGACTCATCGAGAGTTCAGTGATAACGCGAGTGATCACAGAGACGGCTCATTAATATTGCCGATCGTTTAATTGAGCCAAGCTCAGATACAACCGGTGTGATGATTGTGACCAGTGTTCGTCGATTACCAACGACCAGTTCGTTGGAGCTTTGATCCAAGGATCGTCTCCAATGGCTTAGGAAATATTTCAAGGTAATTGGAGCAGAAAAAAGAGGACTAAAAATTACAAAAAAAGAAAGATACCGTAAAGCATCGTCGGTGATTTTACAAAAACAAAATGGCGGCCTATCGCATACTTGAGAAATCTCACCACGCGGTTTCCTTCGTAGCATTTCTCTCTAAAAAAAAAAACTGTATATATATATAGATGTTGCACGTTGGTAACCTCACCGAGGGGTCGAGGGGGGGGGGGGGGGGGGGATTTCCATTGATTGAACTGTTGATCGAGCGAAACGAAAAAAAGGCCGAAAAAAGTGAAACTTTCACCGCGAAGCCCCCTTCCCCCTTCGAGACGTTTTTATTACGAAGAAAAAAAGGGACGAGGAAATAAAACGAATTAGTTCGAGATGAAAAAGTTGATTAGACGATGTGACGAGTTAAAATTAAATAGACGAGAGAGAGACAGACAGAGAGTTATACGCCGTTTAGATGGATATATATGTAAATATTAAATAAAAAAAAAACAAATATGAGATAAAACAAACGAATGAGAAAAAAATATATATATACCACTCCGAACGAACCGACGTTCGTGCGTTCTTTTTTTTTTTTTTTTTCATTGCCGGAACGCCGGCAAAAATGATTATTATACGGGACTAACGTTGAGGGAGTATACGAGGAGAGCGCAGGGAAAAGTAAAATTGATCGAACCGCGTCACCGAGTATTGTTGATTTGTTATCGAAGATGCGCAAACGCGAACGAAGAGTAAGGAACAAAAAAGAAAAAAAAAAAACGAAACGATCGAGCAACGCGAATATACGCAACGCGTTGCGCGACCAAAGTACTCAACGAAAAAAAAAAGAAGAAAATCTTAGAAAAAAAAAAATACACACAGACAAGATGCAACGTCGGTGATTTTTGCGAATCGTGCCAAAATCTGGACCGGGAGACGCAGGCTCTCGAAAAAATATTCCACTGAATTGATAAATGTATTCTTTTTTTTTTTGTTTTTTTTTTTTTTATTTGTTCTCATTCTCCGGCCTAAAATTTATCTTCGGTAATTTCACTTTTATGAATTCTCCAATAATTAATCTTAATTTTGTCGAATCTTCGTTCGTTGTAGTTATTATTTCGATACGCTTTTTTTCAGCTCGAATTACGGCCTAAGTGTATTCGACGATCGATCCAAATTGCGATTAAAGTCCCACGAGGAGATATTGCGCTACCTCCCGCCCCATCATTTCCCTCTTTCCGTCGAACGATATTAATTTAATGAAGTTTTTTAAAAACTATTTGAGAAGGAAGGAAAATAACGATGCGCGTCTCTCAAAGTTTATTTCGAAGAATTGTATATTTGTTACTTTCGACGAATAAAATATTCTTGTATACCTGATGAGAAAAAAACATGTATATATATATATATATGTGTGTCTATTTATTTCCCGTCTCACCCTCCTCAATTAAGGCCTTATATACGCGATTGCGCCGATTTTCGAAGGTACTTTTCTAGACGCGATTAAAAAAAAATGACGCATATAATGACAACATTTTTTTTACAGATCATTCATGCACATGGTTAAGTATATGTAAAAAAAAAAAATCAGAAGTATTAACAAATGGCGGAGATATAAAATAATAAAGCAATGTATTTTTTTTGCGCGCGCGTTGATGGTGAAAGTTCTCGGCATCGATGTGGGTGTCTGAAAAAAAAATGAACATATTTATAATTGCATAATGAATGTATCTTCAGTGTGAACCAAGAATATTATTTAAAAAAAATTATTATAATAAAAATTCGAAACTTAAGATTTTTTTACTCAATTTTCTGTCGGTATTTTATTTTTTATATTTTTTTGTGTCATTGAAATTTTTGTTTCTGTGGTTCACACGATAGGTGATGATACTAAGAATATGTTGTAAAAATTTCAAAGCGATCTGAAGCTTCGTTCAAGAGTTAGAACTTTCACAAGGTTCAAAAAAGTGAATAGTGGAAAAACGGCTTTGAAGTTGGCGGTCGGGCGCGCCGCGCGGTATCTATTATAAATGCAATCTTACCTTATTCAGTAGCATCCTGCGCTATTTCAATTCTGTAAAGATTAAAATATTCCTAACCGTTCAGGCTAATGGAATCAAAAATTTAAAAAAAAATGAAAAATTTTGAAATTTTTCGCGAATATAAGGCCTTAAGGCAGTTATTGTTGTCTAGAGGGCTGTTTTGGAAGTGATTTTTAGGATGGACAAACTGCAAAAGTGTTTTAGTTTTTTTTTTATGAAATTGCACAAGGGGTTACGTGGGCTTCGAAGCCAAAAAAAAAACATATTTTCTCTATTTTTTCTTAAATATAATATATAAATTATTTTATTCAAAATGTTGAGCACATAAAAGAGCAATATTTCAACAATATTTAAAAAAAAATTCATCCAAAAATTTAGGAAATTCAGCCGGTGGGACATGGTTTCCGGAGACCCCTCAAAAAAAAAACTGTCCTCGTGGTGGTCAGGATAACTCTTGACAGCTTTATCTGAAATTAAAAAACCATTTTTTTTGTTAGTATAAAAGTATAGCTCGTGATTGAACGAGGATTTTTTAAAAAATTGCAATAGGAAAAGTTGGGGCACAGTGTGTCACTTTTTTTCTATCGAATTTGTACTCTTACCAAAGTAGTCTGATTAGGAAAAAAAGGTCATTACCGATTTCATAGACCTTTGGGCGTACAATAAAGCTACCATATTTTTGCAAAAAGATTAAAAATCCTAAAATATTGGGTTTGAAAAAAAAATTTCGGATTGGCTCATTGTGCCCCACGGGTGGGTTACAATGTGTCAAGTGATGCGAAACGTACGTATGTGGTTGACAGTTGCCCGTGACACATTGCGCCTCTTCGGAGCATCGTCACTTCCTTGTTTCCTCATTGGGAGTCGACTCATTTTGCTCCACCACTCCGTGACACATTGTACCCCACTAGTAAAATATTTGATTATTGATGAAAATAACTATTAATTAAAATACGAATGGAAAAAGACAACTCACTGAGTCCATCATATATAATAAAACTATCGATCAGGACCAAAAACCAGAGCCGCTACAAAAAGTTTCGTTATATTTTACGTTTTCCCGGCGAGCGAAATATTTTTTTTTCCAAGCCTCAAATCAATTTTTAATTTTCAACAATCCTCCGTGAGCTGCTATCGACTTTCTTTTAGGCTTGACGAAACCTAATATAAATCGCGATCCGACACACAAAATTTCGAAATTTACGAGCTACAAACCTCCGAGAAACCGCATGTGGCTCACTCTGCCCCGTGACACATTGTACCCCATTCTCCCCTACTTGGTCGAAACAATCGTTTTGTTGGGTCAAACTCAGCTCAAACTGAGCTTAAACCTACGAAACATTTAAATAGTCGAAGAGTAGAATAATAAAATAAAATGAAACAATAAAATAATCTTTTCAAATTTGCAGGCAACAATATTGCTTTGAAAAGAAAGAGAAAAAAAAACACCTGCTCAACAATTTCGAAATGTTCCCTCGTCCGTTGCGCTGCATGTTTGCATAAAAAGAACGCGACGCTGCTCAAAGTGGAGTTTAACGGGGATGAGAAACCGAGAGATTTTACGCATTACCGGAGACTGCCAAGTACGCGTCGCCTCGTCGTTTCACTTCGCGAGCTGCGCGTATCTCTTACGCCCCCCCGACCCAGTCTCGTCTTGTCGCTATCACGATGCGGCAAGGAGAAGCACCTCAGAGATTTTTTTCCACCAGGAAATATGTGCGGAGAAACCTCGTACGAAGGGTTGGTAAGCGTCTCAAGGAGGAGAGGGGTATCATCCAAGTGAAAAGGAGCAGTGCAAAGAGCGAGAAAGGATTCAGGGCGGACTCGCGAAACGAGGCAATGGAAACTCCTAGCATAGGATATATATATACATACAGGGTGGTCCAAAAGTCGTGGATCAAACGAAGTCGGGAGGTAGACAATATAATTTCCAGCCAAAAAGGTCATATACAGGTTGGTCCGTTTCTCAATAATTCCAAAGCTACAATGGTTTTTTCATATTTTTGAAAAATCGGTTCCTAGTTGTCCAAAATTTTTTTTTTTTAAACCAACTCACCGTATGCGGGTCATTTTTTTTATAAACATTGGATTTTCTATCAAAGCACTACCTTGCAGTGAAGGAAAGTCGATAGAAAAAAAACCTTCGAGGATCAGGGCTATGAGTTGTATGTTTTTAGAATCCTTATAAAGTTGACCAATTTTCCTACTAGAGGGGCATGTTGCTGTAGAATATTTTTCCTCCTGAATCAATGATGAAAACGTAGAAAGAAAAAAACTTATAACCGAAAAAGTTGTTACGAATTCAGTTTATTCTAAGAACCCAAACAAACCCAAACAATTGGTAAGAATTCAGTTTATTCTAAGAGCCCAAACAAACCCAAACAAATTCAGTTAATTCTAAGAACTTACGATGACAATTATGAAGACTACATTTTCATGCGAAAGCCACACATCATCAAGGTACATTTTTAAGAAAAAAAAAGAACCCACATATGGTAAAGTAATTTTTATCAAATTCATTTTTTTGAACAGCTGCGAACAGATGTTTTATAAATATTCCGAAAAAAATCATAACTTCAGAATTATAGAAAAATGAACCAACCTGTATATGAGCTTTTTGGTTGGAAATTATATTGGCTACTTTCCCACTCCGTTTGATCCACGACTTTTGGACCACCGTGTATATACACACACACACACACACACATATATATATATATATAATAAGTCCGTATGTATAGATATACATATATGAAGGCAAGTTAAAGAAGAAGGTACTAGGGTGACAATGGAACTCGAGCGTCGCAATTTCGAGATGTCGATAGCAGTCGTGCACGAAAGATTCGTCGGAGTTTTCTCCGGCACCTCGCACATACTCGCATCCTTCTACGTTCTTCCGTACTTTTTTTTTTGCTGCATCCTTTTTCATGTCACTCGTTCTTTTGCTCTTTTTTGCCCCTGCCGAGGATACGGTGGACCAACCTATCATCCGCAAACAACGTCTTTATGTATGTGTGTGGAAATGGTATTTTCTCTCTCTCTCTCTTCCTCCCTCCCTCCCGCCCTCTCTCTCTCTCTCTCTCTCTCTCTCTCTCTTCCTCTCTCTCTTTCTCTCTAGACTAAGTTTCTGGTGCAGCACCGACGTAATACTCTCCCCGTTTCTGAACAACTCCGCAAGATCGTGGGGGTTTCAATTCATCGGCGTCACGCAGTTTCCGTTCGACCTCCTCCATATGGCACGCCATATATATATATATATTGTCTTGACGCCCACACTCGTAAACCTTGCGTAACGCACAAGTTTTCCTCTTTCTCGACCCCTACGCGGCGGGTCTGGCAGTAGATGATCACTCGATGGAACGAAGGCGAGTGTTCGAAGACGTTGTCGGCTTGGTCGTCCTAGTCGGATATCAGGATAAGGTTTTTTCTTCCAGCTTGACGTAACGCTAGGCAACCACCGCAGTGAGGGTCAATTGAACCGTGAAAGGGTGGTTTTTTTCATCCTGTATATCGCAGAACCGACTATGATCGTCGGTTTGGTAAGAAGCCGAATGGTTTGGATATCAATTTTCAACGAGGTGGAAGTTTATACACCCACATATATATATATATATTAGGGTGGTTGCAACTTGGGTCGAATTTTAAGTTTTAAGGTCCCTTTGTAAAAACATAATCAAGATATATAAAGAAAATTATGTGCAAAGTTTTAAGGCGTTGGGAAAAATTTTAATGGTGTCTGTGAGGACATGAATTTTGAATACAAATGCATGTGTTTTTCCAAGTTATTAGTTGATTATTTCTCATGCTTATAATATGGGTGTGAAAAATCTGAAACTTGGCCCATATATTGTGCACATTATGAGACATATGGCCAAATTTTTACAAATTTTTCCAGTAATAATTGTCATTGTTACTAGCTTTGCAATGACAACCCCGTTAACATTTTTTTCTTTGAGTTTCATTGTCAGTCATCAAAAATCATTGCTGGAAAAATCTGTCAAATTTGGTCATATACTTCATAATGTGCACAATTTGTGTGCCAAGTTTCCGATTTTTCCCACCAATATCCTAAGCATGAGAAATAATTAAGTAATAACTTGGCAAAACACATGTATTTTGGTTTTGAAAATTCAAACCCTTAGAGGCACCGATAAAAATTTTCCAAGCACCTTGAAACTTTGCACATCATTTTTTTTTTATATATCTTCATTATGTTTTTATAAGGGGACTTTGAAAATTCAAATTTGACCCGAATTGCAGCCCCACTGGACAAAAAAAGTACGCACTATTCGAAATTTCTTACCGCACTAAAATTTACATAGCGGACTTAAAAATAAAGGTAATTGAATTTCCCAAGTGGCGTTTTAAAGAGGACAAGCATACTTTTATTTTGCTTTTTTAGAAAATTCTTTACAATTTTTTTTCGCCCCGGTGCGCACTTTTGAACCTGGCCATTTTACGGCTATTTTTTGGCCGTCGTAAATTAACTGCCAAGTTTGTAGAACATTGTTTCCTCAGTTTTTTCCGTGGTAAACTTAAAAAGGATATCAAAACCTACATTTTTATCTTTTAAAAAGTCTCGTACGATTTTTTTTCGCCCCAGTATTGCATTTTTAGCTAAAAAGGACATGTTTTAAACAAAAAGGCGTCATCGAAGAACTATAGGGTTTCAGAGGAAATGTCAAGAGGCTTAAATGTTGCATGGGCTTAAATGTTGCATGGGCACTGGACCGGGTAGAATTTTTTCAGAATTTTTTTTGACATTTTTTTTTTACCATTTTGGTTGGAACTTTGATGAGTGGAGAGGCTCCACTTGGGAATTATGGGGTCTAGGACAATATAGTGAGAAAGAAAATTTGTTTACATATTCACAATTTTTTAAGAATCAAAAAAAAATAATTTAAATTTTTTTATTTTAATTTTCAAAAATAAAAAAATCATCTAGAAAAATTGTAGTTAATTAAAAAAGAAAATGTAAACAAATTTCCTTTCTTAATTTTCCTAGACCCCGTAATTCCCAAATGGAGCCTCTCCACTCATCAAAGTTCCAACCAAAAATGGTAAAAAAAATGTCCAAGAAAAATTCTGAAAAAATTCTCGCCACTCCAGTGTGAACCCATGCAACTTTTTACCCTCTTGACATTACCCCTGAAACCCTATAGTTCTTCGATGACGCTTTTTTTTCTAAAATATGTATTTTTTAGCTAAAAATGCAATACTAGGGCGAAAAAAAATCGCACGAGACTTTCTAAAAAATAAAAATATCGGTTTTGATATTCTTTTTAAGTTTCCGATATAAAAAACTGGGGAAAAAATTTTCCACAAATTTTGCAGTTAATTTTCGACGGCCAAAAAATAGCCGAAAAATGGCCACGTTCAAAAGTGCGCACCGAGGCGAAAAAAATCGTAGAAAATTTTCTAAAAAACCAAAATAAAGGTAAACTTATCCTCTTTAAAACGCCACCTGGGAAATTCAATTACCTTTATTTTTGAGTCCGCTATATAAATTTTAGTGCGGTAAGAAATTTCGACTAGTGCGTGCTTTTTTTCGTCCAGTACTGTATATATATAATTACATGATCCATCTATGATGACCGTCCATCGATGCAATAAACAGCCTAGTCGACAAAAGCGTATACGGCTATATTTAAAGAGCCAATGTGACGAATGTGTTGTATAAATTTCATCAAAATCGATTGAGTAAATGTCGAGATATTTGGTCCACCAGTTTGCATAAAGGTTCCTACCAGACAACTTGTATCTCCGCCATTTTTATAGTTTACTCGTTTTTTTTTCTTTATTCGTAAAACTATAATATATTTGTGAAAAATAAAAATTATATTATATATTTAATAGTCGCGAAAATTTTTCTTTATTTTTCTACCAATTTTTCCCAGCACCAAAGTGGTTTTTACCACCTTGAAAGGTCAGTTTATACACCTTGTCTCAAAAAATAAATTGCACACACGAAAGGTTATGTGGACTTCCGTTTGGTTTTTCACTCGGTTGGAATTTCATTCGCAAAGTCACTCAGGTCAAGTGACCTTTGACAGATAAAACGTTCGGAGGTAAAAGGTTGAGTCACGGAAATACTGAAGGAAACCAAGAAGAACTATCGCGAAAGATACGGAGCCAGACAAGAAATAATATTCAGGTAAGTGGAGGGTTGTTTGCTTCCGTAAATACGTTTGCTTCAAGTTGCCGCAATTGTGTTTAGGTTATATATATATATATATATATATATATATATATATATATATAGAAGTCGATACTCTAACGCGTGCTGAAGCTCCTCCTGAGTTGGGCGATCTCGCAACTCGAGCAAAAATGATTCCCAACAATTTGCGTTATAATACGCGTTCAAATTATTTTAACAATCGGCTCGCGTGAGCATAGGATCTTAGCTTAAATGTGTACGTATATATGTGTGTATATATACGACATATATGGAGGCCCATGTGAAAGCACGAGCGAGTAGAATAACTGGGAGGCAAAAGTTCTCTTCTCTATTTTTTTTGTTTTGTTTGGAAGAACTTGCACTCACGCGAACCGCGAAATACCATCCTGCATCGAACATTACCAGCAAAACACGTTCGCGAAGCCTCGGGAATTCAATTTCTCGAAGAGAGCTCGTGAAATATGAATGATAATAGTGATGAGCGATAGCCAAAAGTGGCCGCACAAGCCTGTCAAAGTTGGCATCCGTTTATGGACCTAGATGAGCTTCGGGTAAGACTTCGTTCATTGATGACCCAGACTGGATGACAAGATGCAATGGAAATTGTACTGCCTCGAGGACTTGTTAAATTTTTTTTTGGCTACCATTGCAGAAAGTGCCAAAGAGCAGCCAGGTGAACATTTTGCAAATGGAAGTTCGTTGGCTTGTGGTTAAACCTTCGTGGTCATGGATAGAATCGACCCGTCGATCATTTTTTGGCGTCAATATATAACAGGTCCCGGCTTTGAATGGGACTGTATTCACCATCTTACTTGGAGTTTGAAGTATCCTCATAACATAAAATTTACCCTCTTCACATGTCGGAATAAATACCTTTTTTTTTCTTGGAACGCGCACTATGCTACTATTTTTTTTCCAAAAGTAACATATCTGAGGAGTATCAGGTCCAAATTTTAGGTAAAAACGTTGAAAATTCACGGAACTATAATTTTTTGAGCGAAAAAGTGTCTTTTTTGCGTTTTCACGTGTTTATGAATTTTTTTTAACATGTCGCCATTTTATTTCTTATAAATAAATTTTTCGTACATCATCTAGAAAGTTCAAAGCATGGTCCGTAATTTTTTCAACGACTTCGGACGGATAGTTTGGTCAGAATACTTTTTTGAAAACTGACTGGGTAGAATCGACCCAAGTGTGACCACCGCGATTGAATTTGGAAGTGTGACCACGAAGGGTTAAAGGTGTGATGATTATAGATGCGGCTATCGAAGAATCAAAGACACAATGATGATTTTCATATTTTTGTAAAAAAAATCAGAGTTGGACGTGTATTCCGGAAAAAAAATATGAATTGGAATTTGTTTGGGATCATGGGATGATGAATTGAGATTTGGTTGGGTCTGTCGAATCATGAAATAGATTTTTTTTGAATTTGTCGTACGAACAAATAAACGTTGTTTGGGTTTATTGAATGATCAAATACTTGATCATTCAACAAATCATTGACAAATAAACTTGTTTGGGTTTATCGAATGGTCAAAAAGTGTTTATTTGGATTTATCGACTGATCAATGGGATTTTTTTATATTGTTTGGGTTTATCGAATCAAATACGACCTGTTTATACTAATCGAATGATTAATTCAAATTTGTTTGGGTTTATCGTATTATCAATTGAAATTTTAAGGGATGCCACTTTGGACCTACCGCTGCTTCTTATTGGACCCATTTTGATTACTTCGGTCGTAATGATCTTCGTATCTCATTCGCGTAATTTTTTATAGCTGTACTTGCCGCATTTTGGATCGTTAGGCGGGCAGGAGGGGATGAAATCACGAAGCGATGCGTATATACGTATAACGGAATGCGCACAAGTGTTTTTCGAGTGCTACAGCATGTTGCCGGTCGGAAAAGGCTAAGTGCCATAAAAATAGCTCGAGCGGTTACTTCCAGAGCAGTGTGCCTGTGTACAGGCGAGGAAGATGTGGACTAAGAGGAATGGGGATACACAAGACAAGAGTGTACAGAGGCCTCTCTCGTGTGTCGTTGTATATGAGAAAGAGTCTACGTGGCTCGCGCGGCCAGGCGCGATAGCCCGAGAACCATTGACACGTACATACTCGTCTCTCTTCTCAGGCGTGTACCGGGGCTAAAACACTTCGCGAGTCCTTCTGGCTCTTTATGTGCTCCGAGTGCGTGTACCACGACCCGCTGACTCCACCCTGTTCACACCCCTGGATGTTTATCCGAATACAGGCTGTGCCAAAGGTGGTCCAGGAAATTTAGGGGATAGATAGAGCTGGTAATTCTGAAGAGAAAAGTCCTTTTGCATTTTTCTTTAGGATGCGTAGTTCACGAGTTATCGATTGAGAAGCTCTAGCCAATTCCGGTGCGCAGGGCGGGCACAACGGCGCGCCGAACGTCCAACGGGCGCGCGCTCTGTCCCTCTCAGCCGCGACGCAGTGGCGCGCTCGTGCCGGGCGGAGCTGTTGATTGGCTATTCATAATCGATTTGATATCTCGAGAACGGTGCGTTGTACGCGAAAACGCAAGAGGACTTTTATCACTAGAATCTCACAATCTATCCATGGGTAAAGTTTCGACGCAAATTCTTCGACACCCTGTACATATCGCCTACGACGCGAAGCGTGAACTCGGCGAAAAAAAAAGGAAAGTACAGATCACGCTTCCGTTGGCCGGCAGTACGCCCGAAAAATATAGGCCAGATATTCTTTGTCCTCGCCACTCTCCAGATACGAATCTCCGACTGAATCCCCAACCCCGATATTCAGTCGACCTTGCACCAATCGCACTATTCTTTCGCCTCGTGTCACATCTACCATTGATATATGTCGAAGTGTGAAATGCCTCTCTCGAATCATCTTCCCTGCTAGAACAGAAAGGTAAAGAATAACAAAGAAAAAAAAACGTGACAGCTGGTACAGTTTGTTGGCTATTGGCCGATTCCAGACAAACAAGAACGCTCATATCGGAATTGTTTTTCCATCGGAACTAAACGGAAATGCAAGCCTTGACATTTCGAGTGTACGAGCACTTGTGTACCCGTGGATCGATCCCAACATAATTGCTCGAAATCGAAAAATCGTTTTTAGGAGTTTCGCGACAGTTTTTTTTAGGGGGAATACTTGATCTGCACATTCCTTTTTTTTATGACAACAGAAGGACCGTACGAAGAAGCACCCACTATTCCTTGATACCTTTTCGAGTCACTCTTAACCTTACATTTTAATTTATTAATAAAATGTATTATTTATTTGAAAAGTCATTATGTGTATTGTCAACCTTCCACTTCCATTTTCCCCGCCGATCCTTCATGATTGGCAGAACTGTTTCGATGAGATTCAAAGCACTCGAGATATTCTGCCGTATTTATCTCATCCGTCCAAGATTCGCAAGCCTTGCAATAAAGAGAATATATTGCTGCGATTAACAGCACCGCAGATGTCAACCAGATCGAGAGGACAGCAGGAATGCTGAATACCGTAAAATCGCGTTTTCCATGCGCGCTGCGCCAGACAGTGAAATCCAAACGCTCGAACGTGCTTCACTTAGAATTCTATAACTTCGCCAATTTTGAACATATTGATATGAAATTTATAGGGTGTATTCTTAACACTTCAAACATTTATAAACTTTAGGAGACCGAAAATTAGATAACTTTTTGGATTTTTTTAAATGAAAAAAAACGGAAATTTCTGCAACTCTGACAATAATTTATTCATATTTTCATACATGTCTGGTAATTTTTTCAAGTTATTTCATGCATTAATTTAGATGTAATCCGCTGTGTCCCTTGGCGTGTCCTCATCCTCGTTGTCGATTTGCGGGAATTGTGCAGCTCGCAATACGCATCTAAAATAGTCCAACAAATTTTTATGCATTCTTGAGATATTTTTTAAGAACATGAACCTAAATTTTGAAACAAAAAATCGAGAATTGAATGTTGGAACGTGTTTGAAAAAAAATGATCGATGTTTAGCATTTTTTTCCCCGGCATTTTACAGTAATAAATATGTTTTAAACAATCTAATCTTTTCAACTTTAGGTTCATGTTTTAATAAATTATATTATGTAAACGCGTTCCAAATTTAAAGATGATCCATCAATTAGTTGTTAAGTTATGATCCACGCAAATTGAAAAATGTCGCTTCGAAAAAAACACGTTTAAAGTTTCACAAACGAAAAACTCAAAGTCAAATGTGTTTAATCAAGTGATAAAGTGTCTTACCGATTAATCAGCGATTCTAGCACCATACAACAGTCCTTCCTCTTCCTCATGCAACTCATTTGAAGCTTGCATTTCCTCTTTAAGAGCTTTTCGAGCTTCTTTTGTCTCTAATAAACTTTTTCTATTTTGCCGGGCCACTATTCTATTTCAGGGTGTATTCTTAAGATATTTTGCTAACGATTAACGAAATAAAAAAAAAATCGAATTTTTGAAGCATCTAGAGTGGTTGCCCGCCTTAAAAAAAAAAGAGAAATCGATTTTCTCACTTTCCTAGGTAGATGAATGAGGTTCACTGATCACCAGTAGGGTAGGGGCATATTGAGCATCCGTGAAACAATAAAGTTAATAGGAATTTCGTCTACAGACGTTTTTTTCGCAAATAAATTTCCTATTGACCAAACTAGGTTTCACCTTTGAACGGCAGTCTGTTAAAAAATTACAGGGTGGGCAATTACAAACTTGCTCGACATGCCCCTCCCCATCCTATCCGCGGAGCTGCAATCTTCCCATTCGTCATCTTCACCAAAGCAAGCTTTCTTTCCACCCTCGAATTCCATCATTTGCATATCCTTCTGTCAATGCGAGGAATTGCAAGCCGCTGTCCATCGACAGGCCGAACACAATACATCAAATCCAACTGACCAAGCCTGATAGACGTTCCATTCTCATTCATTCTAGGTCCCTTATCTAACACACGCTTACTCATCTATACCAACGTGTCTCCAACTGTCATACGTCCCTCCCTCCATTCTCAGTGTACGAAAAGAAAAAGAAAAAAAAATCAGCAGCAGCAGCAACCACATCTACGGAGCCAGAAAAATGTCCGAATGAAAGGCGGCCAGTTCCAGCCGTCAACCTCCGGCGAACAATGCTACTAGCAGATATACCGAATGGATATAGTGCAGAGATTGGTATCGTTCGATCGGCCCGACAGTCTAACTTCTAGCACTCCCATCGCAGCCGTGAAGCTTCGCGGATCCGTTAGACCGTACAATGAAATCCTTTTTGCGCCACGCTGTCGTTGTTTAACTCTTGATTGACATTGATCGAGGGGATCCCTAGGATTTCGTGGTTCGCTCGCGAAATTCTCTCGCCCACCCTCCTCTTCCTCCATCCCAATGGGGGAGTTTCACAAGAGCGTCACGCCGAAGAGAACGTCTCTCTTTCTCTCTCTCTCTCTCTCTCTCTCTCTCTCTCTCTCTCTCTCTCTCTCTCTCTCCCTCTCTCGGATTTATCCAAGCACTTTCAACTCCGCGCCTACTACCCTCCTCGTCTATCTCCATACATGCGTCCATAGACACTTTTGGGTCCATAGACACGACTCTGAATATACAAGAGGGGATTGAAAGGCGCGTGAAGGAATCGTGTGTAGATACCGTGTCGCGGTGAAAATAGACGAATGTTGGCAAGTAAAGGGGATAGGGGAGGGGGGTTGGTGGATGAAAAAGTAACGCGTGTGACGCGTCCCTCGGGACCTAAATGGGGGCTTGCTAAATAGAAGAGCCATTAGTAACGAATACCGCGAGGAGAATCGAGTGAGAGCGGCTCTTTCAGCTTATTACCCCACGTGTGGACACGCGGGATAATTTTCCTTCACCCCTATCTTTCTGACATACGACACACACACCCACACACACACACACACACACCCACCCCGTATCATTCTATCTAACTCTCTCTCTCTTCCGCAAGAGTTACTACATTTGCGTGCACATGTACAGGGTGTCCCGTGCATGATACCTACCCTAATGATATTCTTATTGATCAAGAGAATTGATTTTACTTCTGTTTCAGATGAATGGGAGCTTTGGAATCGTGTCAAACGCCTCAAACCTTTTTTTTTCACGGTGATATTTAGAGGCCCATAACTTTTTCAATTTTTATTTTGTTTTCACGCTCTTGACACATCAATAAAAAAAATGTAACAAATAGATACTGAAAATATTTTGTATATCAGGCTCGAAAAAAAACGCCTGGAATTTAGGCCTTTAGACTAGAATACTGCCTTGATCATCCCTACTTCCCTTTAGGGCGGGGGGGGGGGGGGGGTGCCGTTAGAACTTTCGAAACATCGACTTTTTTCTCCATAAAATGTTAGACCAATGTTTTAAAAATATCCTACCAACAGTTTAAACAAAAAATTCGAAGCCGTTTGGAAATTATAGCCACAAACGTGACACAACTTGCCACGGGACTTGCTTTACCGACGGGACTACCTATCTTTTTATACTCTACTGTTTCCAAATGCGTCCACTGGTTATTTATGAGCATACTCAAAATACTCAAAATGACAATGAAAGTTTCAACTCAACGATCTGGATCTTGGCTCCGAAGCACTTGAATTCTGATCTGAAAATCGTTGAAATTGCATCCTATCTTGCGGCTGGACTATTCCACGAAGGATATACAACGATTTTGAAAACCATGCTCGCATTGGATATCATAATGGGAACTCAGTGCAAAAGTTACGCCAATAGCACCGACGCTCAACGGATGCATTGACAGGAGCGGCGCAGCTCTTTATCGACCAAAGAGGCTCGAAAAGCACGGGAAAATTAAATGGCAGAAGAAAATCAATTCTTCGAAGAAGCTGAAGAATTAGTATATGGCCCTGAAATCGCTGATTAGCCGGTAAGTAATTGTTATCATTGACCGTTTCCAGGACCAAACTTCAAAAGCGTTTTACTCAAAACTACATTTTTCAAATTGGCATACATCGTCACGTAAAAACTATTCGAACAATCTTAACCAAATTTGGCACATGACTGAACAACATCACTAGCTTGTCTATAAGCCTAATTGTTTAAAAAAAAATTAGGTGTTTGGGTTTGTTTGGGTTTGGGAGCTGGTCGACTCGGGTCGACCTGCTCCAAAGCCAGCGGGTTATCTCAGCCATTTTTTATTTTTCTGTAACTTCAAAAATACGCTTTGGTAGACCACAGTACACCGTAATAAATGCGAAAGTTTCAAAAATCTGAAATAATTATTTCCCTTCGAAAAAAATTCCACAAAATCATCGATTTTTTAGCATTGTAAAGGTATCAACCCTCTTAACCAAATTTAGCACATGACTGAACAACATCATTGCTTTGTCTGTAAACCTAAATGTTTTAAAAAATCGGCCATAAAAAGTTCTTTTCCATATCAAAATATAAGAACAATTTCATAAAAAATCGCAATGTCTATTTAAAAATAGTATAATTCTTCCAATTTTTTATTTTTGTACTTTTTTTTAGGCTTACAGACGTACTATGAATGTTTTCAATAAAAATCTTCAACCGTATTGGATTCAGATGAAAACAACGAGCACCAGAGTGTCCGCCATTTTCGAAGTCCCGAGTCGACCTGCTCAAAAGCCAGCGGGCTATCTCAGCCATTTTTTATTTTTTGTAATATAAAAAATACGTTTTGACAGATCAAAATACACCTTAATAAATTCCAAAGTTTTAAAAATCTGAAATAATTATTTTCCTTCGCAAAAAATTCCACAAAATCAAGTTACAAGTCGAGGGTCATCACTTCGAGCATCTTCTGTAGGTAGACCCAAACCAAGGTTAGTGGATCCTTTGAAAGTGATTATTCCGATATTTTTCGATTTTTCGACTATTTTCATACTTTGCGTGACTAGAATGACCTTGTGTTGTAGGTCGCTGAATTCGTCTTAAAATCGGTAATAATGTAATCGAAAAAAAAAAATACATGGTTCCATTTAAAAAAGTGGACTTGACCTTGACGTAGCTTCAGCGCCTCCACCGATAAAAAAAAAGGGTGGTCCAGTATGACGGCCTTCTCGAACACTGAAACTTTTGTCTGAAACATTTTTCGATATGATCAATAGTTTGAGTGCTATTGTTCTGTAACACTTTATGTGCCTCACCCTGTATACAGGGTGTCCCAGGACGGAATGTCATCTTTAAAAAAAAACCCGTCTTTAAAAATTAATAATAATTCAGGGGTTGATCTGGGAACCATACATGCTTATATCAATCGACTCAGAATTTCACCCCCAACCCCCCATTTCAGGGATGACATTGCGTCCTGGGACACCCTGTATATATATTTATACATATCTCTGTACAACTGAGTGATCGACGTTCGAAGCTGCCATCCCCTATTGGGAAAAGCCACACGAGGGTTGAATATCGAAGATAAGACCGACCAAATTTGTACGGTATCATGTGTCCTTTGTTTATATATATATATATATATATCATACAGCATTCTGTCCGTCGTCCCATACATTTACAAATTTCATTTATCAATCTCCTTCGCACAAGCTTGACACAAAAAATTTGCATGCTCGACGAAGCAATAATATTTCTGCGCCCTAGTCCCGTGACGATCGCCACCCACATACGGGACCTCGAGTTGCATTCGTGAGCAAAACTTCAAGTGCACCTCCGAGCCATTTTCATTCGTCATTCTTGCAGGATCAACAAATAACCCTATCATTATTACGCTTTTTTTTCTATTCGTTCTTTTTTTTTAAGTCTACGCTACATTTCGGAAATTCTCATCCCCTCGAGGGGTGGGGAAAAAATGTCATCATCGTTGTCAATTAAATCCAAGAACTTTCACGTCATTCTTAAGGTCTTTCGCGTGCTGAGTAGTTTGGATTATTGTTGTTGTATTTTTTTTAATTTCGAGTCACCGCTCGACGAGTTTGGAATGGAGGAGTGCGTGGGGCGAAGGTAATTTCGAAGAGGGTCTCCCCCTGCGGTAGTCGGACTGCGGTCCCTCGTCTCCTCGCTCCTCACAAACTCGCGAATTTCTCTCGCTCTTTATATATATATATATATATGAATACACACATACATACCTGCCGAACAAAATTGGCAGCTGCTGGCAGTAGTGACCATGGTGGGCACTAATTTCAGGAGGGTGCGTGTGGCGCCTCGGTCCTGTAATTAAGGGAGTTTGTCATCCGAGTAAAAAAGCCTCCCACACATACGAACACACGTCGGGCATATATATATGCGACGTGCATACATACAGTCGTCGTGGTACGAGCCGAGGCCGAGGATGCGCGACAGGCGTGATCGTTGATTGGTACCGTAATTGGCCTGATTGTCCCGTGGCCCAATTAATTTAATTACCTTTAATTGCATATCGGAAAAACTTGAACGTTCCGTATTTCTTCTGGCCTCCCGGGATTAGCTGCTTCTCGAATACACGATGAACGTTACTCTCGAGAACACTTTTTCACTCACAATTATATATACGTACGTATATACACTACCGCTGTAAAGTTTGGATACACCAGTCGATATTTCTTGCCGCACTAAAAGTTAGATAGCTCTGTCAAAAAAAAAAGGTATTTCAATTTAACGAGGGCCGTTTTGAAAATATTAGATATTAGAATTTGACTGAAAAGTATCGTATGTGTCATGAGCTATCTACATTTTGAATCGATAACATTTGTCCATTCTGAAGACAATTTCATAATTCCGCGATTGAAGAAGTCCTCGCCCCTATTGGTAAAAAAACTTGACCAGCTCATTTTCACAAGCCTCTCTTGAGGCCAGTTTTGTACCATCAAGAAAATTTTGCAAATGCTTGAAAAGGTGATAATCGCTTGGTGCCAGGTCTGGACTATACGGTGGGTGCGGTAGAACCTCCCATCCAAGCGCTCGGAGCTTCTGGCGCGTCGTTAAAGATGTGTGAGGCCTGGCGTTGTCTTGATGGAACACAACACCCTTCCTATTGGCCAAGTCTGGCCGCTTCTGGTCGATCGCCTGCTTCAATCTGGTCAGTTATTGACAGTAGATGTCCGAATTGAGTGTTTGGCCCGATGGGAGCAGCTCATAGTGGATGATTCCCTTCCAATCCCACCAAACACACAGCAAAACCTTCTTGGCCGTTAATCCGGGCTTGGCGATCATTTGGGCCGGCTCACCGCGATTGGACCATGATCTTTTTCGGCTGTTGTTCTCGGATGTGATCCATTTTGCATCGCCAGTCACAATCCGCTTCAAAAATGGATCGATTTCGTTAGGTTTCAGCAAAGAATAGCAGGCATCAATTCGGTCCAAAAGGTTCTTTTGCGTCAATTCGTGTGGCACCCATACATCGAGCTTCTTCTTGAGACCAGCCTTATGCAAATGGTTCCAAACGGTTTTCTGGCTAATCTTCGGTTCCTGGGTAATGGAATACGTGCTCACATGCCAGTCCGACTCGACGATTTCCATGATTTTATCGACATTTTCGACGATTGACCTACCAGAGCGTGCCTCATCTTCGACGTCCATGTTACCAGAACGGAATCGTTGGAACCACCGCTTTGCTGTTCGATACTGTATTGGCTCCATAAACAGCACAAATTTTTTGGCCGCCTGCTACGCATTTTCACCTTGGTCGTAGTGGTACTGAAGAATTCATTGAATTTTCTTTTTTTTACCTCCATTTTGGAACGCTGTAACACACAACTGGTTTCACCAAACACAAAACTGTCGAAGAACTTTTTTTGAAGGGTAATGTCACCTTTAAATCGCCGTATAGTATGACCTGACGCGATGTATACATCGTAAGATATGGCGCACTAAAGACATCTAGCGGAAAACGCTCAGAACTTTTTACTTCACCCAATATATATATATATATATATATATAAAATTATAAATATATAATAACAAAAATTATAATATAGACTAATATAATAATATAATATAAATATTTATAAACTAACTTAATTATCCAATATGACTACTAATATTTAATATAAAATTAATACTAATATTACATATAAAATTATAATATAAAATAATATAAAATAATAAGCTTACTAATATTAAATATAAAATAATATTATATATAAACAAAAATATAAACTAAAATTTCGAACAGATTCTTAAAATGTAATGTTCGCATCGTAGGTTTTTTTTTAGTAAGCCAGAAAGATCGGAAATTTAGGTTGAAAAATGAATGTAAATTGAAATCAGGCGCCACTTGGTGAAAAAAAAAATCAAAAAAATTCTACGTTACGAACATTACATTTTAAGAATCTTTTCGAAATTTTTCTTTCTATTCGAAATTTCGAAAAGATCCTTAAAATGTAATGTTCGCATCGTAGGCTTTTTTTTTATAATTCTTTCTTTCACAAAGTGGCGCCTGTTTCCAATTTACATTCATTTTTCAAGCGAAATTTCTGACCTTCCTGGCTTATTAAAACAAATCCTGCGATGCGAACATTACATTTTAAGAATCTTTTCGAAATTTTTCGAGAGAGTGGAGCGGGATGTTGATTAAAAAAAAGGGCTTCGGGAAAGAGATTCTCGACTGTGCGAAATCGAGCCACGTCAGGCCGGAACAGTTCGTGCAATTTTATCTTACATGCTCCCATGGCCTGCTCCGTGGTCGTATATTAAAAAAAAAAGTCTTTTTCGTTTTACTTTTATTTCATCTCTATTCTCGGCGCGCGGTCTCTCATCGTGCGCGCGCGAGACGCGAACGAGCAAAGAGTTATCGGACGGCTACTCCTTTCGGCGAATCAATTATCGAGCCGCATCCATCCCCCGCTCCTTACCAAGATCCCTCCGCCCCTTCTCAACCATCTCGACGTTGCCTTTTTGCCTCTCGCCGCCCGATCTATCGTGCCGAACTTAATGGAATAAATTAATCGTAAATAATGAATTGTGGTACATATATATATATAGAGCGAGAGAGAGAGAGCGAGAGAGAGAAAGAGAGAAGAATGATGTACAGCGTAATAGAAATTTGTGTGCATAGCGTACGGCCTATACGACATATCGCATTTATTCAAACAGGAAAGATCGGCCAGCATCGAGACATTATTAATCGAGTATGTGTCTGTATACATGCATATTCATATGAATATATACAGGGTGACAATTATAAGGTGACCATGTAATTTTGAAGGCTCTGGCGTGGAAATTTTGCCATCAAGAAAAGAATAATATTTGAGGGGTTACTTCGGCGCTCGGAAAAATAATTATACATTTTTGTTTTAATTTTGACGCGACTATTGAATATATAAAATCATTTTTATTCTCCACAAATACATTATAGTTTGATGAATCAATTTTTTTTCATGCGTTTTTCAGTAGTTTAGCTTTAGTAGTTTTTAGTAGTTTAGCTTTCAGTCGTTTTTAGTTGTTTAGCATTTGGTATTTTTTTAGTAGTTTAGCTTTTAGTAGTTTAGTTTTTAGTAGTTTAGCTCTTAGTAGTTTAGCTTTTAGTAGTTTTTAGTAGTTTAAATTTCAGTAGTTTAGATTTTAGTAGTTTTTAGTAGTTTAGCTTTTAGTAGTTTTTAGTAGTTTAGCGTTTAGTAGTTTAGCTTTTAGTAGTTCAGCTTTTAGTCGTTTTTAGTACTTTATCTTTAAGTAGTTTTTGGTAGTTTAGCTTTCAGTAGTTTTTAGTAGTTTAAATTTTAGTGGTTTAGCTTTTACTAGTTCTTAGTAGTTTAGCTTTTAGTAGTTTTTAGTAGTTTAGCTTTTAGTAGTTTAGATTTTAGTAGTTCTTAGTAGTTTAGCTTTTAGTAGTTTTTAGTAGTTTAGCTTTTAGTAGTTTTTAGTAGTTTAGCTTTTAGTAGTTCTTAGTAGTTTAGCTTTTACCAGTTTAGCTTTTAGGAATTTTTAGTACTTTAGCTTCGCGTAGTTTTTAGTATTTTAGCTTTAGGTAGTTTTTAGTACTTTAGCAGGAACCTCTTTTTAAACTGTTGGACGAAATATCTCGAGAACTAATCAATCGATTTTCATGAACTTCTTACTACAAATTCGTTATAATATCATCTCGGATGTAGCATAAGGTTTTATCTTTGCTGCATACTGCGTTCATTTTTAATTGATTTTTTTAACTTTAAATTTTGATAAAAATCAGAGTTTTTTTTTGCAAACAGCTGTCATTTTTACAAGAATTTTTTTTATTTTTATTTTTCCGTATGCTACACTTTAGCTATTACCTTTTTCTTTACAAGAATTTTTAAATTTATTTCACAGGCGATGCCTGACGAAGGAAAAAATTCCGCCATCGGCAAAGATTTTCAAAGAGAGTGTCCGACTAGACGACTTGTATCTCCGGCATTTTTTTCATTTTTTTGTTCGATGTTTAAAGAAATTGTTTATAAAACTGTAATGTATTTGTGGAGAATAAAAATTATTTTATATATTCAATAGTCGCGTCAGAATTTGAAATGATTTTTTTGTTCTTAATGGTTTTCCAAGTTATCTCAAAAAAAAATTTATCGTATTTTTGTGACGAGTAGTATGTGCCAAAAAAATAGAGCATTCTGGAATAAAAAATGAAAATCCTACACTGAGTTCAGCCGAATGAGGATAGTTAAATTCCGAATACGAAACACTCCTGAAAAAAAAACTTTCTTTTAATGGAATTAAATTACATTTATCCAGTTTGAAATCCATCTTTGAACATTTTTTTTTCTCGACGACGGAATCCACGAAAAAAAAGGTTTTTCAGGAGTAATTCTTATTTGGAATTTAATTATCTTCATTCTGCTGTACACAAAATGGATTTTTTTTTCACAATGCTCAATTTTTTCTGGCAAAGACCACACGTCACAAAAGTACGATATATTTGTTTGTCGAACAGAAATTGGAAAATCACTTTAAATCAAATTTCTCTCAGTCACAAAATCTCTGCGCAAGCTCTTCAAAAAACACGGGGTCACCTTATAATTGTCACCCTGTATTTATATATATATATGAGGTGTATCTTGGCTATCCAATGATCACTATATGTTATCACGTAATATAGGAGTGTGTGTGTGTGTGTGTGTGTGTGTGTGCGTGTGTGTGTGTGTGTGTGTGTGTGTGTGTGTGTGTGTGTGTGTGAGAGAGAGAGAGAGAGAGAGAGAGAGAGAGAGAGAGAGAGAGAGAGAGAGAGAGCAAGTCGATTTGATTTATCGATATTCGCGTGCCTCGTTTCATCGCGTCGTTTAGCATCCTCTGTCATCGAGACATTAATCAAAACCTTGTAGGAATTGGAAAAAAAAATGTGAAAATGAAAGCAAAAAGCGATTAAAAAAGAACGAAAAGAAAAAGGAAGATGCATGAAGTAATATATTGAACGCTCGGGGATTGGAGAGCGCGACGAATAATTTGCAATCACGCGTTGTACATGGCTCTGTATATATATATATATATATATATATATATATATATACTTAACGCCCACCTGGCATTCCTACGCAAAAACCGGAGCTTTCCCATGTCGACAATAATCGCGACGACATTAATATCCCCTCCCTCTCCACCGTATCGTTACTATCTTATCTCCGTACACTTCACGCTTACCATGACACGTGTCGAACCCTATAAAATAAATATATGTCTGGTGAGCTTACGAGAAAAATGTCTTTGGCCCACGGATGTCTAGGGAGACTAAATATATATATTATATATATATATATATATATATGTATATATATATATATATATATATATTGATGGATATATTGGGTGTGTGAATTAATTTTTACAGATTTTTCTAGCAGGCTGGAGATCCTCTGTCCAGTTGAAATATTTCAACGTCCTTTTAGGACTTTAAAGTATTGACATAGCCCTGTTCAAGACGCTGTATGAATTTATTGGGCGAGCATCATAACCTTAAAATAAATTAGCAAGAACAATGGCAACCGGTAAGCTGCACAATCGCCAATGCATCCTTTACGAATTCCAACAAGAAAAAGTGCCACCAAAGCGTGGAAGTCAATTTGTTCTGTGTTCGGGAAGAGTATTGTGTCATACGAAACATGCAATTATTGGTTTAAACGTTTTAGAAACAATGATTTCGAACTCAGTGACCGTGCGCGTACTGGACAGCCTGAAAAATTTTCGGACGACGATTTGGAAACTTTACTGGTCCAAAATTCTTCACAGACACAAGAAGAACTTGCAGCCCAACTAGGAGTTGATCGATCAACCGTTGCCAAGAGGTTACACGCGATGGGAAAAATTCAGAAGCTCGGGAAATGGGTCCCACATGAACTTACCGAATATAACCTCGGACAACGGATGAACACGTGTCTTTGGTTGCTTAGCAAACAACGAAGGAAGAACTTTCTCTGGAAAATCGTGACGGGGGATGAAAAATGGATCCTTTATGAGAATCCCAAGCGAAAAAAATCATGGGTGGACCCTGGAGAACCAACAACATCAACTCCCAAACCGCAAATGAACGTCAAAAAAATGCTTTTGTGTATCTGGTGGGACATAAAGGGTGTTCTTTATTACGAACTTCTAGAACCGGGTCAGACGATCACTGCAGAACGATATAGTGACCAATTAAATCGTTTAAGCGAAGCAATTGAGCAAAAAAGGCCATTCACAGGACACGGAAGGCGAAAAGTCATTCTCCTGCATGATAACGCTCGACCTCACGTTGCTCGTACGACCCAAAACAACTATTTTAAACCTGGGCTGGGAAGTTCTTCCTCATCCGGCATATTCACCGGACTTGGCCCCATCCGACTATCACCTATTTCGATCAATGGCGCACAGCTTAAGAGGTAGCCACTTCCGAGAAGTCGAAGATATTAGGAAATTCGTCGATGACTTTATCGCCTCGAAACCAGCCAGCTTCTATCGTGGTGGTATCTGTACGCTACCAGATCGGTGGCAGAAGGTTGTAGATAGCAACGGGGGATATCATCCGGATAAAACACGGTTTTGTCTATTTTTTAATGAACCGCAAGTATGGAAAAAAAAAACTGTAAAAATTAATTCACTCACCTAATATAAATATATATATATAGGGGAGAGTGGTCCTGAGTCGGTACTGCGGGTTGAGCCGGCACCAAGGTGTTCCTCAGAGATGGAGTGCGTGTCGGCTCAATTATTTTGTCGTATAACACGTTGGTAAACACTGACGTAAATTATGCTTACAATTGTCAGTTTAGATTGTTCTGCGCAGCGTGAGCGCGTTTATATTTTTCGTTTGTGACATAATTTTATTTTCCTCATTCATTCTGAAGCAGCTACAGATATGTAAATATTTTAAAAATTTGAAATGAGTGAGTGCATTGGTTTCTTTATTCAATATTTTAATTGATTGGTTTTGTCGATTTTCCATTCGGATTTGTTCGCGTGCGTAATCACGTGAAACGGATAGAAAGTCGTAGTGGTCTTGAGTCGGCATCAAACAGGTGGTCCTGAGTCGGCACCAATTTTTTTTATCTTGTCGCTTTTTTGTATTGTTTCTGTTATTTTTTTTTGTTACATTTTCGGTGCTTTTGCTCTATAGTCATGGGACGCAATTTCAAACGCAAGACACAAAAGATAAAATACGACGACAAGAACGCCAGTCTTCGCAGCCCTCCACAAGTGGATTGCACTTGCGTTCGCGTTCGCTACAGAGTTCAGTACGCCCCACGTACTGCGAATCTGACGACGATAGCTAGTGATCATCTCTTTTTCAATTTTTTTTTTTTCATTCAATCCAAAATTCATATTTTCTTATTTTCAACATTTATTCTTCTAAATCGTTCAAATTCATCCATTTCCTGTCGTAATTTAGAGAATCTGCGCTTTTTTCTGCATTCGAGTGAAAAAAAGGGGTTGCCGGCTCAAGACCAGGGGGGGTGCCGACTCAGGAACACTATTTTGAGAAATGATCAAGATGTACTTTTTCACTCCGCACTGCATTGCGACTCCAAAAGCCACACTACACCTTCCTAAATGACATTGGATTGTAGGCAAGCGATCGCTGTACGCAACTAAACAGTTAGCAGCGCTATGAAATTCCGATTTACCTTCTGTTTACGGACAAAAAGCTTAGTGGGCCGACTCTGGACCATTCTCCCCTACACGAGGTTCGTATATATAATCATAATATCTATACGAAAAAATACGCGGTCGTGGCGAGGCCGACAGTGATTGTTCCTATAGCACATCCCGAGCTGTTTATTACACAGAGAATTATAAGTTTATGGTTCAGTCGGTTTTGTCGCCGCGGGAGTCTAGTTTATGTAAATTGCATGCCACTCGAAAGCTCCTTAAAATGCCAGGGCGATATTGCCGCTGCTGCCCCTTCCACGATAACGTGTACATATATATACTGGAATATATCCTCATTTATATATATATATATATATATATACAGGGTGGACCACGCAACGTGTGCACCTCTTTTACGACCAAAATATGCGTTGCACAAAAAAATGTTTTATACAAAAGTTACATGGTTTATAAGGCTACACTATGTGGTGCATTTATTTTTTTCATAGGTGGAGGCACTTCGAAGATTTGAAAGTCAACTTTATTTTTTCAAATGAAATGCTATATTTTTTATAGCGTAATATGATAGAGTATCGAATTCTGAGTAAAAAAGTATAGACCTTTATTAGCCCTAGAGTTAAGGCCGGATCCTGAATTAGAAGTTCCAAAAAACGATTTTTTTTTTATTGCTTAAATCTATTCCTGATGTATCTAAGAATGTCTAGACAAAGTTTTATAGCCCAATTCGAAATATTTCCAAAGATACAGCACTGAACGTAGTGGAGTGTCGAGCAGGTATACGGGCGCTCGGGCAGTTAGGGCGCCCGTTTTCTCGAGTTTTCGTTTTTACGATTTTTCTAATTTGGCGTATCTGATTACAAAAAAACTAGAAGTCCAATCGAAACAAACCAAAGCTTGTTCGCTTCAGTATCGTTTTCTTTTCTATTTGAACTAAAAACATTGTCGAAAAAAAAAATTCTTAACAATTTTTTTAGCAAGTTGAAATAATTTTTTTTTCACAAAAAGCACATTTTCTACTTCAAACCCGAAAAAACATTCAAATTTCAAAAAAAAAATCGTTTTTTTTAGTTCATATAAAATAAAAATATGTCACAATTAAAATGGTTTTTGGTTTTTTTGTTTCAGATGAAAATTACGAGCTCCATTTGTCACGCCGCATGGAAACAGCAGTGGCACGAATGTGCATAAAAATCGGTTGCCTGTTGATATTTTTCTTTAAAAAAAATTGTTTTCTTATGTTCAGACATGTAATAAAATAATCTGAAAATTTCGCTAAACTTGCTTTTTTTTTACCCGAACAAAAATCCTCAAAATATCGATTTTTCGAACCGGCTAATTCAGGATCCCGCCTTAATAGCTAACGAGTAATTTCACTTTATTACTTTAAAATTTTCTTCACGTAATATCAAGTTGGAGATTCAAATCTACTACAAATTTCTGAATGGCAGTGTTTCACTTTTATCTTTCTGATAATAATCACGCACAATCACCGAAGGATACTTTAATACTGGATTACAATCATTGAGAAGATTGTGAATCATGATAAGTGTGTGTGATGTGGCAAATGTGTTCATATCGATAAACACTGTGTTGTAAACACTGCCATTCAGAAATTTGTAGTAGATTTGAATCTCCAGCTTGATATTACGTGAAGAAAATTTTAATGTAATAAAGTGAAATTACTCGTTAGCTATTAACTCTAGGGCTAATAAAGGTCTATACTTTTTTACTCAGAATTCGATACTCTATCATATTACGCTATAAAAAATATAGCATTCCATTTGAAAAAATAAAGTTGACCTTCAAATCTTCGAAGCGCCTCCACCTATAAAAAAAATAAATGCACCACACAGTGTAGCCTTGTAAACCATGTAACTTTTGTATAAAACATTTTTTTGTGCAACGCATATTTTGGTCGTAAAAGAGGTGCACACGTTGCGTGGTCCACCCTGTATATATTGTACACTCGTACTATACTGTATTCCATTGTGCGCCGCGGCTTCCCGTGTACCGTGCCATTCGCCCTCCTTCCACCTCGTATAGTTTCTAGCTGCTCCCGCGCTTCTCCGCGCCCTCGTATATGTAATGGCATGCAAATCTCGGCTAGTTCACGAAAGTTCGTTATAACAAGCTGCAAGAGCTTAAAGAGCGCGAAAGCTCGTCCCTTCACGGTCGCCCATCGTCGCGTAGCGACGTCAAAAGGACTCGACGCTTGCCACGAGGAAAAAAAAAATTTCATAGAGTGTACTGCGTAGCGCATTGATGCCGATGAACACCTAGCGCGTATACGTACACTGGTGATGAGAAGAAAAAAAATTGGTAATTAATCATCGGTATATGAAAAAATTAAATCTCGTACGAGATGGACTCAATATTTTTTTTTATGGCGCACCCTATTTTTATGCAGTTTTCACATTTTTGCTTGACATCGTGATTTCTCGTGTGACGAATAAAATGTATAGTTAGCAAATGCGGTGAAGAAATAGATATTGTGATGTTGAAACTCGTCGGAGATTTTTTGAATGATTTTTTTTTTTTTTAATTCAATTGACAGCAGTCAATTGGGTGACTACTGACAGCAAGTCTGCAGTCATCCTAATTCATATTGATTTTGTTGATCCTATTGATCTTTCTGACGAGAATAACATTTATTGAGCCTTCTGACGAGAATAATATTTTTTTATTTTTCTGAAGGAAATAATATTTATTGGATTTGTTTAATGGAAAAGATATTTATTGATTTTGTCGATGAAAAATATATCGATTTTTTTACGAGAATAATGCCTATTGATTTTTCTGACAAGAATAATACACTATTCGGAAGAATTAAAGGAACATTTCTTCCTTTTATTTTTTTTAGTATTTTTTGAAGCGCTGTATCTCTGTGAAAAATGGTGGTATCGAGATGAAAAAAAATGTATTTCGAAGCTTCAAGTCTCTAGTTTTGAGATATTTTGGCAAATATTTTTTTTGAGCTACGGTTATCTCGCAATCATATGAAATAGCGCAAGATTAAAATTTTCATTTTTTTTTGTTTTTTTTTCAAGGTTCCACGGGCTCGGGAATTTTTTTTTAGTTGAATCAATAGATTGGTCAGTTAGCTTGTTTATTCAGCTACAATTTCATTTTTTGTCAGTTTCCCTACGTCGATTTTTTGCTGAGATATCCGAGTTTGAATGAAAAAGGATCATTTTCTCTTTGATCATCGATATCTCAGCAACAAATAATCGCACAGGGAAGTAAGGGGCAGTTTTGAATACTTGAATACATTTCCTACAAGATCCTTTCATCGATTTTTGAAAAACAATTTTTTTTCCACCCTTAATATCAATTTGAAGAAAGTACAAAAAATTGACTTTTTCTGGTGTTTGAGTAAATTTACCACTATTCTACAAATATTCATGGAAAGACTTACGTCGTCGGGTTTTTTTTTAGCTTAATGTGTCCTCAATAGCCTAGTAAATTATTAAATTGATCCATCGAACTGTTTTTCCGGACCGATTGATCAAAGTTTTACAAAACAATTAAAAGAATAAATGTATCGTTCCAAAACATCGTGTAATAATCATAAAAATGAAAAGAACAATTTTTTTCCAACTTTTTTCACAACTTTGCACTAGTTACTCGTTAAATTTGGAGAAAAAATTAAAATAAAAAATTCCGATTTTTTTTTTAATGTGTAAAACATTTCAGGAAACAATACTGACTCATATCAGACACGATTCGATCTTTGCGTACCATAATTTCACTCATCTTCAATTGCATTAATCAACAGTTGATACGGCCAATCTGAGAACATTTGTGCGATTAATTCTCGATATTTTCTGCGGCGGTTATCAGGGTTACAAAAAACAGTTTTTTTCAAAACTCATTTTATTCAGAAGAAAATATGAGCCAGTATTGTTTCCTGAAACGTTTTATGAAGTAATAAAAAATTTTAATAAAAATAATAAATTTAAATTTTTCTTTTTTCGAAATTATTTTTCTCGAATTTAACAAGTCACCATTGCAACGTTGTGAAAAAAGTCGAAAAAAATCGTCTTTTCATTTTGATGATGATGAAACGATGTTCAGGAACACTCGTTCCTCTAATTGTTTAGTCAAACTTTGATCAATCGGTTCGGAAAAACGCTTCGATGGATCGATTTGAATATTTACAGGGCTATTGGAGGTACATTAAGCTGAAAAACCTGACAACGCTGGTCTTTCCATGAATATTTGTAAATGAGTGGTAGATTTACTCAAACACCAGAAAAAGCTATTTTTTTGTACTTTTTTCAAATACATGAAAAGGGCGGAAAAAAAATTGTTTCTCAAAAATCAATGAAAGAGTCTTGTAGGAAATGTATTCAAGTTTTCAAAACTGCCCCTTACTTTCCTGTGCGATCATTGGTTGCTGAATTATCGATGATCAAAGACAAAGGGATCCTTTTTCATTCAAAGTCCGATATCTCAGCCAAAAATTGACGCAGAGAGACTGACAAAAAATGAAATCGTAGCTGAATAAACAAGCTAACTGATCTATACATTGATTCAGCTGAAAAAAAAAAATTCCCAAGCTCGTGGACCCTTGAAAAGAACCAAAAAATTTTGAAAATTTTTGTCCCGCGCTATTTCTTATGATTGCGAGACAACTGTAGCTCATAAAATAATTTTGCCGAAAGATCTTGAAACTAGAGACTTGAAGCTTCAAATTGCTTTTTTTTCATCTCGATACGGCCATTTTTCACAGAGATACAGCGCTCCAAAAAACACTCAAAAAAAGGGAAGAAATCGTTCTGTTCCTTTAATTCTTCGGAGTAGTGTACATATATATATAAATATATAAAAAATATATATTTATATATCATATTGAAAAAAAAATATAAAAGAATGATGCCAAAAAAAAACAATATATATATAGCGTCGAAAAAACTTCGATCAACCGTAATTTAAATGGAGCGCGATGAGGAAGCCTCGTCGAAAGATTCGAGCGGAGATCCGGCTGAGCGTATAGTTACATTGCACGTTCGTAAAAAGTCATTAGTCATCCCCGCTACAAACACACACACACACACACACACACGCACACACATATCCGCCTAGTTGTTTCGGGACCAGTGACGAGTATGTTTCGAGTATATAAAGCATCCGACGAGATCGTTATACGCGATGACAAACAGAAAGGCGCAACTTTCATGACGCGACTCATCGAGTTGCCCCCGTCACGTCACTTTTCCTCCTGCTTCATTTATTTTTCTGCCCTTTTCGCACGTACCCTTCGTACAAATTTATACTCCAAAATGCTTCTCCTTCCAAGAGGGTGCGCGCGCGCGTGTGTATGTGTGTGTGTGTGTGTGTGTGTGTGGTGGGACTGGAAAACGTTACACCGCACAATTACCGAAGAGAAAAAAAAACCATCGTAATACGACTTTTGACTCCCCGCTGCGTTGGTGTTTGAAATCCCTTCCGTCCGCGTACGTTCCGGCCGCCATTCGACCCTCGAAACGCCCACGTTTCATACACAACGCAATATATATAAACGAGAATAATGCATTTTTTTACTTCATGAAACCCGACGGCGTACCGATCGATTGAATTGTTTTCTTTTTTCTCTTGCGCCATCGCTTTATATGCGCGTGGCACGCGCCACTCGGTGACAGGAGCAATTTCCGGTTTGCTACATGCGCGTATCTACTAACGGAGCGCGGAAAAATATATTAGATGATGTAAAAAGTTCTGAGCGTTTTTTCGCTTTATTTCGACGATGAAATTAACATAGGATTATCCGATTTAGATCAAACATGCGCCGTTTTGTTCGATAACTTTTGTCCATTTTGAAGGTAATTTCATAATTCCGCGATTGAAGAAGTCCTCGTCCCTATTGGTAAAAAACTCGACCAGCTCATTTTCACAAGCCACTCGTGAGGCCGGTTTTGTACCATCGAGAAAATTTTGCAAATGCTTGAAAAGGTGATAATCGCTTGATGGCTGGTCTGGACTATACGGCGGGTGCGATAGAACCTCCCATCCAAGGTCTCGGAGCTTCTGGCGCGTCGTTAAAGATGTGTGCGGCCTGGCGTTGTCTTGATGGAACACAATACCCTTCCTATTGGCCAATTCTTCTTGGACGCTTCTGGTCGATCGCCTGCTTCAATCTGGTCAGTTGTTGACAGTAGAGGTCCGAATTGAGTGTTTGGCCCGATGGGAGCAGCTCATAGTGGATGATTCCCTTCCAATCCCACCAAACACACGAACTCCTGAAAACTGGTCAGACGGTGACTGAGGAACGCTACAGCCGACAATTGAACAAACTGAGCGAAGAACTTGACCAGAAAAGGCTATTTACTGGGCAAGGAATCAGGCAAGTCATACTGCTGCATGACGCTCGACCTCACGTTGCTTGCCCGACTCAGAAGAGCCTCTTGCACTTGGAATTGGAAGTTCTCCCGCACGTGGTATATTCACCAGACTTGGCCCTATCCGACTACCATTTGTTCCGATCAATGCAGCACGCCTTAGTGGATAAACAGTTGAAAACGCTGGACGATGTGCGTAAATTCGTCGATGACTTTATCGCCTCGAAGTCTGCAAGTGTCTTTCGCGACGGCATTCGTATGTTACCTGAGACATGGCGCAAGGTCATAGAAAACGATGGACAACATTTCCAAAATTAAGTTCGTTGTTCTCTATTTTTTCATATTAAATAAATTTGCTAAAAAATCTGTAAAAATTAAGTCATACGCCTAATAGAAATAATAGTTTATGAAGTTCGTACTCTTTGCTGGCTTTACCCTATTATGATTGCAGTGTCAATAAAATATAGGCAATTTTACTATTCTACGCTTTACCATGGGCTTTTGTTGTAAATACAATGAACTTTTCTCTCTGTGTATCTCTCTCTCTCTCTCCCCATTTCTCTCTCTGTCCCTCTCTCTCTCTCTCTCTCTCTCTCTCTCTCTCTCTCTCTCTCTCTCTCTCTCTCTCCCTCTCTCTCTTTCGATCTATCTCTCCGGGCACTGCCTATACGGAACCAAATGGATATTAATAGTTGTGCCCGGTGCTCTCCGCGATCGTCGCTGATTACGCCGTTACAGCTGTTATCCTTGATTAAAGCCCCGGTCGTACCCTTGCGCTCTCCCGGAGAGTTTCCTCCGGGCGATGCCCACTACTACGGGTGCCACACGCCGGACTTTCTCTCTCTCTCTCTCTCTCTCTCTCTCTCTCTCTCTCTCTCTCTCTCTCTCTCTCTCCTCTATCTCTCTCTCTCTCTCTCTCTCTCTCTCCTCTCTCTCTCTCTCTCTCTCTCTCTCTCTCGCCCTCGTACGTGACCCCAACCTCATGCATTATCTTTACCCATCTACCTCTATATATATATACATATACGTGTATACAAATGTGCACGTGGGTCATTTATATAAATTCCGTGCCGGGGGATCGGGGAGAATTCGGCAGGAGGAAAAGAGAAGCAGCACCTCGCACATCCATTACCTCTTGCTTTTATTGTCTTTCCCGGGCTAGTGGGAGGATCGCATTGAGCTCCCTTCCCATTCCCTTTACCCGATTGCTCCTCGAACGAGTCCCATGAACTGTGCAAACAGAGATTATGCAATAGGAAAATCGGGATTTTGGATCGTGGGTGTTTCTTCAATTATTTACGTTGCGGGCACAAAAAACGGTTGGATCCTTCTGGGATCCGTATCTTTTCGTTGCTTCGTCCTTGTTCACTTTGCGAGAAAATCGTATGGGCAAGCATCTCAAAAAATTTTCCTCACCACTGCCAGAGAGAGAGAGAGAGAGAGAGAGAGAGAGAGAGAGAGAGAGAGAGAGAGAGAGGAGAGAAGAGAGAGAGAGAGAGAGAGAGAGAGAGAGAGAGAGAGAGAGAGAGAGAGAGAGAGAGAGAGAGAGAGAGAGAGAGAGAGAGAGGGAGGGAGAGAGAGAAGAGAGAGAGAGAGAGAGAGAGAGAGAGAGAGAGAAAGAGAGAATGTTGAAAAAGAAGAAGAATGAAAAAAAACAGAGAGCGAGAGAGGGAGAAACAATGAAGAAAAAGAGTGCGAATGAAAACGAAGAGGGAGAGGAAGGGATAGAGAATGGAGAAAAAGAGAGTAAATGAGAAAGAGGATCGAGGGGGGCGGGGGGTGGGGGGGGGAGGATGGGTCCAAGAAACAGACTGAGAAAGGAGACAGAGAAAACATGCAAAAGAGAAAGAGAGAGAGCAAAAGTAAAAGAGAAAAAGGTGGTCCATTCCTCTCGAAAGCACAGCTATATATATATATATATATATGCAAATACGTAAAACAGCACATCTAGCGGTTTTAAGTACCTTCCCAAACTAATTTACGAAAAAATCCTTGATTTTTAGGATCAGTCTGGTCCTCGAACCAGTCCTTTCTATGTAAATATGCTTACATTTATCGACAGGTGATTCTGAAGGCATTGGGGCTTAGATGTTACTTAAGTGTAAGAATAATTGCCTACTATGAGGACGGTTTTCAAACGACATGTCTTTAAAATCATCTTTTTTGCATATATATACTAGTGGAATGAGTTCTAAGACACTTAATATTTTTTTTAATTTCCTTACTTTGTTTTTTTTTTTTTCATTCAAAATTGTAAACATTCACAAAAACTAACAAAGTGCAAATATTAGATAGGAACAGTATAGATTAAAATAAAAATATTATAGTATCATTTGGGCGTAGCAATATATACATTTCCTCCATACATATTACACTACCGGCCAAAAGTTTGGATACACTAGTCGAAATTTCTTACCACACTAAAAGTTAGTTAGCGGACTCAAAAATAAAGATAGTTGAATTTCTCACGTGGCGTTCTGAAGAAAGCAAGTTTACTTTTATTTTGCTTTTTCAGAAAATTCTCTACGTTTTTTTTTCGCCCCGGTACGCACTTTTGAACGTGGCCATTTTTTCGGCTATTTTTTGGCCACCGAAAATTTATTGCATAGTTTGTGAAAAATGTTTTCCTCGGTATTTTCCATGCTAAACTTAAAAAGGATATCAAAATCTACATTTTCTTTTTTTTTAGAAAGTCTCGTACGATTTTTTTCGCCCCAGTAGTGCATTTTTAGCTAAAAAATACATGTTTTCGAAAAAAAAGTGCCATTGAAGAACTATAGGGTTTCAGAGGAAATGTCAAGAGGATAAAAAGTAGCATGGGTTCACACTGAAGTGGCTAGAATTTTTTCAGATTTTTTTTCGGACATATTTTGTTTTACCATTTTTGGTTGAAACTTTGATGAGTGGAGAGACTCCACTTGGGCATTATGGAGTCTAGGACAATATATTAAAAAAGGAAATTCATTTACATCTTTATTTTCAATTAACTACAATTTTTCTAGACGTTTTTTTTTTCTTTTTGAAATTAAAATAAGAAAATGAAAATGAATTTTTTTTTAATTCTAAAAAAATTGTAGTTAATTCAAAATAAAAATGTAAACAAATTTCCTTTCTTAATATACTTTTCTAGGACCCCATAATTCCCAAGTAGAGCCTCTCCACTCATCAAAGTTCCAACCATAAATAGTAAACAAAAAAATCTCAAAAAAAAATTCTCAAAAATTCTAGCCCCTCCAGTGCACATTCGTGCAACTTTTTACCCTCTTGATATTTCCTCTGAAACCCTATAGGTTCTTCGATGACGCCCTTTTTTCTAAAATATGCCTTTTTTAGCTGAAAATGCCATACTGAGAGACGAAAAAAAAATCATACGAGACTTTCTGAGAAATAAAAATGTAGGTTTTGATATTCTTTTTAAGCTTAAGATGGAAAAAACCGAGGAAAAAAATTTTCCACAAATTTTGCATTTAATTTTTCGACGGCCAAAAAAATTGCCATCTTCAAAAGTGTGTACTGGGACGCAAAAAAAATCGTAGAGAGTTTTCTAAAAAAAGCAAAATAAGGATAAATTTGTCCCCTTTAAAAAGCCATTTGGGAAATTCAATTATCTTTATTTTTGAGTCCGCTATCTAACTTTTAGTGCGGTAAAAAATTTCGGCTAGTGTATCGAAACTTTTGGCCGGCAGTGTGTATACAAAAATGCTAATTTATATTAAAAGTGTCCAGAATTAATACCTACTAGTGTATGTGTGTACACCTTCTGTCACATTGCTGCGGTTGCCACTGTGAAAAGGCAGCGCCGAAACCGGTTTCGTTATACTTCGTTATATCTTCGAGTTCGTCTACATACTCCTATATAATGCACCCCATGTGAAAAGTTGCTCCTTCAACTGTAGTCCACGTTTCCTACATTATAGATATAAATATATAGAGGGTGTCCCAGGACGGAATGTCATCCCTGAAATGGGGGGTTGGGGGTGAAATTCTGAGTCGATTGATATAAGCATGTATGGTTCCCAGATCAAGCCCTGAATTATTATTAATTTTTAAAAGACGGACCAATCAGGCGCGCCCGATGAGCGTGCTTACGTCGGTGAGCGACACGCGCTCCGCCAAGCACCACTACACCGTGCTCCGCCAGGCACCACTACACGCGCTCACCGACATAAGCACGCTCATCGGGCGCGCCTGATTGGTCCGTCTTTAAAAATTAATAATAATTCAGTGGTTGATCTGGGAACCATACATGCTTATATCAATCGACTCAGAATTTCACCCCCAACCCCACCATTTCAGGGATAACATTCCGTCCTGGGACACCCTGTATATATATATATATATATTATATATATATATATATATATATATCTCTTTCTCGTTGCACCAGATTCGCATTAAAGCTCTGAGTATGCAGAGGCCCCTCCGGCAAACTGCCATATCTTCAACTCCTTTTTTCTGTTCTCTCTCTCTCTCTCTCTTAGCGTCTAATCGCCAACGAAAGTTACGGCTCGTTTTAACTGCACACGTAGAGGGCAGTTCGGAAGAGGTATCGTAATATAAAATGGATCGAGAGGTATAACGTACAATTTCGTCCTGTGTCCGAGCTACAACTTCTTCTTAATTGCAACGCACATGAATATATAGGGGAATATAGGGTGACAATTTTAAGGTGACCATGTGCTTTTTGAATGTCATTCAGTTAAAATTTGATTTAATTTAAAAATTCAATTATCTACGTTCTGCTAAACTCAAAATTTCATTCTGAGTTTAGCGGAATGAAGAAAAATTTCGAATACGAAAGACTCTTGAAAAGACTTTTTTATTAATGGAGTTAAGGGGTTACGTGGGTTTGAAAATTTCCAAAAATCCATTTTTTCAAATTTCTTTATCTAATAGTACAATATGTCTAGAATATTCTCCCAAAGTTTTGGGTCAATCGGAGTGAAAGTCTAGGAGAGAGAGAGAGCCTTAGGGAATTCCCCCCGTTGGGAAAGACCGGCCGGGAGCGACGCAGGTATACGCATTTTTCTCAAAAAAACTATTTTTGAAGTCGATGGACACGATTTCTCAAAAACTAATGCACCGATCTTATTGAAAATTTTCAACACTTCTTCAAAATAGCATTGACTACTGATTGAACGAAGGTTTTTTTTTTATTACAACTAATTTTACAAGGCTATACGTAGTGTAAGTTGTACCAAAAATTGAACTATTTTGCATACAACCCTGTCAAAAATTCAAATTTCATTTTTTTTTAATCCTTCGTTCAATCACGAGTTATACTTATGTAGTAACAAAAAAAATTGGTTTTTTAATTTCAGATAAAGCTATCATGAGTTATCCTGACCACCACGAGGACACTTGTTTTAAGGGGTCTCCGGAAATCAGATCCCACCGACTGAATTTCCCAAATTTTTGGATGAAATTTTTTTTAAATATTGTTGAAATGTTGCTATTTTATGTGCTTAATATTTTGAATAAAATCCTTTATATATTATATTTAAAAAAATAGGAAAAATATGCTTTTTTTGGCTGCGAAACCCGCGTAACCCCTTAAATTCCATTGATCCACTTTAAAATGGATCTTTGATTATTTTTTTTCTCGATGACGCACGATGCACGAAAGAAAAGTTTTTCACTAGAGTTTCGTGTTTGAAATTTAATGATCTTCGCTCTACTGTACACAGAATGAAATTTCGATTTTTTTCTCCAAAATGCTCGATTTTTTCTGGCAAATACTACTCGTCCCAAAGATACGCTGTATTCTTCGATTATATTATCTATAATATAAATTTAATTATCTTCGTTCTACTATACTCAAAATGGAATTTCGATTTTCTACAAGGATGCTCAATTTATTCTGTCAAATACTTCTCGTCCCCAAAAATACGCTGTATTCTTTAATTATATTATATATAATATAAATTTAATTATCTTAATTCTACTGTACTCAAAATGAAATTTCGATTTTTTTTTCCAGAATGCTCTATTTTTTTTCTGGCAAATACTACTCGTCCGAGATATACGCTATATTTATTTTCCTAGAGGACTTGAAAAATCATTAAAAATTATATTTTTCTCAGTCGCACTATTTCCGTAACAAGACCCTTAAAAACACATGACCACCTTATAATTGCCACCCTCTATATACACACACATATATATATATATATATATACAGGGTGTCCCAGGACGGAATATCATCCCTGAAATGGGGGGTTGAGGGTGAAATTCTGAGTCGATTGATATAAGCATGTATGGTTCCCAGATCAACCCCTGAATTATTATGAATTTTTAAAGACGGGCCAATCAGGCGCGCCCGATGAGCGGGCTTACGTCGGTGAGCGATACGCGCGTGTAGTGGTGCCTGGCGGAGCACGGTAGGAGCACCGCTCCGCCAGTCACATCGGGCGCGCCTGATTGGTCCGTCTTTAAAAATTAATAATAATTCAGGGCTTGATCTGGGAACCATACATGCTTATATCAATTGACTCAGAATTTCACCCCCAACCCCCCATTTCAGGGATGACATTCCGTCCTGGGACACCCTGTACATATATATATATTGCGATAAAAGAGATGAGAAGTCAAGATAATAATTTCGTCCCCACGTTGTGAGGCTCAAGTATTTTATTATGACCCGGAGAAATTCTCGAAGCTTATCATTACAAAAAGAAGGAGCGTGTATTCCTTTTTCTTCAGTGTTATTTTTATTTTTTTACGTACTACTGTCGTGAAAAGTTCTCGGATTCCACTTAAACTTGTTTATTTATCTCCCCTTAATGCCAATGTAAAATGTTATATACGTTGTATGTGTGTGTGTGTGTGTAAGAGCCTGTGGAATAACGGAAAGTCGAAGCGTGGATGACGAGAGAGAGAGACAAAGAGAGAGAGAGAGAGAGTGAGAGAGAGAGAGAGAGAGAGAGAGAGAGAGAGAGAGAGAGAGAGAGAGAGAGAGAGAGAGAATCCACCGCAGCATCCAGCCAACGTTTGCCTCCGGCCGTTTTTCCACGGGTGTAAATCACTCGAGTCCACGGTGAGATATACACGCATCACGTTCACGATGCACGCGCTCTTTAACCACTTGTCGTTGAAACGGCGCTTCGGCGAATAAATTTCTCGTCTTCTATCTCGCTTCTCGAGCTTTCTTTTCATTGCTTTTTATCTCCCTCTCCTATTGTCTTGAAAATATTATAAAATTGTTGCGCCTCTCTGTACACGCGTTTTTTTTTATCAAGCCGAAATTCAACTGGACTTAGCATTGCTTGCCGATCCGATTCCTATCATTTTTGGAAATGTTTCCCGTCTGTCTGTTCGAGCCAAGTTGGTGTGAAAACGGCTGGAGGTTTTGTGCTAAGCCTTCCGGTACGCCAGGGGTAAGAATTTCATCTACAAGCGTTTCGATTTTATTGTTGAAAATCCTTGAGAGATAAAGATAGCTTGGAAAGACTAAAAAATCGATGATTTTGTGGAATTTTTTTGGAAGGGAAATATTTATTTTAGATTTTTAAAACTTGAGCATTTGTTAGGGTGTACTTTGATCTAAGAAAGCGTATTTTTTTAGTTACAAAAAAAAAATTTTAAATGGTTGACATATCCCGCTGCCTTTGGAAGAGGTCGACTCGGGACTTTGAAAATGGAACACTCTGATGTTCGTTGTTTTCATCTGAAACCAATAGGGTTGAAGATTTTTATTCATAAGATGCATATTTCGTCAGTAAGCCTTAAAAAAACGAATAAAAAATTTAAAAATTCGAAGAATTATACCATTTTTAAATAGACATTGCGATTTTTTATGAAATTTTTCTTCTATTTTGATATGGAAAAGTATTTTTCTTGGCCGATTTTTTTTAAACATCTAAACTTACAGACTAGACAGTGATGTTCAGCCATGTACCAAATTTGGTGAAGATTCTTTGAATAGTTTTTACGTGAGGATGTCTGCCAATTTAAAAAATGTAGTTTCGAGTAAAACGGGTTTGAAGTTTGGTCACGGAAAAAGGGCAATGATAACAATTACTTACCGGCTAATAAGCGATTCCAGGGCCATATACTAAGTCTTCAGCTTCTTCGAAGAATTGATTTGTCTTCAGTCATTTGATTTTTCCGTGCTTTTCGAGCCTCTTTGGTCGATAAGGAGCTGCGCCGCTCCTGTCGATGCACCCGTCGAGGGTCGGCGCTGTTGGCGTAATTTTTACACTGAGTTCCAATTATGATGTCCAATGCGAGCATGAGTTTTCAAAATCGATGTATATCCTTCGTTGAATAGTCCAGCCGCAAGATAGGATGGAATTTCGACGATTTTCAGTCCAGAATTCAAGTAGTTCGGAGCCAAGATCCAGATCGTTTAGATGAAACTTTCATTGGCATTTTGAGTATTTTGAGTATGCTCAAAAATGACCGTGGACGCCTTTGGAAACAGTACAGTATAAAAAGCTAGGTAGCTCCGTCGGTAACGTACGACTATGCATGAAGTGCTCCTCAAGCGTCGGGAAGGTGTGTCACGTTTGTGGCTATAACTTCCAAATGGCTACGAATTTTGGTTTAAACTGTTCGTACGATATTTTTAAAACATTGGACTAACTTTTTATGGGGGGGGGGGGGGGGGAAATCATTTTTTGAAAATTCTAAAGGTACCTGCGCCCTTAAAGGGTTGCGTGGTTTTCAAAGCCTAAAAAAAACATATTTTCTCTATTAAAAAAAAATATAATATATAAATAATATTATCCAAAATGTTAATCACATAAAAGAGCAACATTTCAACAATATTTTTAAAAAATTTCATCCAAAAATTTGGGAAATTCAGCCGGTGGGACCTGGTTTCCGGAGACCCCTCAAAAAGAAGTGTCCTCGTGGTGGTCAGGATAACTCATGATAGCTTTATCTGAAATTGAAAAACCAAATTTCTTCTGTTAGTAGATACGTATAGCTCGTGATTGAACGAAGGATTTAAAAAAAAATTGAAATTTGAATTTTTGGCACAGTTGTATTCAAAATAGTTCAATTTTTGGTACAATTTACACTACGTATAGCCTTGTAAAATTAGTTGTAGTCGACAAAAAAAACCTTCGTTCGATCACTAGTCAATGCTCTTTTGAAAAAGTGTGCAAAATTTCAATAAGATCGGTGCATTAGTTTTTGAGAAATCGTGTCCATCGACTTCAGGCCGGTCCTTCCCAACGTGGGGAATTCCCAAAGCCTCTCTGTCCTAGACTTTTACTCCGATTGGCTTAAAACTTTGGGACAATATTCTAGACATATTGTACTATTAGATAATAAAATTTAAAAAAAGGATTTTTTGAAATTTTCAAACCTACGTAACCCCTTCAGCGAAGGAACTCGCGGGAGCGCACAAATTTTCTTCGCGTCACGCAGCTTCCGTCCCATTGTTAATATATATATATATATATATATATATATATATATATATATATATATATATATATATATATATATATATACCGGATGCAATGCACGTAAAGACGGGGAACAATGGTCGAGTGGTCGCGGTGTGTTGTTGATGCGGATGACGTGTCGTGTACGCGACGGTGGGCGACCCAGCGGCGTAATTAGCGGATAAGAGGACCAATAAAAGTATCGTTTATCCTCGGCTGGTACGAGAGGCTGTGAGCAGTGGCGACAATTGCGACGGGAAACGATAAAAGTCGCGTGTAATTCTTACGGTGACCGTACTCGATTTATCTCCTGTTCAAAATATATATATATATATATACAGGGTGTCCCAGGACGGAATGTCATCCCTGAAATGGGGGGTTAGGGGTGAAATTCTGAGTCGATTGATATAAGCTTGTATGGTTCCCAGATCAATCCCTGAATTATTATTAATTTTTAAAGACGGGCCAATCAGGCGCGCCCGATGTAGTGGTGCCTGGCGGAGCACCGCTAAGCCCGCGCACCGGGCGCGCCTGATTGGCCCGTCTTTAAAAATTAATAATAATTCAGCGGTTGATCTGGGAACCATACATGCTTATATCAATCGACTCAGAATTTCACCCCCAACCCCCCATTTCTCGGATGACATTCCGTCCTGGGACACCCTGTATATACAAATGTACGGTGACTTACCAGAAATTAGCCACTCAAAACCAAGACGCTGCCGGACGTCCACGTATAATCCAGAATCCACGTATAATCTCTACAACGTTTTTATTTCTTGAAGATCAATATTTTTGGCCGTTTTTTTTTCGATTTTAAGAAGTGGCGACGACCTCGAAGTCAGTTTGACAGCGCCACAAAATAAAACCCAGCCGAACTTTAAGTAGGTTGTTCTAAGTACCTAAGTAATTAGGTACCCAAGTAAGATACCTCTAAGTACCCAAGTACTTATGTGCCTAAGTAAGGTGCCTCTAAATACGTAAGTATCTGAATACGGTATCTCTAAGTACCGACGAGGCAAATTTGGTCTCGGCAATCTTTTTTTGTTGTTTAAAATCAATATTTATCTTATATCTTATCAATAGGCATCTTTAGGTGTTCTTTTTCTCTTTTGTTTTAAAAAGTGGATACGTTTTTTAAGTCACTTTGGCAGCGCCACAAAAAACCCAGTCGAACTTTAAGTAGGTTCCTCTAAGTACCTAAGTAATTAAGTACCCAAGTAAGATACCTCTAGGTACCTAAGTACTTATGTGCCTAAGTAAGGTGCCTCTAAATACCTAAGTATCTAAGTACGGTACCTCCAAGTACCGACGAGGCAAATTTTGTCTCGCCAACCTTTTTTTGTTGTTTAAAATCAATATTTATAGGCATTTTCAGGTGTTCTTTTTTCTCTTTTGTTTTAAAAAGTGGAAACGCTTTTTAAGTCACTTTGACAGTGCCACAAAAAAACCCAGTCGAACTTAAAGTAGGTTCCTCTAAGTACCTAAGTAATTAAGTACCCAAGTAAGATACCTCTAAGTAACTAAGTACTTATGTGCCTAAGTAAGGTGCCTCCAAATACTTAAGTATCTTAGTACGATACCTCTAAGTACCGACGAGGCAAATTTTGTCTCGGCAACCTTTTTTTTTGTTTAAAATCAATATTTATAGACATTTTCGGGTGTTCTTTTTTTCTCTTTTATTTTAAAAAGTAGATAAATTTTTGAAGTCAGTTCAACAGCGCCCCAAAAAAAATAACTTTGCCTTCGCTTAACTCATTAGACACTGAAAAAACCGCCAAAATTTGGCTTTGCGACTTTTTTTTGTCTGAAATCAATATTTTTAGGAGTTTTTAGACCCCAACTTAGTTTTTTTCATTTTTAAAAGTACAGACAACTTTAAAATCAGTTCGACAACCACAAAATTAAAAGAAAAAATCATTGCCGACCTCCGAGAAAATATTTTAAAAAATCGCCCAACTTTCGACGAAGATCATTTTTTGTCTAAAATAAATTGTGTAGCAATATTAATAGGCATTTTTATGAATCCAGTTTATCGCGACTCGCCCTATACATGCATACCTTTTTTTTCCCTCCTTTTGTGTCACATTTCAGAGAGCTCGATGAGCTCGAATCGTGCGTCTCTCAAGCGCGCGCCGTTTAACGCGTGTCCTCTCACTGCTCTCCTCTCCCGCAATTGCATCAAAGGGCGACAGAGAACGGCGATGGGCGGGGGGAGGGGGAGGGGGTTAATTATTTTCAGATGAAAAAAGAAAACCGCGGCTCCGCAAATACTAGAGAATTATCAATCTCGGAGTCGACGACGTGCGCATCTCGTCTTTTTCATTCCCCGATGCATTTAAGACCCGTTATTGATTTCCGCAACAAGGCGAGCCACCGCGCGCGCGAACCCGCGAACAACAAATTACAGCGTTCGCGATCGTTATTTTTCAAAGTGGAGGAAAACGAGCAACGAAAAACTAAGCAGGTTTTGGTTGTTTTTTTTTTTGTTTTTTTTTTTGGTTATACGGCTTACCCTCGTTGGTGGTATTTGATAGTGGATGTTTTCTTGTCGTCCACGGTGAATATCGCGAAGCCTTAATTAGATAGTGCCTCGTTGAAAAGACGATTAACGATGGAATTTTTTTTTTCTTTTTTGCGACTGGTAGACTAGCAAACGAGAGATGGAAAGATGGATAGATCGTTTATTAGTGATCGAGGATTGAACAAATCCTCTGGCACGCAAACCATAAACATACGATAGTTTTTTTTTTCAGAGGACTCTATATGAAGTATTACTAAATGGATATTAAAAAATCGGCAAAATTCTGAAAAATTTTAGGAATAGTTCTTGATAGAATAATAAATGAATTATTTGAGGATTTTTCATTAAATAATTTAGTAGTTATGAACATATGAATTTAAGGCCTTAGGCCACTCCAGAGGCAAAGAAAGGGCATATTTAGTGACTTTTTTTCCAGCGAAACCACAAAATAAATCGGAATTACAAAATAGGGGTTTTATTATACACGCAATTGACTATGCAAAATTATTTTTTCACAGCGATACATGTCAAAATGGCGACTGTGCAGCATTTTTCCGATGACGCTTTCATTTCTGACAGGTCGATGGCCGGACCAAGAGCTCCTATAATTTTTGAGTCATGATGAGACACTAAAGTTTTTTCGATTATATTGGGTGAAGTAAAAAGTTCTGACCAAGGTGAAAAGGCCGAGCAGGCGGCCAAAAAAATTTGTGCTATTTATGGACCCAATATAGTATCGAATGCAACAGCAAAGTGGTGGTTCCAACGATTCCGTTCTGGTAATATGAACGTCGACGATGAGGCACGCTCTGGTAGGCCAATCGTCGAAAATGTCGATAAAATCATGGAAATCGTTGAGTCGGACCGACATGTGAGCACTTATTCCATTGCCCAGGAACTGAAGATTAGCCAAAAAACCGTTTGGCACCATTTGCATAAGGCTGGTCTCAAGAAGAAGCTCGATGTATGGGTGCCACACGAATTGACGCAAAATAACCTTTTGGACCGAATTGATGCCTGCGATTCTTTGCTGAAACGTAACGAAATTGACCCATTTTTGAAGCGGATGGTGACTGGCGATGAAAAATGGGTCACAGTCGAAAACAGCCGAAAAAGATCATGGTCAAATCGCGGTGAGCCGGCCCAAACGATCGCCAAGCCCGGATTAACGGCCAAGAAGGTTTTGCTGTGTGTTTGGTGGGATTGGAAGGGAATCATCCACTATGAGCTGCTCCCATCGGGCCAAACACTCAATTCGGGCCGCTACTGTCAACAACTGACCAGATTGAAGCAAGCGATCGACCAGAAGCGGCCAGAATTGGCCAATAGGAAGGGTGTTGTGTTTCATCAAGACAACGCCAGGCCGCACTCATCTTTAACGACGCGCCAGAAGCTCCTAGAGCTTGGATGGGAGGTTCTATCATACCCGCCATATAGTCCAGACCTGGCACCAAGCAACTATCACCTTTTGAAGCATTTGCAAAATTTTCTTGATGGTACAAAACTGGTCTCAAGAGAGGCTTGAGAAAATGAGCTGGTCAAGTTTTTTACCAATAGGGACGAGGACTTCTTCAATCGCGAAATTATGAAATTGCCTTCAAAATGGACAAAAGTTATCGAATAAAACGGCGCATATAAACGGACCCAATATAGTATCGAATCGAAAAAAATCTAGACGCGGTTCAAACAGTGAGAACTTATTCGACATGCCAATAATTAGTTGCTACAAAAACAAAAACGTGTCGAGATAAGGAAATTCAAATTCTAGTTCAAATTCAACAGAAAATCCAGCGGTACATATCGAAAAGCAAAAGAATATCAAGCAAAATAAAATCCAAAACAGAATGAAGAACAAAGGCAAAATGAAAATCCCAAATCCAAAATAAAAGATCAAGATCAAAATCAAAGGCACACAAGCGACACAGCCACAATAATCGACTACGTAAAGTACGTAAGAGAGAGAGAAAGAGAGGGAGAGAGAGAGAGAGAAAGAGAGAGAGAGAGAGAGAGAGAGAGAGAGAGAGAGAGAGAGAGAGAGAGAGAGAGAACGAGAGAGAGAACGAGAGAGAAATAGTTTCTGTACGGTGACATCGCACGCGCTAAAAGTGTGTGTGTGTGTGTGTGTGTGTGTGTATAAATGCGTCTGGATGCAATCATAGGCAGACGATTAAGCGTATACGAGTCCCCAAGGTACTGAAATGTCCGTTAAGTGTCCACGTGTACATACGTCCACAGGGATCACTTGAGCCAGATACCACACTCAATTTGCCGTTTCTAATCTAAATTTCTTCTGCGATCCGCGTTTCCCAGTGCAACGATTTATCCGACGAGGCAAAGCAATTGAAAAATATTTCATCCACCTGTTCGCGAGCGAGCAATCGTTGAATTATTCAATTTGATCACTATCACGCGAATGATATATACAGATATATCAGGTGGTTGGATAAGAAATCGCTTATGTGCAAAATAAAAGATAGTAAGACAATGATGCACTGGTTTGTTTGGATTTGGGTTTCCACAGTCCATGTTGTCCATAGACGAACTGGTTTGTTTGGATTTGGGTTTCCACAGTCCTTGTCGTCCATAGACGAACTGGTTTGTTTGGATTTGGGTTTCCACAGTCCTTGTCGTCCATAGACGAACTGGTTTGTTTGGATTTGGGTTTCCACAGTCCTTGTCGTCCATAGACGAACTGGTTTGTTTGGATTTGGGTATCCACAGTCCTTGTCGTCCATAGACGAACTGGTTTGTTTGGATTTGGGTTTCCACAGTCCTTGTTGTCCATAGACGAACTGGTTTGTTTAGATTTGGGTTTTTACAGTCCATTTTGTCCATAGACGAACTGGTTTGTTTGGATTTGGGTTTTTACAGTCCATTTTTTCCATAGACGACCTGGTTTGTTTGGATTTGGGTTTTTACAGTCCATTTTGTCCATAGACGACCTGGTTTGTTTGGATTTGCGTTTCCACAGTCCTTGTTGTCCTCTTTGCACGTTGCACTTGATGAAGCATCTTCGGCATACACCTCCTCCAGTGAACTATGCATTTCAGTGGCTAATTTCCTTGGTGCAATCAGGTGGTATCAGGTCTTGCTTCAGACTTGGGCACAGTGCAACGGAAACTTTTGCACAACTTCAGCAGCCCCTCGGAGACAGTGTTTTGTCAAGGGCCCAGGTTTTTCGGTGGTTTCAAGGCATTTTCAGAAGGAAGAGAATCGATTCAAGATGAACCACCCAACGAAAAGCCTTCATCTTCAAGAACCGATGAAAATGTCGACAGAATCCGGGATCTTGTTCAAATCGTCGCTTGTCAGTCAGAATGATCGGGTAAAAGTTGAATTTGACTCACACCACCGTTCATCAGATTTTTACCGATACATTGGGGATGAGAAAAATTGCTGTCACACAGCAATTTTAATAAACGAGTTTTTTGGCAAGTAAAAACATTCCTGTGGCTTCTCAGCCTCCTTGTTCGCCTGACTTGAATCCTTGTGACTTTTTCCTCTTTCCGAGATTGAAAAATTGAAGACACACGAAAATATTGAAACGGCTGTAAGCGACCAGTTGAAGGCTATTTCAGTATCCAAGTTCCAGCACTCCTATGAGAATTGGAAGAAACGTCACCAGCGCTGTGTGGCTTCCCAAGGACGTTATTTTGAGGTAGACAATATATGGGGGCGTAGTTCCGAAAAGCCCGTACCGTCGATTCACTTGGAATTTCGTGTATCCGTGTATTTTGACTCGCCGATCACCAAATATGATAGTGAAAATACCCGCAATTTGATTTATGACGACACTACATATAAGACACCATGTGCAGACGACCTATAAGCGGGGGCGCCCCCACCCCCTCTCCACCGGGGGTGGGGGCACCCAGGGACACTCAACGTAGTTTTTAAATGTATATAAGGATAAATAAGGAGACGTTGTTCATCCGGATATATTAATGTTTCATTTGTAAAGATTTGATTAAGTTGGTACCTTTGGTTCGTTTGGGTTTGTTTGGGTTTGTCTATAAAATCGGTTATAACCTTTTTTTTTTAATAATCAGACTACTTTGGTAAGAGTAAAAATTTCATAGAAAACAAGTGACCCACTGTGCCCCACTTTCGCCTAGATATGATCTAGGTAAGTAAGCGATAAATATATGTACTCACTGTTTGTAACACGCAGCCTGACACGTTCACCCTAACGAAAAAGTGATATCCCAAATTTATGTTCAATTGATTCGATCGTATTTCGAATAATGTAGTATCGCAGGCCAGTATCGTTGATGACATCGCAACCGGAAGTTTCAATGTAATAAAATGTACACAAACGCGACCTGATGAATTATCGTCGACGATAAATTATTGAGGCAACTAGCTCGTGTCCCAATTACGAAATTCTTCTGGTAATCGAGCCTTTTCGGCTGTCCTGCTGAGGAAGCTTATAGTGTTCGTGTGACTTTTTTTTTTTTTTTTTACGTCGGTTCCGACGACGTATTAGCGTTTGGGGAACATTCGAAATTTGTAGCGCTTGTCAAAGCGACCGTCAAGATATCCCGGGTGCAAGAACAGGCGTGCAACAACTGGCGATGTCGGTTGACTCGGAACAAGTCGATTATCACATTCTTTGTGCGGGCACAATGGCTCTGGGGAGGATCTCAAAGGTGGAAACGTTTCTGTGGTGATGTAACGTAACAGGTTTGAGTAATTGGGTTGGGTCGAGGCGTGTGACACGAGTCGACGGATGAATATTTATTTATTTGTGAATGTAGAATTTTTATTTATTTATTTGTTTATTTATTTTTATTTATTTTATTTCATTCATATATTCATTTTATTTTATTCATATATTTATTTATTGTTATTTAAATGATTATTTTAATTATATTGAAATATTTATTTTTATTTATCTTTATTATCTGTTCTGTCGTAAGCGGTGCTTTCACTTTTACGTGTCCATCTTATTCCATTCCAATACCTATCTCTATTACTATTTTTATATATTTTTATATTTCTTTGTTACTATATTACTGTATTGCTATATTGTACATTTCTAGGTTTTTATCTTCTTTTATTTCTATTTTTCTATTATATTACTGTATTTCTATGTTTCTATGTTGATTTATTTCTATATTTCTCTATTTCTATGTTAATAGGTTATTGTGTTTCTACAAGTACTATATTTTTTGTATCTATGTTTCTATCTTATCACATTTCTTTTTTTTTATGTTTCTTGTTCCTTTATTACTAAATTTCTCTTTTTCTATATTTTTATATTACTATTCATTTTTTTTATTTCAATGTTTTTTCCTAAGGTCCACGCTGTTCGCGTTTGGAACCTATTTTTTCCTTCACTGTGACTGTTTCTTTCCTCCTTTTTCCACACTCCTTTTTCTTCACCTGGACGATGGGACGAATTCACGCTGGACGATGTGCGTAAATTCGTCGATGACTTTCTCGCCTCGAAGCCTGTAAGTTTCTTTCGCGACGACATTCGTATATGTTACCTGAGAGATGGCGCAAGGTTATAGAAAACGATGGACAACATTTCCAAAATTAAGTTCGTTGTTCTCTATTTTTTTATATTAAATAAATTTGCTGAAAAATCTGTAAAAATTAAGTCATACACCTAATACAAAAACCTCATTTCCTCGTGTAATCCGTACGTTCGAATTTGCGAAGAAGCGCCCCAGTACTGGTGTGAGAATCAATATATACCGCGGGAACTTTGGATATGAGAATTGGCTGTATCTCATAGCCGCGGGAGGCCGAATATCGCGAGAAAAAAAAGGGCCATTGGAAAGCGCGTGTGAGAACGCCCTGGGGAAACGAGATTCTCTTCGGTGGGCGTGAAACACATCCCCGGGGCGAGTTTACGCACGCAACAGAGACAAAACCAAATTCACATGGCCGTAGACGCGTCTTTGGTTATACGAGCGTGCTCAAGTCTTTTTGGGGTCGCGTTGTTGCCTACAAATTAAATTTCTTCCCGATTCGGGTTGTTTCCGTTCCCCTGGGGGAATTCTGGAGAGATTGAGAGAGAGAATTCTAGAGAGAAGAGAGAGAGAGAGAGAGAGAGAGAGAGAGAGAGAGAGAGAGAGAGAGAGAGAGAGAGAGAGAGAGAGAGAGAGAGAGAGAGAGAGAGAGAGAGAGAGAGAGAGAGAGAGAGAGAATTTACGCCGGCAATAATAACAGCGCTCCCAGTCAATATACACTAGCGGCGAAAAGTTTCCGAACAAAAATTCAAACAAGTTTCGGAACGATTTTTCATAACATTTCGCCGATAGCTGACATAAATGAATTTAATAAATAGCATTTTGAAGAGGAGGAATTCACCTTCGTGCCGTTTTTTTTTTGAACATTTTTTACTATTTTTTTTACGACTAGTACCCTTTTTCAAAAAAGAACATTTTTTGCCTTTTTTTTTTCCTTTTCTGGTGGACCCCGTTTAGAGACTAATTTTTTTTAATGCATTTCTGTGACCGGAATCATACAGGGGGAAGTTCAAGCTTCAATTTTGTTTTTTTTTAAAGCTTCGTACGATTTTTTTTTCTAAAGAAATTTTGATTAAAAAAAGAGACAATTTGAAAAATAACGTTTTACGCGATAATGACAAGGATTGAAGGAAAACCTCAAGATAGTAAAAAGTTCAATCGATTTTCGTTGAGTTCGCGAGAATTTTTTGCAGATTTTTTTTTGAAATTTTTTTTTTCACCTATTTTCGGTAAAAAATCAGATGATTTAATTACCGTAACTGCAGAAAAAAAATGTCAAAAAATCTGAAATAATTCCATTGCGTTGAAAATAGAAAAATAAAATATATCCTCTGTTGAAATTTTACCACAAACCCGTCAGGCTGTGGACGCAACGGAAGTTAGGTTAGATTAGCAAAGTGCGGATAGGGAGCAATAGAAAAGAGTTCAATTGGGAAGGGCAATACGTAAAAACCATCGCAAGGTTATACGTTGCAACTCAGGAAATTAAAAAAAAACGTTAAAAAAAGATAGAGAGAGTTAGAAGATAACCAGAAGAGCGCTGGCGACGTCCCTATTTTTTCAAGACTGATCTCGTACCATTTTTCCGTTCGTCTCTTTTGTCTTATACTACCAGATGAAACCAAATCACAGGTTCATTAGAAATAAATAAAATATTTAATTATTAGACGATATTAAATAGATATTGATTCGAATAAACAAATATATTCAAAATAAATAATGGTAATAATGGAATGCAATAGGAAAAATTTGATTTCACGAAAAATCTAGTCACTAAAATAAAAAAATAAATATCAAATAGACGTATCTGGTTAACGTCAAAAGAATTTTTCTATCAGTGTACTCGGGTGTACCCAGTTAAGACGGTTCTGGACGCAACGGAAGTTGGGTTAGATTAACAAAGTGCGGATAGGGAGCAATAGGAAAGGGTTCAATTGGGAAGGGCAATACGTAAAACCACCGCAAGGTTGTACGTTGGAACTCAGGAAATAAAAAAAAACATTAAAAAAAGATAGAAAGAGTTGGAAGATAACCAGAAGGGCGCTGGCGACTTCCCTTTTCTTCATCTCGCCGCTGCGAACCGCTGCTTCTTTTTATTCCTCTTTTTTCTTCTCCCTTCCTCCACCCCGCACGTATCCATTCTTTATTATCTCCTTTGCCTTTCATCTCTCGTTCTGCCTCCCCTCCCCCTAACTCTTTCTCTCTCCTCTCCTTCCCTCTCTCTCTCTCTCTCTCTCTCTCTCTCTCTCTCTCTTTCACGAGAGGATCCAAGACAGCTTCCTTCTGCTCCGCATCCGAGTGCCAATTTACCGAGGCATCTGGCGGCGGTCTGTTTTTCCTTAAGAGCCCACGTACGAAGGCCTTGGGCCCTCCTTCATCCTCCACTTCGTTCTTATCACCCTCTCCCCCGCCCTGTGCGCCCTTCCCCAACGTGGACCAAAAATACGACCCTTGCGCTTGATATCGCGCCCTAACTGTTGAAAGGTGAGGCCCCTTAAGGCTGCGTTACGTCGAGTATTATCGAGGCGTATGGATGTAAGGCAGACTTGGAAAAGGGGGAACCTGCGAAGAAGTACGAGGGCGAGTCCCTTGGGATGTTCATACGGTCCTTGAGGATCATCCACCCCCTTTCTCTCCGGCCCTCTTTATCTCTTTTTGAAAGTCTCTTTCGTTCGTCTCGCTTCTTCGATTAGAATGCTAAGTAACATAATTTTCCTCGTCGAATGAGACAAGCATGGCCCTTTTCTCCCTATCTCATTTACCGATCCGCCTGCTTCCGGTATGATCAAAGATCCAATAAAAACACCCTCGCTTGTTCGACGCTCGTGTTCCCGCTACTTTGTTACGCATCGCTTACCGATCGAACGAGAGATAAACCTAACACGTATTCTCGTATCCTAAAACGTCCCTTTTTTGTGTTTGGTGTTTTTTTTTTTTTTTTTTTAATTTACTTTCGTGCCGATGTCTTGGAGGAAATCGGTAATTCTTGGGCCCGGCTCGTTGACAGGGCACCTCTCGAATCTACGTGGCATAGTGACACCTGCCCGTTCATTGTCATAGCGATCCAATTGGAATCCCATAGTTGTTCCTACTTCCTGATAGGGATCCGATGGCTCATAGTATTGGATCCATATATTAAAACGTCACGCTCGTATTGGGAGTACAAATTAATTCGGTCCGTTTTTTTGTGGTAAAAATCCATTTATTTCAAAATAAAAGGTACGAATAGATTAATCAAAGTATTGTCCATCGCTGGCTACCGCTTTTTCCCACCTCTCAAGCAATTTTCGAATTCCATCTCGAAAAAAAGTCTCGTCTTTTGAGGCGATCCAAGTTTTGAGCCAATTTTCGACTTCTGCGAAAGAAGTGAACCGGTGAGCTGCTAAATCCTGCTGCATCCGTCGGAACAACCAGTAATCGGAAGGAGCAATGTCCGGAGAATACGACCGGTGGGGTAAAATATCTCATTTGAGCGTTTCCAAATATTTGTTTTACGACTTTTGCGACATGAGGCCGAGCGTTGTCATGCGAAAGAATAATTTTGTCATGTCTTTGCTCGTAATCCGGCCGTTTTTCTCGTAATGCACGACTCAAACGAATCAATTGCAGTCTATAACGATCGCCCGTAATGGAATCGCCAGGTTGTAGCAGCTCATTGGCTCATTTGGCTGTCCAGGGCGAGGCTTGTCTTCAACGCTGAAATCGCCGTTCTTAAGGCCGTCTTCTAGTCTAGAATTTTGAAAAAATCGATTTTTTTTTGCATATTTTCAATGTTTAGTATTTCAAGAATATACCCTCCAAAGGAAATTTGGAAATTCCAAATATTAACGGAGTTACAGCTGTAATTAGTGAGGTGGAAACTTAACCGGCGCTGCCGGACCGAATCGAACAATAGACAATAACTCCGAACTTCTCATTATCAAAAAACATCAAAAGACTTCGATTTTGAAGAAGAAGGAGTATTTTATGGACCAGGAATCGCCAATTAACGAAATGTAAGTATATGTATCATTATATGACTTAGACTGCCTGAAACTGTACTCGAACCTTTAAACGCGTTTTTCTCGAAACTACTTTTTTCGAGACGGTTGACATGATATCTGAAGTTGTAATGAACCGATTTACTTGAAATTTTTTGTGGACCTTCTCTATACACCTCTCTATCGCCCCTACCAGATTTATCGCGAAATTTTGTTACTAATTATTTTTAAAAAAATCAACAATCGTGAAAAAAACGGCAAAAAATGACGTTTTTTTTTAAACAGCCGCCATTTTGCGAATTTTTTTTTTGCCTGAGGTAGGGGCTATAATGACATCCTTACTAATCAAGAATCTATTTTTTTTTCAGATGACCAGGACGGTTGGAATCATGTCAACCAAGAGAGGCCGTTTTTTTTTCCACCCCCCACCTTACCAGCCTGCATCTACCAGAATTATGGGTTTTTTTTTCGACAAATTTTTTTATACAATGTCAAAGGATGAATAAATATGTGGTAAAAAGATAGATACGGAAATATTTTTTGTTTTTTTTTTAATCGCATGTTGAAAAATCCCCAAATTTTGGCCCTCTAGACTAGAAGACGGCCTTAAAGCGTCGAAACCATTCCCTACATGATTTATCAGTTGGAGCATCATCACCATAAACTTCAACAAGCATTCGGTGCGCTTTAGCTGCACTTTTCTTCCAATTAAAGCAGAAAAGTAAAACTTCCCGCAAATGCTGCTTACTTTACACAAAATTTGACATATTCAACACAGTAAAAAAACAAGGTTTTAATGGAACTCAAAGCGATATAAACTGAATGTTATTGACAGATGTCTAAGCTCTCTGAAAGCACCGAAATCAGCTGTCACTATGAAATATTCATAACAACCAGAGCCATTTCTTGAAAACGGACCGAATTAATTTGTACCACCAATAGATAAGTATAGCTCGTGCTTGAACGAAGGATTTTTAAAAAAATTGAAATTTGAATTTTTGGCAGAGTTGTAGGCAAAATAGTTCAAGTTTTGGTACAATTTTCACTACGTATAGCCTTGTAAAATTAGTTGCAATAAAAAAAAAAACCTTCGTTCAATCACTAGTCAATACTATTTTAAAGAAGTGTGCAAAATTCCAATAAGATCGGTGCATTTGTTTTTGATAAATCGTGTCCACCGACTTCAAAAATAGTGTTTTGAGAAAAATGCGTATACATGCGTCGCTACCGGCCGGTCTTTCCCAACGGAGGGAATTGCCAAAAGCTCTCTCTCTCCTAGACTTTTACTCCGATTGACTTAAAACTTTGGGAGAATGTTCTAGACATATTGTACTATTAGACAATAAAATTAAAAAAATTAATTTTTTGAAATTTTCAAACCTACGTAAACCCTTAACTTCAATTTGCAAGAAAGATTTTGTAAAAATTTCATAAATTAACGGAGTTATAACGACTTTTGTGAAGGTTCTACCTGCCCATTGCGCTAGTGCGAACTTTTTTCTTTCGCTCTCTTTTCGAAACTATGTATAATTCGTATCTCAACGTCTATTTTGTCCGACTCACTCCAAATTCGAACAGAGCACAGTTTATAAAATTTTCTATCGTATGACCGGATGATTTTATACGCTGATCCATTTGTTAATAAAAAAATGATTAAAATTCTTTTTTTTCGTCGAAAATGGCACTTTTTTTTTCTACAGCGTGACATTTTGGTAATTTTCAAAATTTCAACAAAGTACCCGGTCATACGAAAGTCTTGTTATTACACTAAAAGTATATTTTTTTTATTTTTCATTCCCGATGACCCGACTTGTTATGTTTAAATATTAATAAAATCATTGTTTATCAATATTTCTCAATAAAAAAAAAATCTCAAACCTGGCAAGATGATCTATAAATTGTTCGTAAATTCCCGACCTCACGATCCCGATAAGCTCGTCGCAAAAAAAAAAAAATATTGACAGTCGACCTTTTTTCTTTTGGACCCCGTTCAAGACACGCGAGAAATCGCTCGCTCCCTCGTTGTCCATAAATTTCACGCAATTAATTCGCAACCAAAGGATGCGCCAAAAACACAACCTCTCAATTCGTCTCTCTCCTGAGCCCTCGTCTCGTGGACGCTCGTGCTCTTACGACTGATTTAATTATCGCGGAATATCCCATAAATTGTGCCGCCCTCACTTCGCACTTTTACTCTCGATTTCGCTCGGCACGCACCGAAGAATCTTTTTGCACCCCATTGTCGAAACGAGGCGCACTTCGTGGCAAAATTCGTTCACTCGCTAGGGGCAAGGAGAAGAGCGTTACAGATAGAGAAGACGAATTGAACGTGGTCGCGTATAAATCTCAGTTTGTATCGTGAGTCATCGCGCGAGTATAGGGGATGAAAAAAGAAAAGTTTTTCGATCCAGCTCTTAGACTTCTCTCATAATAAATATATATATATATATATGTGTGTGTGGGTGTATAGATATGCACATAGGGCTCTAACATACTCAATTTCTTTTCTTGCCCTACACGATTTCGATATCTTTGCCCCTTGATTCCCTTTTTCTTTCTATTCTTGTCTTCACCCTCTTGCCGCCCTCATTTACTACTTTGGCAACGTCATCCCCTGCGAGCGGACCCCTCGCTTGTGCGCCATTAAACAGCGATTTGTTGACTCGGATGCGCAGCTGAGTTTCTCGAATCTATGGTAATAAACGCGTTATATTCCCGTGTCGCAAATTCGAGGAACTTGCCTGAATTACTGTACTTTTACTTTGTTCTCTCTCTCTCTCTCTCTCTCTCTCTCTCTCTCTCTCTCTCTCTCTCTCTCCCTCCCTACCTCCCGCCCTCTCTCTCTCTCTCTCTCTCTCCCCCTCTCTCTCTATATATTTTTAACGAAAATAAAATCGATTTTTGGAAAATCCTAGAGTGACCTCAGGCCTTAAAACTTCAGGTAAGATGGCGAATACAGTCTCATTCAAAGGCGGGAACTATTATATATTTACGTCAAAACTTGATCGACGTGTCGATTCTACTAGGGTTAAATTAAATGAGGCTCGTTTGAACTAAGTAAATATGTATCTCATTTTCTAAGAAAAATGTATTTAATACGTATTTAAAATTCTTGCTACCACGTCTCCGCCTTCTGCTACGTAGTGGGCGCCAACTGGATTCCGATGAGGATACCCCTTCTAGGGAATCCGTATCATATCCCGATCGGGATCCGATCGGAACTTAGACATCCCTAAGAAATTTCTGCCCGGCGATCCTAATAAATTAACTTCCTCTTTCTCTTTGCCGACCTCCTCCACCCCGCACCTCCTCCTTCTAGCCTTCCGTTCAAACGTCATCGCGCCATAATTCGATTTCTCGAAAGCCTCGTTTGACTTCCAATCTCTGTGACCACACACACCCACACACACACACACACACACACCACAGTGCGGTGGCTATAATGATTCGTGTTCGAGACTCCGTAAGATCCAACGATCCGGGACGAGCCCCGATGACTAACGCACTTTTGCCGCACTCATCCCGCGGGAATGGTACCTCGTCCGGTCTCTCTTTTATCGCGACGCATCCTCCCCATTCTCCCCAATGAGACTCCTTCTTCCACGGCAACTGCTGACCCGATTAACGCGGGAAGGGCTCGATCTCGCGTGGATCAATCCGTTGCTCGAACCATTAGCTCCCGCGGAAGAGACGATTGCGCGCTGCCGCAACAAAAAAAAAAAGAAAAAAAAAAGGAGCAGGAAACGAGGCCGGAAAGCTCAGATTTTCGCATGACGAGGCGAGAGATAAATCGACGATAGTCTCCCTCTCTCTCTCTCTCTCTCTCTCTCTCTCTCTCTCTCTCTCTCTCGCTCTCTCTCTTTGACGATCAGGATAAGAGAGACACGAGATTTTTTTTTGCAGCGGATGTCCGATGGCCCCTATAGAAGAGTAATGACGAGCTGGTGACTTCGGACGATTCATCCTGGGGATATTCCCCATCTTGGACCCAGGGACGAGACAATTCGAAAAAAAAATCTTCCTGCTCCGGAATTTTCGATTGGCACGGCGCAAACTTGCCTCTCATTCCTGGCCCTTCGCAGTTTCATTTCAATTTCCATTTTTCATCGACCGGACCAAACGTAGCTATTGACAATGGCCCCTTTTGGCCATCGGGGAAAAAAACTTGTCGACGTGAAGGAGATGGAGTGACACGTTATGGAGATGTATCTCGGTACTACTTCCGGTTCGCAAACTGTTGCTGATAAATCGTTTTTTTTAAATTTATTATTGTGTTTTTTTAATTATTTTTTTCATTCAGAATTGAGTTGAAGACCTGGCTCATTTCTTGAATGTTTAGTTTACGTGTTCATTAAATTTATGTATTTTTGTTTATTAGAATAGAGGAGAGTGGGGCACATGTGTCACGGGGAACAGTGAGCCACATGCGGTTTCTCGAAGGTTTGTAACCCATCCGTGGGGTACAATGAGCCAATCCGCAAATTTTTTTCGAACCCATTACTTTACGATTTTTAATCTTTTTGCAAAAAATATAGTAGCTTTATTGTACACCCAAAGGTCTATAAAATCGGTTATAACCTTTTTTTTTCTAATCAGACTACGTTGGTAAGAGTAAAAATTCGATAGAAAAAAAAGTGACACACTGTGCCCCACCTTTTCCTACAAGCGGAACTTTGGGATTGACATTTTTTTTTTTGGAACCTTATAACAACATTTCACATCGAATTACCTAAGGGATTTTTTGTAGGCTGAAAACTTTTTCCGAAAAAAATTCTTTTCTGTGATTTTTTTCTTACCTAAAACAATATTTTTCTCAAAAATGCACCAATTAATAAAAAAAACGATATTTCTTTCATTTCCCTAGGTACTTCAAAGGCGGATCTCATCTAGACTTCAAGTTAATTAGAATTTTCGTTTCAGATTTTAAAAAAATTGGAGGAGTACTCTTGCCGGGTGCGGGATCAGACAAAAATAACTCGCTTCAACCAGCTACACGGACGCCATTTTGTTGCAAAATCTTCCGAAAAAATTTGTAAAGATACCCGAAGATATGTCGAATAAAGTCCACCAAGCGGAATTTTCATCCCGTCAACTGTCTATCCGTAAAAAATTGTCGAAATTCGTCTTTTTCTGCGTTCTAGACAGGTACACTCCCTCAAAAAAGTTTTTTTTCGCACGTACAAACTTTTTCTTTCTCCATCCATTCAAAAATGATGGTACGTGTATATCATAGGCTTGATTCACATTTATTTTGATCTGTGTGTGTATGTGTATGTACGAAAGGAATATAACCGAGTAAAGCACGCCCAACCCAAAGTCAACCCAAATTTGTTCGCCGAGATGGATCAGCACAAATGTTCATTAATAATTCGCCAGGATTTTCGTTTCGTCTCTGACAGATTTTGATCATCCGGAGATTTGAAGTGAAAAGAAGGGCCGTTCAGACGTCTCGTCCTCACGAGCCTCCTCTGTGCCGCACCCCGCTCTCGTATCGTCACTCCGGAAATATACGTACTCGGAGAGGAGAAATGACGCGAAGCTTTAGGTCGGCTGCGAGAGCGAACCCTAAATCCCATAAAGTCGATCGTAAAAACGTTTGAGACAAAGGGTGAGAGTTACCAAAAGAAGGAGAAAGAGCAAGAGAGGGAGGGAGAGGGTGAAAGTAGTCCAGGAACAATTTCGTAAGTAAGAGCTTTTTAGGTGCAAATACGCAAAATTGATATAATTTTGTAATAGGATGACGCTGAAACGAATGGCGATAATAATGTTGCAATCAACCCCCGAGAAATTGTTTAAAAACGTTAGGAAATGTTTAAAACCCCTTTAATTCCGAACATAACAATTTTATCGTAAAATATGTCAAACAAAAGTTGTTTGGAACATAAAAGTACGTAAATAAGTATTAAACGTTCATCTTCGTATCTTCAAAAATAAGGGAGAAAAAGACGATTGAAAATTCGATTGCAAGACAAAATCGCTTTGCAGACGAAGCACCACTGTGAATGTAAGGAACGCAAGATATGTCTTACGACGCATGCGCGGAACGATACAAAGAACCTCGCCTATGAGTGCGAACGGCACAGCCATATACTGCGTCTCTTTCTGACAGTGATCCTCAACCAGTAATTTGTCAATATTCATTCGTCATTTTTCAATACTTATACAATAAATAAAAATATAAAAAATCTCTAGAAAGTTAGATTAACTCTTATTAAAGCAATATGTAACAACAAAACTGGAGATATATATGAATTTGATATTTTTTTTTGTTTTTTGAAACTTCGAGGTTTTCGCCTCCAAATTAAATGGTTTTTCGTTTTTTTCTCCCTTATTTTTGAACATACGAAGATGTACGTTCAATATTTTTTTATGTTTTTTTAAGCTCCGAACAACTTTTGTTTGACATATTTTACGATAAAATTATTAGGTTCCGAATTAAACAGGTTTTAAACATTTTTTAACGATTTTAAGCAATTTCTCTGGGGTTTATTGCAAAATTATTATCGCCATTCGATTCAGCATCATCCAATTATCCGTATATCAATTTTGCGTATTTGCATCAAAAAGTTCTTACCTTCCTGCTTATTGACTGGTCTAGAGAGAGAGAGAGAGAGAGAGGAAGGCGGAATGTTTCTTGAATTTCCGTAAACAAATTTCGAACTTCACAAAACGTAAGGAATTAAACGTAGGGCATGGAGGGGCATGTTGAGCAGTCAGACAAATTGGGCAATAGAAAAATCTGGAAAACTAAGCACCACACGCGGTTGCATCAAATGGCGGGAAGAGTGATGTGGGGGAGGAGAACACATAACGCCATCACCCGTTGCTATGCGGCGCACGAGACGTTAACACGGGACGTTTCATTGTTTTTGCACCCAAAAAAAATAAAAAAACGTGATTAAAAGATTTTCTTCTACCATTGTATGAGAAAAAATAGTCCAAAGTACATTGCAATTAATGTTAATGTTTCAAAACCTAACTAATTAACAAGCAATTGTTGGTTTATTACTGCATTGTACCAAATCATGTTGGATACGTCTGATTTTTTTATGCAATTCTTACTTTGTCCAACTAACCTCATACTCACGCTCAACTTACCCCACTATCGGGGCAGGTTGAGCAAATATGGCCTTAGTCAAACACTAAGGATAACAGGAATTTCGTCTACAGACTTTTTTTCCCCAGATAAATTTCCTATTGACCAAAGTAGATTTCATTTTTATATGACTGACAGCTAAGGAATGACAGGATGATAATTCCAAACTTACTCAACATGGCCCTCCCTGCCCGACACTTTTTTCAAAGTTGAAAATTATATATACATATATACGTAAGGTAGCAGCTACGGGTGGCTTTGAGAGCATTTG
>OZ010715.1:34585579-34617099 GCA_963932345.1 Ophion ventricosus | reverse complement strand
TCTCTCTCTCTCTCTCTCTCTCTCTCTCTCTCTCTCTCTCTCTCTCTCTCTCTCTCCAACCCAAACAAACCCAACAAAACCCAAACACTTCTCTCTCTCTCTCTCTCTCTCTCTCTCTCTCTCTCTCTCTCTCTCTCTCTCTCTCTCTATCTCTCTCTCCCTCTTTCTCTCACTTTCCCTTTTGTCTGCATACTTCTGTCGTCTTTCACTTTTATTGTCTTTTTTCCTGTCCCTCACCCACTCCATCCCTTCTAACTGCACAACCCCCCAACCCCTTGCTCCACCGCTCTCGCTCACTGTCTCTTTACACCGAGCAGCCAGTGGACGTAAATATCGATTTTCCACGAGAGAAGAGTTTCGTCCCTCGTTTCTGTCATCGCGTGTCTTGTCTCTTTGCATACCGCCCTCGTGCTTATTCCACACACACACACACACACACACACACACATATATATATATATACATGTACAGCTCCTCGGATGTACCAATATAATGGCTGCTTATGGTGGTACCATATAATAGCGTCACTCGTGTCACGTCGTACTTGCAAAACCGTGAGAGGTCAGTCAAAACCGGCAATAGGGCTGACCTCTCACGGCGACAGCAGCCTCAGCTCGATAAATATGTATGCCTCTTGCTTATATTCGAACACGTATCTCGGGTCTATGCATACATCGACTTTAAGCCTTGAATCTCAACCCGTTCAGCAGACTATCGATGTGAAGCAGACTGTACTGGATTTATAACTTTTACTAACCTGTTGAACTTGGCGGCAAACTGAAAATTTCGCTTTACTTGGACTTTCGGGTAGGGCTGGGAAAAACAAGCTACACGGAGAAAATTAAATGTTAAAAATTACCGTGCAGTAACGGTAACCAGATGACAACCCTAAAACTTCGCTTATTATTACTGAGTAAAACACAGATTTTCCACGAAAATAAAATAAAATTTCTTCTTCAGATAGAAAATTTTACCAGATTTTCTAGTAAATTTTCATGTGTAACAAAATACGCAAAACTTAAATTTAAAAAATATATAATATCAGCGAAATTTTACTGTGCATTTTATTACTTTATGCCTTTCAAAAATGTCTATAAAAAAGTATCGTCTTTATAACAGTTATTTTAAGATTTATTATAAAATTTAATGAGTGTTATAGGAAAATGTATTGTGCTCTCGGTAAAAATTATCGTGCGCGCTACCCTTCTTGTATAGTAAAATTTTAGCTACGTATTTGAAATTTTCTCTAACGTGAATTGAAAAAAACTTGTCGCATACGAATTATTATGCTTTTCTCACTTGTCACCACATTAAAATATATCACGGTAATTTTTACCGTGAAATTCACGACAAAAATTACTTTTTAATTCTCTCCGTGTATGAAATCGCATATTATTTGGAATCGTTTCACTTATAGATTAATTTTTCTTAATGACTGAAAATACTTTTTTTTATCGTTATTCTTATGTACTCCCGAGTAAGGAGTTGACCGAGGAGAAACCAAAATTCAAATCCGACGTTGTTGAATTTTGGAAAATGCTGAAATATTTGTTAGGAGCAAAAAAAGTTGGAATTTAGTAATGTTAAAAAAAAAGTTATCTACAAAAAACTTCGAAAACCTGTTCAAAGTAACCTTTTTTTACGGTACTTTCTGAGATACAAGATCGTGACACTTCATCCGGGACACATGGTATATTGCTGCGCGAGGTTTTGGTAGTCGAGAATTTCATCGGATCCTGTGGGCACGTTGCGATAGTCCTTGCGCCTTATCGCCTCGGTCTACTTCTCTCTCTCTCTCTCTCTCTCTCTCTCTCACACACACACACACTCTCTCTCTCTCTCTCTCTCTCTCTCTCTCTCTATCTCTCTCTCTCTCTCTCTCTCTCTATCTCTCCGATTCCGTATGCATTCACGTAGATGCAGATTCAATTTGCATCCTGTCGAGGAGATTGCGTGTACATAATCCCCCCCCTTCCGCCCCTCTGTCGACCCCTCCTTCCCCCACCCCCACCCTCTTTTTCCCTCTCCTTTTCCCTCGGTTCCTTCCCCGGACCCGCTCAGCGGGGCGGCACTTGTGGATGCAATTTTACGAATTAGAGTACATTACTTCGTGACAATACGAGGCAGGCATATCCGAAGTAATTGAGGCGAGCGACACACAGCCGGCGAGCGAAAACGGCCCTCGTCGCGCAAAGATAACGACACCAATGTGTGTTACGACACACAAGGCTTCGTATCTTTGTTCGCGCGCTTAGCTCGTTCAATGTTCACCGGGCAATGTGAGTGAGTGCGCGCCAGTGCGTTGGCAATTCCGTGGCCTCGGGCGCTCGGTCCTCTAGACCGGAAGTCGACGCGGTAGACCTCGGTACACGCAAACGACGAGGAGGACAAAGTGTCCAAGAAGTGGTAGAGTGAGTGAGGTATACCAGGTCTGTAAATATGAAACCGGCTGTCAATGTATTTACCGTCAAGTCGAATCATTGGCGCCATTTTCTTTGTTGACATCTGACAAAGAATTTTTTTACTCACAACAATACAAGTTTCATAACCCAATATAGTTTGTTATAGCGTTGAACATGTAGAATTTTGTGCCTGGAATTTACGATTTGCGGAGAGCATTATGGAGGGTGGGAGGGAGGGAGGGAGGGAGGGAGAGAGAGAGAGAAAGAGAGAGAGAGAGAGAGGTGTAACGAGACAGAACGAAACAGATCAAGAAGGCAAGAAGTGAATGAGAGCGAGGATGAGATCGTCGAAGAGAGCAGTGCGCACTTGTCGCAATAAAACTTTGCCCGAGGGCCATCTCTCCGTCTAAAGTTCACTTTTGCGAGACTCTCTTCTTAAGGCAGTAGTCTGCTTTAGGAGCCGAAAAAAAAGCGTTTTTTCAACAATTTTTTTGAAAGGGAAGGAAATGATTGCGGTAAACGAAATTTTGAGACGATAGTATATTATATTCAAGCTTTAAAAAACAATTTTTATTATTACAAATTATTGAAATTTGCCAAAGTTGTAACGATTTTTCTGGGGCGCCTGGAGTGTGCACTCGTAAATCGGTGCCGGTGATGGAGGTCGTGCGGTGCATCTGAAACAGTGGAACCAAATTTTTTTTTAGTTTTTATAAGTTCCTTTTCTATATGAACTAAAAAAATACCGAAGAAATGACGAAATTCCAAATTTTTTCGAAGTTTGAAAAAAAAATTCACTTTTTTGAAAAAAAAAATTCACTTTAAGTTGCAAAACAAGTAATTTAAATAGTACTTTTGTCCAACTTTTTTAGTTCAAATAGAAGATAATTCAATACTGAAGCTAGATCACTTTGGTTTTTTTCGATCGGACATATATTGTTTTTACTATCGCCGGCACCGTTTTCCAAAACTTGTGAAAATGAAAACTCGAGAAAACGGGCTGTAAAGTTCTGCCCGAGCATTCGCACCTGCTCGACGCTCGGCCACTAAAACTGATCTAGCTTCGAAAATATGTCGAATTGGCCTCTAAAATTTTGAACACATATTCTTGGATAGTTTTGGAATAGATTTAAGACAAAAACGAAAAATCGATTTTTTGAAGCCTGTAAAGCAGACTACTGCCTTAACTACCCGACGCAGGACGTTCACACCGGCGACGATATGATCAACACTGCACATGAACATCGTGTGTATATATATATATATATCAGGGCGCTATCACTATCGGGTATATTTTATTTACAGGGTGGATCACGCAAGGTGTGCACCTCTTTTACGACCAAAATATGCGTTGCACAAAAAAATGTTTTATACAAAAGTTACATGGTTTATAAGGCTACACTATGTGGTGCATTTATTTTTTTTATAGGTGGAGGCACTTCGAAGATTTGAAGGTCAACTTTATTTTTTCAAATGGAATGCTATATTTTTTATAGCGTAATATGGTAGAGTATCGAATTCTGAGTAAAAAAGTATAGACCTTTATTAGCCCTAGAGTTAATAGCTAACGAGTAATTTCATTTTATTACTTTAAAATTTTCTTCACGTAATATCAAGTTGGCTGGATACAAAAAGAAGTTCGATGTATGGGTGCCACACGAGTTAACGCAAAAAAAAACCTCATGGACCGAATTTCCATTTGCGAATTGCTGCTGAATCGCAACAAAATCGACCCATTTCTGAAGCGGATGGTGACTGCTGATGAAAAGTGGCTCACTTACGACAACGTCAAGCGAAAACGGTCGTGGTCGAATCGCGGTGAGCCGGCGCAAACGGTGGCCAAGCCAGGATTGACGGTCAGGAAGATTTTGCTGTGTGTTTGGTGGGATTGGCAGGGAATCATCTACTATGAGCTGCTCCCCTACGGCCAAACTCTTAATTCGGACCTGTACTGTCAACAATTGGACCGTCTGAAGGAAGCAATCGCCCAGAAGCGGCCAGCTTTGGCCAATAGGAGAGGAATTGTGTTCCATCGGGACAACATCAGGCCACACACATCGATAGTGACTCGCCAGAAGCTCCGGGAGCTTGGTTGGGAGGTTCTTATGCATCCACCTTATAGTTCGGATCTGGCACCAAGTGATTACCACCTGTTCCTGTCTATGGCTAATGATTTTGCTGGTGAAAAATTCGCCTCAAGTGAAGCTTGTGAAAATCGACTGTCTCAGTTTTTTTGCCAATAGGGACGAGGGTTTATATGAGAAAGGCATAATGAAATTACCTTCAAAGTGGCAACAAGTTATCGATCAAGACGGTGCATATTAGACCTAAATCGGATCATTGTAACTATGCTAAATAAAGCCTTCAATTTCATGCAAGAATAATGGGTTTCTTTTTACTACACCTTATATTTACGCGCGATTGCACGTACAAAAAGAATTAATTCGAAATTACCGTTGAGTCACGATAAGAGCACAAAAGATTACTAAAGAAAACTAAAAAAAAAAAAAAAAAATCGTTTTTTCTCCTCATACCGTCGAAAAAAAAACTTCACCAAACGACGTATCGAATTTACATTTCAATTAACATAAATTTACAAAAAAGCAATTTGCTTTTTATTTATTCCTTACAAATACGTTTTATTCGTAGGGCCGGGGCGATCGTACTTTACGATCTTTTTAATCAGCCTTAAATAATCGTCCGAAGATACGACCGTCCGATCTCACAGTCGCTTGGGGATAATTTACTTCCGATGTAAAGGGCTGCGTGTCCCGGCGATCGTGCGCGTGCGCGCTCGCGCACAACTATTATAATTTCGATAAATTTTCCGGGACAGCTGAGCGCGCTCCACCGCCTCCGTAGGAGATTCCTGATATATTTCATATACCGAACGATAAGTGTCCGCACCGTGGTGAAAATTGACGATCCGTTCGTATACAGGGTGGTAATTTTAAGCTGACCGTGCGCACTTTAAGGATCTCGCGCGGAGGAAAATATATGATTTTTAATCCATTTTTTCGAGTAATCTTCGAACAAAAAAAGCGAATTTTTGTGCCAAAAAAAAGTAGAGCATTCTGGAAACAAATCGAAATTCCCTTCTGACTTCAGCAGAATGAAAATAACTAAATTCCGAATGCCAAATAATCCCGAAAATCTTTTTTTGTGAGTCTGGTCATCGAGAAAAAAAAATTGAGATCCATTTTAAAGGGGATAAATGGAATTTAATTCCATGTAAATAAACTTTTTTTAGAATTGTTTCGTATTCGAAATTTGATTATTTTTATTCTGTAGATCTACTTCACTCAAAGTGGAATTTTTATTTATTTTTCAGAAGGATCTATTTTTTTCTGGCAAACTCGACACATCACAAAACTGCGCTATATTCTTTTTTGAAGTGAAACTTCTTATACGAGGTTCTCGCGTTTAACGTTTGCGTTACTTTCTCACGCTACCGTGGAGGGGAAAAGAAAGAGAGAGAGCGAGAGAGAGAGAGAGAGAGAGAGAGAGAGAGAGAGAGAGAGAGAGAGAGAGAGAGAAGAGAGAGAGAGAGAGAGAGAGAGAGAGAGAGAGAGAGAGAGAAAGAGAGAGAGAGAGAGAGAGAGAGATAGCCGGTGAGTTAAAGGAGAGACGTGCGCATGCGCACTAGTATACCCCATGTTGTACGAAGAATCATACGGCGCGTCACTGGCAACCTTTCTAAAAACATTCTTGTTTTGCTTCTTCTACTCGGGCAAATGTTTTTGAAATGTGCCTGAAGTGACGCTCCGCAGGCATTGCTTGTTGCGTTGTGATGTTTACCTCGGTGTATTCACATTCGATTTATAGTGTGGAGCATTTTAGTTGCTTCTTGTTTCATTTTTTATAAAATATTTTGTAAAATATACGAGGTGAGTGATATCTGATGAATATTGAAAGTGACAATTTAAAACACTGAAGGTATTGGGAGTACAAATTAATTCGGTCCGTATTTTTGTGGTAAAAAATCCATTTATTTCAAAATAAAAGGTATGAATAGATTAATCAAAGTATTGTCCATCGCTGGCTACTACTTTTTCCCACCTCTCAGGCAATTTTCGAATTCCATCTCGAACAAAAAGTCTCGTCTTTTGAGGCGATCCAAGTTTCGAGGCAATTTTCGATTTCTGCGAAAGAAGTGAACCGGTGAGCTGCTAAATCCTGCTGCATCCGTCGGAACAACCAGTAATCAGAAGGAGCAATGTCCGGAGAATACGGCGGGTGCGGTAAAATATCCCATTTGAGCGTTTCTAAAAAACTTTAGTGTCTCATCATAACTAAAAAATTATAGGAGTTGTTGGCCTTCCAGAAATTCCGGGCGTTGACCTTCCAGAAATAAAGGCGTCATCGGAAAAATGCTGCACAGTCGCTATTTTGACATGTATCGCTGTGAAAAAATAGTTTTGTATAATCAATTACGTGTATAATAAAACCCGTATTATGTAATTGCAATTTATTTTATGGTTTAGCGGAAAAAAAATGTCAAAATATGCCCTTTTTTGGCCTCTGGAGTGGTGGCCTTAAGAAACACATGGCCACCTTATAATTGTCACCCTATATAAATAAATAAATATATATATATATATATATGTATATGTATTGTGATATATTTAATACGCGCGCCCTCTTAGTCGAACGGGTATATATCTATATACATACATATATATATATATATATATATATATATTTACCCGTTCGATTAAGAGCGCGCGCGCGTATTAAATATATCACAAAAGACACGCTGTTTTATATCCCGTGACGCGCGAGTATGTATCGAGGCGGGTGGGCCGATACAGGAAGTCGGTTCCTATATATATATATATATATATATATATATCATCGGGCATAACACGTTCCACATAGATATATATTCACATACGCGTGTAATAATAATATATTATATATTCGTCGTGCGCGCGTGTCGTCGCGCGATCAGAATCGTCGAGTGAATATGGCGCCAAGAAATATATGTACTTTGAGCTCCGTCAGAAAATGAGAGAGAGAAAGATATCGCCTTAAGAATGCAATTTCTCTCTTTCTCTCTCCCTCTCTCTCTCTCTCTCTCTCTCTCTCTCCCCTCTCTCTCTCTCTCTCTCTCTCTCTCTCTCTCTCTCTCTCTCTCTCTCTCCCCCACCCCTCTCTCTTTCTCACTCTTAGTGGAGTCCATGAGCCATTGTCCATAATTTATGTTACGAGATTGAAGAAGAATTGGACGCGTGGGCCATCGTCGTAAAAAGGAACAGAAATATGGCTACTCTGCGGAGTCTTGGAAATATAAATTGAAAAAATTTATATACATAATTAATAAAAAAAATGTTCTTCTAAAAACCATTGAATAACATTGAAAAAGCGCTTTAATATTAAAACTAAAAAGAATGCGTACGTAGGGTTTTTTTTTCTAATGTTAACTCTTTTTGTTTGATCAGTGTTGTTTAGGTAGAAATTTTATGTAAAAAAACAAACATAATATCTGCGTGATACCAAAAATCCATTTTCTTTTTTTTTCCAGAAAATCCTATGTACCGCCGTATATTTAACCTAACTCAATGATATATTTTCATTTATTTATGTTTCAGATGAACCATGAGGCCATTAGGATTCCCGCAGATTGAAGGTGGAAAAAAAAACTTGACGCGGGCGGAGGCGTGTATCTCCGCCAATTATCAATATTTTTAGATTAAAAAAATACATCTAAGAAGCTGAGAACATGTACTAAAAGACTGTAAAGACAGAAATAAAAAATATGCATTAGTTTAGCTAGAAAATATTCATGAATACCGAGTCTTATTCTAGCCTCTCAGGGTGGTGTGAAACCCTTAAGATTTTGTTCGTACGTAAAGACACACGTACACATCGCGGCGTTTCGATAGAAAGCGCCTCAAGGAGGTCAGAAAGCCATTCATGTCCGTCTCAATCTCCCGAGGCTCGAATTTAATCGTACGAATCGCGGCTGGACCCGCTCACCGCTGGACCAGTTCTGTCCCCACCGCACTTGACGCGCTTGTCCGGTGCGGATGCTTCGTCTCTCTTGGAGCTTGTAAAGCCGTGCTAAACGGTGCTGAAACGTCCCGACGGCTACCACCAACGACTTGACGTACACGCGTGACAAGTTGCGTCCGCGACGACGACGACGACGACGATCATTGGGACGAGCAGCGATAAGTTTGAAAAAAAAAAAAGTCAGCAAAAGACCATTCCAGTGTGACTGGCTCGCTGGTTTTGATAATTTATTTTATTTTTACAAAATTAGATAGTTTTTTTTTAATTTATATTTTTATTTTTAATGTTTTACTTTTAGTTTTATTTTTTATATAATTTTTTTGGCCACTGCAATATGATGCCTAAAAAAAATAGCTCCTGACGGTGGAACGTCCTACTCCTGCAAAAATTGTCTGAAAGAAAAAAAACCAAAAATATTATTAATCAGTATGAAAAACTGTAGAGGCGCACGGAGGATTTTTTTAATGAAAATTAACAAATTAGTGGCCAAAATTGAGGGTCGTTTTGTAATTCAAAAAATATACTATTATAATATTTTATAAGGTACAGGTTGCAAATATGGACACCTTAAGGCTTAAAACATTCTAGAAGGGAAAATATTTTAAGAAAACAAGAATAATAACACCATTGTAATTGCTTTATTATATTTGGTAACAATCAGACTTATCAAGTATTAGATGAAGTAAAAAATTCTGAGGGTTTTTTCGCTTTATTTCGAGGATGAAATTAACATAGTTAGGATTATCCGATTTAGATCAAATATGCGCCGTTTTGTTCGATAACTTTTGTCAATTTTGAAGGCAATTTCATAATTCCGCGATTGAAGAAGTCCTCGTCCCTGTTGGTAAAAGACTTGACCAGCTCATTTTCACAAGCCTCTCTTGAGGCCAGTTTGGTACCATCAAGAAAATTTTGCAAATGCTTGAAAAGGCGATAATCGCTTGGTGCCAGGTGTGAACTATACGGTGAGTGCGATCGAACCTCCCATCCAAGCTCTCGGAGCTTCTGGCGCGTCGTTAAAGATGTGTGCGGCCTGGCGTTGTCTTGATCGAACACCCTTCCTATTGGCCAATTCTGATCGATCGCCTGCTTCAATCTGGTCAGTTGTTGACAGTAAAGGTCCGAATTGAGTGTTTGGCCCGATGGGAGCAGCTCATAGTGAATGATTCCCTTCAAATCCCACCAAACACACAGCAAAACCTTCTTGGCCGTTAATCCGGGCTTGGCGATCGTTTGGGGCGGCTCACCACGATTGGACCGCGTTCTTTTTCAGCTGTTGTTCTCGTATGTGACCCATTTTTCATCGCCAGTCACCATCCGCTTAAAAAATGGGTCGATTTCGTTACGTTTCAGCAAAGAATCGCAAGCATCAATTCGGTCCAAAAGGTTCTTTTGCGTCAATTCGCGTGGCCCCTAACATCAAGCTTCTTATTGAGACCAGCCTTGTGCAAATGGTTTCAAACGGTTTTCTGGCTAATCTTCAGTTCCTGGGCAATGGAATAAGTGCTCACATGCCGGTCCGACTCGACGATTTCCATGATTTTATCGACATTTTCGACGATTGGCCTACCAGAGCGTGCCTCATCTTCGACGTCCATATTTCCAGAACGGAATCGTTGGAACCACCGCTTTGCTGTTGTACTCGATACTGTATTGGCTCCATAAACAGCACAAATTTGTTTGGTCGCCTGCTTCGCCTTTTCACCTTGGTCGTAGTGGTACTGAAGAAGGTATTGAATTTTCTCTTTTTTTACCTCCATTTTGGAACCCTGTAACACACAACTGACTTCACGCAGGAAAACCCCATGTATTTTAAATGGAAAACTTCAACCCCCGTGGTCAAGGGTTAAACATTTTTTTAAAAATCTGAAAAAAATTACAGCCTTACTTTTTACGTATTTCGAACCGATTTAGGGGGCGGAAAGGGTAAAATTAATTTTGACCCCAAATAATGATCACCCTAATGAACATATCGAACAAATGTAATTGAAAAATTATGGGGAAAATGTCACGCGCGGGGGAGGGGGGAGCCTCCACATCTCACAAGATCTCACCAGGGGGGTGGGGTGGTCCAAATTAAAGGAAAAAACAAAACACCTCACGTAATTAATAGACTTTCTCTTACGCACGATGTAACGTCCGTTGAACAAATTTCCTTCCGAGACCAATAGTTTGACAGATATCAAAGGTGCAAACTGTTACCGTACCACCCGGTATATAAGAGCGAGAAAAAGATAGTGTACGCGTGGGAAAGCTTTATTTGAGAAACGTGCTGGCAGGACATCCCGTGAAGCTTTTCGGATAAAAATAGCGGAAATTGCATCGCTTCGAGTCTCTCGGCCTTCTACCCCCCTGCCGTTTCCGCGCTTAACCCCCCCCCCCCCCCCCCCCGCCCCCTCTTCGCCCTCCACCAACAGCCGAATTTTGTCTTCCTTCGCGAAGGCAGCTCCGCGGGCTCGCGTGCTACAGCCTCGCTTCCCTTTAAGTCTGTACGTGACAGACTCGAATCCCTGCGCCGACTACACATCCCTCACCCCTTGAGCGCCCTTCTTTCGAGACTCTGCCCGAGACGTCGGCACGCGACTCTGTCTTGCATTCTCTATCTTCTTTTTCTTTTTTTTCCTTCCTCAGAAACCTTTTTTTACTCGACTGAGCATTCATACAGGGTGACAACTGTAACGTCTCCATGGGCGTTTTTTTTTTAAGGGCCTTGCGCGATAGTTTTGCGATTGAGCAAAAAATATAGCGTAAATAAAAATATCATGTTTGAGGATTTTTTGAAGTCGCGTTCGAAAAAAAAATATTGCTTATTTGTGAAACGAGCAGTATTTGGCAGAAAAAAATTGAGCATTGTGGGAACAAAAAAATTAACGATCCATTTTGAGTACAGCTGAATGAAGAGGGTTAAATTTCGAATACGAAAGACTCCTGGAACACTTTTTTTTTGTGCATGACGTTGCCAGGGGAAAAAAAATGATCAAAGATGGATTCTGAAGTTGGGCAAGCGGAATTTAATTCCATGGACTAGGAAGCTTTTTTTTAGATATGTTTCGTATTCGGTATTAAAATATCTTAATTCTGATGAATTCAAAATGAAACTTTGATTTCTTTAAAGCTCCATTTTTTTTCTGGCTAATACTACTCGTCACGAAAATACGCTATATTTTTTTTTCGACGGGGACTTGGAAAATTATTGAAAATCTTTTTTTTCGGTTGCGAAAGCTCCGCGCCAGAACTTCAATAAATACATGGAAATTTTGTGATCGTCACCTTGTATTAGATTAGAAGAGTGCTTGCGTCTTGAAGGCCGTCATTTGAACAATGTTATTTTCAAAAATTGAAATCCGCATTTGATTTCTTTTCATTTTAATAAATATTTTTTAATTACTTCGTTTATTCATTTTTTCATGAATTTTTTAAGTTTGAAATCTGCAATCGGACACCCTGTATATATAGTTCGTTTGGGTTTATATAGTTATAGGGTATATATAGTTTATTTGTTACTTGTATATATTCATAAAAGTATACAGGATGTCCCTTCCAAATCGATTCACCCTCGTATCTTCGAACCCGTTGACAATACCAAAATATCTGTCAGACGAAAGGTACACAGCTTCTGGTGCCCCCTTATCCGGTGTCAATTTTTTTTCTTTCTTCATGGACGCGAACAGGTAATACGAAGCACAACTTTCACCAGAAAAGTAATGTATTTTTTAAAGCGCCAATCGATACAGAACATCGATGTGGAAGATAACAAGCTACATTGATTGGTGCATTAAAAATATGTATATGTACGTTAAAAAAAATGTGCCTTTGCTTTTATAGAGAAAAAAGTACTCGTAGCGAACAATGTGCCACCGGAAACCATTCAACTTCCGTCCTAAACGTATTTTAGTATCGTCAGTAATTGCGAAGATACTCGAGCAGGTCGATTCAAATGGTATATCCCTATTACCTAATGGTATACACCCTGTATATCTAAATATGATACAAGTATACGTAGTGGGCTAAAGAGGAAAGTGTCTGAGGAAGATATATATATATATATGGACGTATATACGTGATGTATGTTTGGACGACACGTTGACTCTTAACAGCTGTCGCGAACGTGAGCAGGATGAGTCTAGTAGTATATACACAAGTAGTGAGATATATCTTTGAAGACACACACGAGTGGCACACACGAGAGGTAAGAAAAACAGGGGTTGACGGATGATGCGTTTATACATACGTATATACATATATATATATATATATATATATATATATATATATATATATATATACAGTACTCGACAAAAAAAGTACGCACTGGGCGAAATTTCTTACCGCACTAAAATTTACATAGCGGACTCAAAAATAAAGTTAATTGAATTTCCCAAGTGGCGTTTCAAAGAGGACAAGTTTACCTTTATTTCGCTTTTTTAGAAAATTCTCTACGATTTTTTTTCACCCCGGTGCGCACTTTTGAACGTGGCCATTTTTCGGCTATTTTTTGGCCGTCGAAAATTAACTGCAAAGTTTGTAAAAAATTTTTTCCTCGATTTTTTCTATGGTAAACTTAAAAACGATATCAAAACCTATATTTTTGTTTTTTAGAAAGTGTCGTACGATTTTTTTTCGCCCCAGTATTGCATTTTTAGCCAAAAAAGACATGTTTCAGAAAAAAAGGTGTCATCGAAGAACTATAGGTTTTCAGGGGAAATGTCAAGAGGGTAAAAAGTTGCATGGGTTCACACTGGAGTGGCTAGAATTTTTTCAGAATTTTTTTTCACTTTTTTTTTACCATTTTTGGTTGGAACTTTGATGAGTGTTTTGATGAGTTATAGCGTACACCGCAAAACAACTTTTTTTCGACTCGCCTGCGGAGATTTGCTGCCAACGGTTTATTTATCAATATTTTGCAATGAAAATTTAGGAAAATATAGTTCAGATGTTGTATTATTATATGGAAATTAATTAAATAAACCAGCATTACCTGTATCGTCTAAAAAAAATCTTGAAAATATGCTTTTTTCACCGAATTAACCTTACTCCGCCCTTAAGGATTGGCGGATCCACCGTCGTTTTCGCTCCGCCGCGATATCGAGCCGACGTCTACACCTATAATATCGTACGTCGCCAAAAGCATCGTCACAATTATTATTATTTGCCATTATTGTAGAAATAATTTAATCGCACAAAGGCGAATTCTCGTGGTGGAAATGAGATTTGTCAAGAGTCTGCGGTAGATGGGGAGAAATCTATTTTAAAATGGCAACGAACAAGTTCGATTCCTCGAAGACTTCTCGTACAGCCGCCCCTCGCTGGAGCGCTCCTTCCTCGCCGCGTCGTTGACTCATCCCCTTCGGGGTGGTCGAGAACCGCGCGGGATTCTCCAACGTTGTAAGAAATTGCGAGAAAAAAAAAGAAGTCACCACCGAAGTTATACAATCGGTTGTGAGGAAGCTCAAGAACGGAAAGTGCGGGAAGAGAAGAGAATAATCGAGAGGGGGAGAAAATACAAAGAGGGCGGAATCTGTACAGGGTGTCTCAGATTAAGTATCAGAAGCTTTTGTATTAAATAGTACGGAGGTACTTTTTGAGATAGAAAAGAAAAACTAGAAAAGAAAAAACGTTTGACAGCGGGAAACGTTTTTGTTCCAAAGCAGGAAAAATTTAAGAATGTCAATTTGACCTTGGGTATAACCGCCAAGGTCATGTGAAGCTCAACTCCCAGATTTTCAATCAGAAGCCTAATATTTTATTTCATATTATTATAGCTCACCTCGAGAGCTTTTTAAAACTTGACCCTCACGTGACCTTGGCGTGTATACCCAAGGTCATGTGAAGGTAAACTTCGTGAGTTTCAATCAGAAGCATAACATTTTACTGTATACTAGCTGTACTCGGTATGCGTTGCAATGCCACTCAAAGCAAGAAAGTGTCCGTGTTTTAATTTTGTCTATTGAAGTTCTTTTGGATACACAATATTTTTTGCTTTTCCGTTTGGTGCGTACACGACTAAATCAAAACGTTTTCCGACGCGTCAGCAAGCCACATACAGCTGTCCATTTTAGAAGCATGTATTTTCCAAATTTAGTCCACGCACTTTTAGCGATATTCCTGTGCTTCGTTGATGGTCATTTCAAATGCGAGTCGCACCGAAAACTACAAACGTTTGAATTCGAATGGCATGTATCCGTCGAAATCATCAGGATGCCTCGCAACAGTACATCCAATTAAAAAACTCAATCTGATGAACGATGCGCGAACGCATAGAAGACGGGCAATTATCCGATTCGACTCGCGCGCCACCTATCGTACATTGATGTTAATATGTCAGGAACATTCACGCAAGTGCCAATAACAACTGTACAAAGTTTCATTCCAATCGGATGAACGATACGCGAACGTATAGAAGACGAACAATTATCCGATTCGACTCGCGCGCCACCTATCGTACATTGATGTTACTATGTCAGAAACATTCACGCAAGTGCCAACAACAACTGTACAAAGTTTCATTCCAATCCGATGAACGATACGCAAACGTATGGAAGACGAACAATTATCCGATTCGACTCGCGCGCCACCTATCATATGTTGATGTTACTATGTCAGGAACATTCACGCAAGTGCCAACAACAACTGTACAAAGTTTCAACTCAATGGGATGAACGATACGCAAACGCATAGGAGACGAACAATTATCCGATACGACTCGCGCGCCACCTATTGCACGTTTGTGGTACTATGTCAGAAACCTTTACGGAAGTATCAACAACAACTGTACAAAGTTTCAACTCAATCGGATGAATCGGTATAGGAACTCATACCGGCGTACAGAGAAACATTCATTTTTATATATATAGAAAGATGGCTCACCTCGAGAACTTTTCAAAACTTGACCCTCACATGACCTTGGCGTGTATATCCAAGGTCATGTGAAGGTCACCTCCGAGATTTTCAATCAGAAGCTTCATTTTTTACTTTATATTCTTATAGCTCACGACGGGAACTTTTCAAAAGTTGACCCTCACATGACCTTGGCGTATATATCCAGGGTCATGTGAAGGTCAACTTCGAGATTTTCAATCAGAATCAACTTTTCAATCAACTTTTAAAAAGCTCTCACATCGAGAGCTTTTTAAAAGTTGTCCTCCACATGACCAAATTGGCATTCCTATCTTTTGCTCCTCTTGAAACGTAACGACTTTTACTTGAAACCTTTTTATTGTAATCCGTACTTTCTGAATTATAATCTTGTAATACTTTATCTGAGTCACCCTCTACATATGTATATGTATCCAAAGACAGAGAGAGAGAGAGTGAGAGAGAGAGGGGTGTTAAAGAGTGAGGGTGCAAAGCGGTACGGGAAGTTTCACAAAGAGAGGGTGGTTTGTCAAGTGACGATTGCCCCGGAGACCCTCGCCCTTCGAACATTATACATGAGTCTCCGTTATACTGAATTAAATTCCGTCGTCGTCCTCCCGGTCGGAAGGAAGAAACGAACTTTTCAGCGAAGAGTGACTACCCACCACGAGGACGACAGCTGAGAGATAGAGAGAGAGAAAGTTGCTTGGTGTACCACCACCATGGGAGAGAAACGTCGTCGCGGTGACATCAACGTTTAACCTGGCTTTAATACCCTTATAGTTCTGACTCATGCTTCTTCATCTTTCTCTCTTTCTCACCCCTCCCCCCCCCCTCTCGCTCTCGCTCTCTCTCTCTCTCTCTCTTCAGTCTTTGACGACTGTTTCCGTTTCATGTACGGAATAGCAGAAGAATATAACAAAGTCCCCAAAGTTGCTTTAACCCTTTAAAGTTGCTTTAGAATTAAAATGAGAAAAAGAAAATGAAAATAAAAAAAATAAAAAGTTAGGTTCTTCAGAATAATAATGTAAACAAATTTATTTTCTTAATATATTGTCCTAGACCTCATAATTTCCAAGTACAGCCTCTCTACTCATCAAAGTTTCAACCAAAAATGGTAACAAAAAAAATTCCAAAAAAATACTGAACAAATTCTAGACAGTCCAGTATCAACCCATGCAACTTTTTACCCTCTTGACATTTCCTCTGAAACCCTATAGTTCTTCGATAACACCTTTTTTCTAAAACATGACTTTTTTAGCTAAAAATGCGATAAAAAATAAAAATGTAGGTTTTGATATCCTTTTGAAGTTTCGACCAAAAATGGTAAAAAAAAATGTCCAAAAAAAATTCTGAAAAAATTCTAACCACTCCAGTGTGAACGCATGCAGCTTTTTACCCTCTTGATGTTTCCTCTGAAACCCTATAGTTCTTCGATGACGCCTTTTTTTCCTAAAACATGTATTTTTTCACTCAAAATTCAGTACTGAGTCGAAAAAAAATCGTACGAGACTTTCTAAAAAAACAAAAATGTAGGTTTTGATATCCTTGTTAAGTTTACCATGAAAAAAAACCAGAGGAAAAAAATGTCCACAAGCTTTGCAGTTAATTTTCGACTGCCAAAAAGGAGCCGAAAAATGGCCACGTTCAAAAGTGCGTACCGGGGCGAAAAAAAATCGTAGAGAGTTTTCTAAAAAAGCAAAATAGAGGTAAACTTGTCCTCTTTGAATTGCCACTTGGGAAATTCAATTATCTTTATTTTCAAGTCCGCTATCCAACTTTTAGTGCGATAAGATATTTCGACTAGTGTCTCGTCTCCGCGATACATCAACGAAATGGACATCGAATCAATAATCGACCTTCTCGAAGCGCCTACAAACTATCTCCGTATACACATCCACTCAAAAGACAAAAAAAAAGAATCCCCATTTTTTTTTGGTACTAGTCGCAGCCCGAGACTCGCATGCTGACTCGTTCTACGTGTACTTTGGATCCAAAGAGAAGTGACACAGTGGCATGTACACGGGCAGCCCGCGATTCAATATGTTCGTTGGATTTGCTGTGTCCAAAGATTAACACACGCACACACACACACACACACGCGCGCGCGCTGCCCAACCGCTGTGCTCTAAACCGTGGCTGTAATCGGATAATGCGAGCGTTCGGATTACCCACCAATAATCCGTCAGTACAACAACGTACGGAAGGCATAAACGTCTATGAGTATGTATGCAGTTTACGCCGTGTATACAGGGTGTCCCATTTCGAAAAAAAAATATTAAAATAAATTGTAAATAACGAGCTCGTACAAAAAAGTGTTTCCTATAAAAGTTTATGTGGTTTCGAGAGGGACATCCGGTGGTGAGACAAATTTTTTTTTCTTTCATCAACACGTCTACACGGAGAGAATTAAATGTTAAAAATTACCGTGCAGTAACGGTAACCAGATGACAACCCTGAAACTTCGCTTATTATTACTGAGTAAAACACAGATTTTCACGAAAATAAAATAAAATTTCTTCTTCAGATAGAACATTTTACCAGATTTTCTAGTAAATTTTCATGTGTAACAAAATACGCGAAACTTAAATTTAAAAAGTATATAATATCAGCGGAATTTTACTGTGCATTTTATTATTTTATGCCTTTCAAAAATGTCTATAAAAAAGTATCGTCTTTATAACAGTTATTTTAAGATTTATTATAAAATTTAATGAGTGTTATAGAAAAATGTATTGTGCTCTCGGTAAAAATGATCGTGCGCGTTGCCCTTCTTGTATAGTAAAATTTTAGCTACGTATTTGAAAATTTCCGTAACGTGAGTTAAAAAAAACTTGTCGCATACGAATTATTATGCTTTTCTCACTTGTCACCACATTGAAATATATCACGGTAATTTTTACCGTGAAATTCACGACAAAAATTACTTTTTAATTCTCTCCGTGTACGAAATACCGTGGTAAATTATTTTTGAAGTGAAACTTCTGATACGAGGTTCTCATACGAATTTAAGAAAATTCAATCATTGTGTTTTATATTTCTTTTCAGCACAATCTGGTATTTTTCGATATCTGGCATAGTTTTTTTTTTTCATCATAAGTACGGAACAATTTTGAGGCGAAAAATCGCCTGTTTTATTACAGTGACTGCCATGACCCGAAAAAATTAAATTTTTAAGGCCTTATTTGTACACGCGAAAAAGATCAAAATTTTTCATTTTTTTTCATTTTTGATTCCATTAGCCTGAACGGTTAGGAATATTTTAATCTTTACAGAATTGAAAAATTGTTAAACTTACAGCATTTAGCATTTATAATAGATACCGCGCGGCGCTCCCGACCGCCAACTTTAAAGCCGTTTTTCCACGATTCACTTTTTTGAACCTTGTGAAAGTTCTAACTCTTGAACGAAGCTTCAGATCGCTTTGAAATTTTTACAACATATTCTTAGTATCATCACCTATCGTGTGAACCACAGAAACAAAAATTTCAATGACACAAAAAAATATAAAAAATAAAATACCGACAGAAAATTGAGTAAAAAAATTTTAAGTTTCGAATTTTTATTATAATATTTTTTTAAAAATAATATCGTTGGTTCACACTGAAGATACATTCATTATGCAATTATAAATATGTTTATTTTTTTGCAGACACCCACATCGATGCCGAGAACTTTCACCATCAACGCGCGCGCAAAAAAAAAATACATTGCTTTATTATGTTATATCTCCGCCATTTGTTAATATTTCTGATTTTTTTTTTACATATACTTAACCATGTGCATAAATGATCTGCAAAAAAAATGTTGTCAATATATGCGTCATTTTTTTTTAACCGCGTTTAGAAAAGCACCTTCGAAAATCGGCGAAATCGCGTAAATAAGGCTTAAGGCCGTTTTCTAGTCTAGAATTTAAAAAAAATCGATTTTTTTTGCATATTTTCAATGTTTAGTATTTTAAGAATATATCCTCCAAAGTAAATTTGGAAATTCCAAATATTAACGGAGTTACAGCTGTAATTAGTTCGGTCCTGAAAGTCACGCGTTCGCTCTCAGACGTGATGAACAGCGGATTCACCGCTCTGAACTCCGAACTTCTCATCATCAAAAAACATCAAAAGCCCCCGATTTTGAAGAAGAAGGAGTATTTTATGGACCAGGAATCGCCGATTAACGAAATGTAAGTATATGTACCATTATATGACTTAGACTGCCTGAAACTGTACTCGAATCCTTAAAGGCGTTTTTCTCGAAACTACTTTTTTCGAGACGGTTGACATGATATCTCAAGTTGTAATGAACCGATTTACTTGAAATTTTTTGTGGACCTTCTCTATACACCCCTCTATCGCCCCTGCCAGATTTATGGCGAAATTTTGTTACTAATTATTTAAAAAAAATCAACAATCGTTAAAAAAAACGGCAAAAAATGACCTTTTTATTTAAACAGCCGCCATTTTGCGAATTTTTTTTCTTTGCCTGAGGTAGGGGCTATAGTGACATCTTTACTAATTAAGAATCTATTTTTTTTTTCAGCTGACCAGGAGAGTTGGAATCATGTCAACCAGGAGAGGCCGTTTTTTTCCACCCCCACTTTCCCAGCCTGCATCTACCAGAATTATGGATTTTTTGTTTCGCCAATTTTTTTATACAATGTCAAAGGATGAATAAATATGTGGCAAAAAGATAGAGACGGAAATATTTTTTGTTTTTTTTTAATAGCATGTTGAAAAAACCCCAAATTTTGGCCCTCTAGACTAGAAGACGGCCTTAACAAACATGACTGTTACTGCCATTTATTTATGAGATGCGAAATTTCATTCATTTTGAACAATAACCTCAGTAAACCGGCGTACAAAATTAACAGATGTTCTTAAAGAAAGTAAATTGTGTTTCGTACTTGTAATGCTTTGAAAGTGTCAAAAATAAATAAGAAATTGCAAAGAAAACTTTAAACTTACCTGGCCTCTCCGTTTTATTCCACTTCGAATTTCTTTTTGTCGCAAATACTTGCCTTGTTAGGCGCTCCAAACACAACAAAAGTTAGCTTCCATTAGCAAACCATTGTGTCTGTAGCATAACTGCGTACTCTTATCGCCCGCGTACTCCTCTACCACCTTACCCTTGGTTTTTCCACAGCTATGGAACGATGGAATGGAATATGATGTCAGTCGTATCACTTTGCCTCTAAATCTCGTCTTGATTTTACGCCGTTTCGCTAGTTAGCTGTCGATATAAATTTAAATGTTCTCCAGCGTTACAGGTATGTGTGTAGTGTATTGGGCAGAAGTGAGAAAGGGTGGTTCGAGACGATAATAACGCAAGCGTTGGCAACGAGATTGCAGCGTGTGCGAGATTCGTCTCGTAAAATCGAAATTGCTCCGGGTGGCGCGACAAGAGAGAAGAAGAGAGAGAGAGACAGCGAGAGAGAGAGAGAGGGGGGGGGGGGGGCAATCGAGCTAGAGCGAAAGAGCGACAAGGGGAACGAGGGTCGGAGAAGTATTTTATCGAACAGACAAAATCGATGAATAGGAGCGCGAGCCTTTCTCTATCCATCCGTTCCTCAAAAATCGACATTTTTTTTTTTGAAGCTCAATATCAACAGTGAGCTCTTATAATAATAATAATGTTCAACTTCCGGTTGAATATTATCATAATGACGAAATAGTACGCATAGACTTGGCAACGTCGGGCGGTAACAGCTGATTAGTTTGGCGAGCATAACCTAGCTCTGTAGCGAGACTTTGCAACTCGGCAGCGACAGTCCTCGTCGTCGCTGGCCAGCGACAGCCAATCGCATGCACGATCAGAAGAAAGGAAGCCTCTTATTGGCTGTCGCTAGCCAACGACAACGAAAACGGTCGCCATCGAGTTACAGAATCTCGCTACTTGCTTGGAAATCGTCGTGAAGACGAGTCGCCACAAAACGCAAAATTTTACCTATAATATTGGATGAAGTAAAAAGTTCTGAGCGTTTTCCGCTAGATGTCTTTAGTGAGCCATATCTCACGATGTGTACATCGCATCGGGTCATACTATACGGCGATTTAAAGGTGACATTACGCTACAAAAAAAGTTCTTTGACAGTTTTGTGTTTGGTGAAACCAGTTGTGAGTTACAGCGTTCCAAAGTGGAGGTAAAAAAAGGGAACATTCGATACATCCTTCAGTACCACTACGACCAAGGTGAAAAGGCGGAGCAGGTGGCCAAAAAAATTTGTGCTGTTTATGGAGCCAATACAGTATCGGATGCAACAGCAAAGCGGTGGTTCCAACGATCCCGTTCTGGTAATATGGACGTCGAAGATGAGGCACGCTCTGGTAGGCCAATCGTCGAAAATGTCGATAAAATCATGGAAATCGTCGAGTCGGACCGGCATGTGAGCACTTATTCCATTGCCCAGGAACTGAAGATTAGCCAGAAAACCATTTGTAACCATTTGCACAAGGCTGGTCTCAAGAAGAAACTCGATGTATGGGTGCCACACGAATTGACGCAAAAGAACCTTTTGGACCGAACTGATGCCTGCGATTCTTTGCTGAAACGTAACGAAATCCACCCATTTTTGAAGCGGACGGTGACTGGCGATGAAAAATGGGTAACATACGAGAACAACAGCCGAAAAAGATCGTGGTCTAATCGCGGTGAGCCGGCCCAAACGATCGCCAAGCCCGGATTGACGGCCAAGTAGGTTTTGCTGTGTGTTTGGTGGGATTGGAAGGGAATCATCCACTATGAGCGGCTCCCATCGGGCCAAACACTCAATTCGGACCTCTACTGTCAACAACTGACCAGATTGAAACAGGCGATCGACCAGTAGCGGCCAGAATTGGCCAATAGGAAGGGTGTTGTGTTCCGTCAAGACAACGCCAGGCCGCACACATCTTTAACGACGCGCCAGAAGCTCCGAGAGCTTGGACGGGAGGTTCTATCGCACCCGTCGTATAGTCCAGACCTGGCACCAAGCGATTATCACCTTTTCAAGCATTTGCAAAATTTTCTTGATGGTACAAAACTGGCCTCAAGAGAGGCTTGTGAACATGAGCTGGTCAAGTTTTTTACCAATAGGGACGAGGACTTCTTCAATCGCGGAATTATGAAATTGCCTTCAAAATAGACAAAAGTTATCGAACAAAACGGCGCATATTTGATCTAAATCGGATAATTTTAACTATGTTAATTTCATCGTCGAAATAAAACGAAAAAACGCGCAGAACTTTTTACTTTAGCTAATATATATATAGATAAAGCGAAAAAATTACCCAATCATTTGCCCGCTAGAATGGAAATTCAAAACACACATTTTCCCCGTGATTTTTCCCTATTTGCTCTCGTAACATTGCAGCCCCAATTGGATGGAAAGGCAGAAATGGTCGATACTGGTCGGAGAGGCACTTTTCCTTCGGACAACGATTCATACACATTTACTGGTTCGGAGTCCCAAGTGGCTTCAGTCATATTCTATGGCGGTGGAGTTCCGAAACGGCCAGTGAAATAAAAAACTAAAAATACCTCATACATATATATATATATATATATATATATATATATATATATATATATAATGAGAAAACAAAAAATGGGAGTGCCTGGATATATCAGCGTTCCTCGTCGCCCGTAGTAATTTCGCTAATGGCTGCCGAATTGCGGCGAGTATAGGTTCTCTCTGCTCTCAGCATCACAAAACTGCAGCTCTCTTGAAACGCTTCTGGCTGCTTCTCGTACATATACATACAAATATACTGAAATCCCTCATTGGATGATGGTTAATTCGCCTCTGGATATTCAGGAATTAAATTCGTACCTGCACACACACACACATACCCACACAGACACACACATGCAAATGAGCAGAACTTTCGACTTAAATGAATCCACTCGTACACGACAGCCTTTAATCCGCGTAATTACATGATTATTAAAGAAGAAAAGCGACCAAGACCGCGAAGTGCTTAAATATATATATTTTAACGATACCTAGGGCATTTATTCCTGAATACCCTCCACAGAATATATATATATTCTGTGGAGAGTATTAAAGAATATATTCGTCAGGTTTCAATTTGCTTCATTTTTGTCCAATGAATATACAGGGTGAATTACAACTATAAGGCTCGCTTTGCAAGCATATAGGGTGTGTCATTGCCAGCAAAACGCTTTTTTTCAAAAACGTCGTGCGACAAAAATTGGCCATTATATTCGCGTTAAAAGACCAAGTACACTGCGATCACTCTAATCGGCACAGTAGTCCAGTAAAAGAGATGAAAACCCAGCACTTTTTAGCGTAGAACTATAGTTTTTCACTGAAGCTAGATGCTTGCATACTGACAGTTAACCTCAAAGAAATTTTGCCCCTCAACTTGCCCCAACCCTAAGGAATAGGGGTTGAAAACTTAAAAATCGCCGTATCTCGATAATTAATAGCCCGATCGAAAAATGTTTCAAACAAAAGTTGTTTGGAATAATAAAATACGTATAAAGTTTTCTGACGTCCAATCCCCCATCTTTGAAAATAGCAGTACAACAATGGTTTTAAATTTCGGGTTTCGCTTTAAATTTAAAATTCGCTAACTTTATGACGTTAAAACGGACATTAAAAAGGCTTAAATTTTTTCTCTTGCTAGAAATATAGAGGAACTTATCCTGATTCGATATATATCGAAAATTGTTTTTTTTTTTAATATATAAATATTTTTTACGATTTCCTAAAGATGTACTGTTTTCCCCGAATTTTCTAATCGTTCTTATGCCGCTATTTTTAAAGATAGGGGGTTGGTCTTTAGATAACTTTATACGTATTTTATTATTCCAAACAACTTTTGTTTGAAACATTTTTTGATCGGACTATTAATTATCGAGATACGGCGATTTTTAATTTTTCAAACCCTATTTCTTAGGGTTGAGGCGAGTTGAGGGGCAACATTTTAGTGGGGTTACTTTCAGTATGCAACCATCTAGCTTCAGTAAAAAATTCTAATTCGACGCTAAAAAGGGCTGGGTTTTCGTCTCTTTTACTGGACTACAGTGACGGGATCGGCTCCGCATCACAATTGCAACCATAGAGGTCGCGCGCAATCCACTCCAGCCGACTCTGCACAGCTGGGGTAGCTGATAGCAGTACCCCTCCAATCTCTAGCACCAATTGTCTAGCACGAGCCTGACTCTAGGGCCTGGCGCTTCTCCCACCATGCGCTACATCGATCGATATTCGGTACCTAGTGGGGACTGATTTCATTTATGGAGGTGCCGATCGGAGAGGTTGCAGTGTAGCTGCTCAAGCGCGGAACGTGCAAGCGGATCGTGACGCTCGGAACGTGGATCGTGGCGCAAGCTGGAACGGGGTGCTCGGAAAAATAAGTGCAGATAATTTTTTTTTACGTGACTATTAATTATGTAAAATCATTTTTATTTTCACAAATACATTATAGTTTTAGGAACAAATTTAAAAAAAAATGACTACTTTTTTTTCAATGATGTGGTGGTGGACGTACCTGGTGGGAAAAATATCTCGAGATCTACTGAACCGATTGTAATGAAATTTATACCACATATTCTTCATAATATTATCTAGGACGTAGCATATGAGGTTCATGATTGGATGTTGCGTTCATTTTTTATTAATTTTCGTTTTATTTTAATTTTTAAAACCCAGAATTTTTAGTTTTTTTTTTACTTATTTTAGCTATTACCTTTCTTTACAAAAAAAAACTTTATTTTCATTTTCCAGACGACGTCTGTCGGAGAAAAAAAAATTCCCATCGACAAAGATTTTCAAAAGAGGGTTCTACTAGACAACTCATATATCCGCTATTAGAACAAAAATTATTCGTTTTTTTTTAAATTTCTTCATAAAACTATAATGTATTTGTGAAAAATAAATAGTATTTTACATATTTAATAGTCGCGTCGAAATTGTTTATTTTTACTCCCATTTTTCCTAGCGCCAAAGTGGAGTAACGCCTCAATGTCAAACTATATAAAAACCTAGATAAGTAATTCTACATCAACGTGTAACTTTAATGTAAAATTATATGCGCACTACAGTTACAGTGCGCCGGGGAAAAATCGGAGTAAAACGTCAACAAATTTGTCCGTCCCTCAATTCGTTGCCGTGACGGCGAGCAACGTTCGTGCTGAAAAGTTAAGAGGGAAAAAAAAAAGAAAACGATGCATCGGGGCGTCAAGATGAGCAAGCGATACTAATAGCCCCAATATATCGTGGTTTATACGACACACAAATATATATATATATATATATAGGGACACTTAAGGACCACGACAAATTTGCTCCGCTCATATTTTCAAAGTACGAGAGAAGGCGTCGAGTAAACGCCGCGCTGGCTGGTGCGACGGGGGTCCGGGGGCCGTAAGAAAGGAAGAAAAAGCTCGCGTCTACACAAAGAGCTCGCACAGCAAGAGGTACTTTCGTACACGTATAGGCAGTGCTTGATAGCCGCAAGGGCGAAGGGCTGACTGTGTGCTTGAACGACGATTGGCGTGGGGGGGGGGGGGGGGGGGGGGGGGGTGGCGGCGGAGGGGACGAGTACAAGTGAGAAGGAGAAAAAGCACAACGCGGGGGCTGACGTCTCAGCATTGCCTAGGCGAAATAAACGGGTGCACGTTGCTGAAACGTGCACGGCCCCCAGTGCCCCCTGCCCTACGCCCCTTGGCCCGTCAACAACGAACCGGAGAGTTATGACGGTCTCGCCCCGAAAATATTTCGCAAAGCTTTATAATGCGCTACCATTTCCCACTTCTCTCTCTCTCTCTCTCTCTCTCTCTCTCACACTCGCTCTCTTGGTGTTGATCTCTTACAAGCTCGAAAGCTCACTGAGCATGCGCCCTCGTTATATACAGCACTCTTTCCTTCATATAAGATTGCTTGATATACAGTTGCGTTCAAAAGTTTTGCGCCATCCTATTTTTCAGGCACATTGAAATACGACGATGAAAAAAAAATTAACGTATTATGACAACATGTGTTTCTTTATATTTGAAAACAATTAATTATATACATATATATTGTTCTAAAATATTTAAATGTCTATCACTTTTTATTCAACGAGTTTGCAGAAGTATTGGGCCACGTACTATTGCGTGTGAAAAACATAAGGTTTTTTTTTTTTAATAACAAAACGTCATTCAATCCTCTTCACTTGACTCAGTACTTTGATGTCTTGTCCTTAGCAGCGATAATTGCGGCACATCGACGCACCATGGACGCCATTAAGGTATTACTGGATGAATATTAAAAAAATGGCCAACGTTGTTCAAAATTTGAGGAATGATAGATCTTGATAGAATAATAATACATGAATTATTTTAGAATTTGTCACTTAATAATTTAGTATTGGGAGTATAAATTAATTCGGTCCGTTTTCAAGAGATGGCTCTGGCTGTTATGAATGTTTCATAGTGACAGCTGATTTTGGTGGTTTCAGAGAGGTTAGACATCTGTCAATAACATTCAGTTTATATCGCTTTGAGTCCCATTAAAAACCTTTTTTTTTTAACTGTGTTGAATATGTCAAATTTTGTGTTAACTAAGCAGCATTTGCGGGAAGTTTTATTTTTCTGCTTTAATTGGAAGAAAAGTGCAGCTGAAGCGCATCGAATGCTTGTTGAAGTTTATGATCATGATGCTCCAACTGATAAATCATGTAGGAATAGTTTCGACGCTTTAATGGGCCAGTCCACTTTGAAAATTTCAAAAAATTGATTTTTTTTACTGTTTTCGAAAGTACATACATTCAGAAATATTGTGTCAATATTGCCGATTGAGTTTAAGTAAGAGTTTTTCATAGTATAAACTTCAAACGCGTTTTTCTCGAAACAACGTTTTCAAAATCTAGCTCCATCGTATCTCTGAAACTAATAAATCGATTCTCTTGAAATTTGAACCACATATTGTAAACATTATTCGCAACAAGATGACCCTCGATGGTTTTAAAATTTTTATTTTTACTCTTTTTTTTGCGAAAAACTGCGAAAAAAGCGCGTTTTGTTTTACTTTTTTCGTTTTTCATCTGCCATTTTTTTATTTTTTGATAAAACTTTATACCCGAGGGTCATTTTGTAGCTGGTGTCATACTGAATCTAATGGACTTTGGTTTTTTTGTTTCAGACAAGCCGTTGCCGAGTTGTGATGGAGCTACCTAGCCCACCTATTTTTGAGGCGTTACGTTAAACTATAGTTTTTGTACTTAAAAATGAATAAAAATGAATTACATTTTTTTTAAATGTATTTCAAGACTTTATTCACCAAGCCCAACAACTTTTATATTCGTATCTTTTATAAAATCCTCAAAAAAAAAAAATCGCGAAAATAGCCTTTTTTTCGTGGCTCCAAAGTGGACTGGCCCCTCAAGGAATTGCAGGGCGATAATTCCAAACTTGCTCAACACGCCCATTCCTAACCTACCAGGAAGAAGTGGTTTCAAAGGTTCCGAATTGGAAGTTTGCTTAGGAGTAAACTGGGGAATCCTACCCCAGCATATTATCTAGACATCGTTCTCCTCCACCCCTACCCCCCGACCCATTACCATTTGTTCCGGTCAGTACAGGATACCTATAGGAAGAGCACGAGGGAAGAACCGGTACGTAGGTAATACTCCGAAGCGACGACATGGCGTTCCTGGTGGTCCATGCCAGGACTCAACAAGTCGAGGCACGTTGCACGAGGAAATATTAGAAGAGCGTCGTGCCGCGGACAGCTCATCGCGTGTACGAAGCACCGCTCCTCTCTTCATCGTGCGAGCACGATTTCTCCTCTCTCGAACTCCCTGTATCTTCCCCTTGACCGCTCTCTCCAACCTTTCCACTCACCCCCTCTCTCCTTCACCCTCCCGTCGAATTAGACCACGGATACTGCTTTTCCATGACATCGAAAAACCGGAATATCGGACCAAAATGCCGACATTGCAAAACCGATATTGGACTTGAAAAAAATATATATTAGATGAAGTAAAAAGTTCTGAGCGTTTTTTTCGCTTTATTTCGACGATGAAATTAACATAGGATTATCCGATTTAGATGAAATATGCGCCGTTTTGTTCGATAGCTTTTGTCCATTTTGAAGGCAATTTCATAATTCCGCGATTGAACAAGTCCTCGTCCCTATTGGTAAACAAACTTGACCAGCTCATTGCTCTTTGGGCAGCTCAAGCAAAGCCATGAACAATTCTCATTGAAAATTGTCAATTCCCTTTCTCTCCTTGGCTCTTTCACCGTAGCTTGCAGCAATATCGCGTTCAACTATTCGCGATACCAACGTCGAAGAAATCGGTAAACGAGATTCCTCAGAGCCGAGAAATATAATGTCCGGGTATACGAGTTTATTCAAATACACGATGTATCTTAGTTCGGGCGCTAATAAATTATTGATGAGATTCGCGCGTATAATAAAATAAAATGGCTTATATGTACGACACGATAAGATCGCTACCGGTATAAATGTGTATGCTGGTGTGTGTGTGTGTGTGTGTGTGTGTGTGTGTGTGTGTGTGTGTGTATTGGTTGCTCGTTATGCTACACGCCTTATTTGCTGGGTTAAATTATCGCTCGATAGATAGCATCTCGTCTCGATTATCCTTCCACCGAGCTACTATACTTAACTGCCATGCCACTTTTACCTATATATATATATATATATATATATACGCTACCGGTATACCGCGATTGGGGCTTACATACTCCACACGACGGTGCGAGAACGATGCATTATCCGGATGCACTTCGCTCGTACTGCTAATTCGCGGTGCAACCGTTCTCGCTTCCGTGGGCTGCGGGAAAGAGAGAACTATACAGGGTGTCCCAGGACGGAATGTCATCCCTGAAATGGGGGATTGGGGGTGAAATTCTGAGTCGATTGATATAAGCATGTATGGTTCCCAGATCAAGCCCTGAATTATTATTAATTTTTAAAGACGGGCCAATCAGGCGCGCCCGATGAGCGGGCTTACGTCGGTGAGCGATACACGCGTTCCCGATAGAACCGCTCCGCCAGGCACCACTACACGCGCGTATCGCTCACCGACGTAAGCCCGCTCATCGGGCGCGCCTGATTGGCCCGTCTTTAAAAATTAATAATAATTCAGGGGTTGGTCTGGGATCCATATATGCTTATATCAATCGACTCGAAATTTCACCCCCAACCCCCCATTTCAGGGATGACATTCCGTCCTGGGACACCCTGTATACAGTACTGGACAAAAAAAAGTACGCACTAGTCGAAATTTCTTACCGTACTAAAATTTATATAGCGTACTCGGAAATAAAGGTAATTGAATTTCCCAAGTGGCGTTTTAAAGAGGACAAGTTTACCTTTATTTTGCTTTTTTCAGAAAATTCTCTAGGATTTTTTTTCGCCCCGGTGCGCACTTTTGAACGTGGACATTTTTCGGCTATTTTTTGGTCGTCGAAAATTAACTGCAAAGTTTGTAGAACATTTTTCCTCGGTTTTTTCCATGGTAAACTTAAAAAGGATATCAAAACCTACATTTTTATTTTTTAGAAAGTCTCGTACGATTTTTTTTCGCCCTAGTATTGCATTTTTAGCTAAAAAAGACATGTTTCAGAAAAAACGGCGTCGTCGGAGAACTATAGGGTTTCAGAGCAAATGTCAAGAGGGTAAAAAGTTGCATGGGTTCACACTGGAGTGGCTAGAATTTATTCAGAATTTTTTTTTGACTTTTTCTTTATCATTTTTGATTGGAACTTTGATGAGTGGAGAGGCTCCACTTGGGAATTATGGGATCTTAATTTAATATTTTTCTCTAAGATTTGTATTATTATTTTTTTTCTAATATTTTTATTTCTATTTTATTGAACGAAAATTGGTGTGTCTCTCTCTTCTTGACGTCGGTGCGTATTCGCGTCAGGGTTTCCCATATCTCCTTAAATCCCCCGCGCGATCACCTTTCATGCAGATGAAAAGGGAGTCGAGGAGCTTTTCTTATTCGATTTTTTTCTCCATTCCATTTCAGTCGAATAAAAGAAGAAGAAAAAATGTATTAAACTTTGTGAGTGGTCTGAGTATACAAAGGTGAGATCAGCGTGAAAAGGTAGGGAGGCCCTAAAGAGAGAGAGAGAGAGAGGGAGAGAGAGAGAGAGAGAGAGAGAGAGAGAGAAGAAAAGGGCGACGCACAAAAAAAGTACTTGAAAAACTGAAAGTGGAACTATTCAACGTCGTATATCGCGGCTAGTCATTAAGGCGCCTCAAGAGTGCTTGATTATCCGATTCCGATCAAAAGAAGTCGGTAAATTGACAGTGCACCCGGTCCTCCGTTGGGATTGCAAAAAAAGAACTAGAAAAAGACGAAAAAAAAGAAAGCAAAAACTTTTTCCCTCCCCCGCGCTACGATCGACTCGACATCAATTGCCGAGAACTTTTTTTTTGTCCAACGACTATTCTTCGCAGTTATTTCCTATTTATTCTGCTGCATCGGCACTTATATACAGGATGGTACGAAAAGTAACATCCAAAAAGAAGATCCGAATCATCCATGTGTATGTTTTTTTAGTTTTCCTTAGATCTTTAGATCTTTTTTTAGTTTTCCAGAAAAAAACATTTTTTTAATTTTTCATCCGAATTCTCCTGTAGCATTCGTCTTAGTTTTTTTTTTCCACTTTTGTGTATGTACTTTATTCTCAGAAGTTTTGGAAAGCGATCGGGAGTCATTTGGACTAGCACAAGTAGATATATCTTTGGATTAAGTGAGCCGATTGCGATTCAATAAAAAATAATGACCTTTTTTTTCAAGTCAGTCTACTTTGGTAAGAGTAAAAATTGGTTAGAAAAACAGTGACACACTGTGCCCCAACTTCCTCTACGGACACGCAATTTACAGTTTTATCATGTTTATAGATACGAGGCATTTTACTTTTTGGCTTCTCCTTTCGGATCACCCTGTATATATGATGAAGTAGTGTAGAGGCGAGCTCAAGTCACTGCCAACTCTTGCAGCTCGTTGCCCGATGCAATTAAGTACTTTGCCGTGACACAACGACGCAGCGCTTCATTTATGGACTAGACTGAATGAGAGAGAGGGAGGGAGAGAGAGAGAGAGAGAGAGAGAGAGAGAGAGAGAGAGAGAGAGAGAGAGAGAGAGAGAGAGGATAAAATCGACAAGGTTTTAAGCTAGATTCTTGCTACTCTCTCTCTCTCTCTCTCCCTCTATTGCCCATTTCTCCTCCAGGGATACTTTCAATCTTCCACAGCTGCTTTCCCGACGATTACGTCCCGCCAAT
>OZ010715.1:34554295-34585379 GCA_963932345.1 Ophion ventricosus | reverse complement strand
CGATTTGTCATAAGCAACTGGACTGAATTATGGAAATTATGAATTTTTTTTTTTCTCTTGAAAACAATAGATTGAAATTGAGGAGTTGGACCAGTCCAGAGCAAGAAAAAATAGGCATATTTTGTGATTTTCTTTGAGCAGAAAAAAAAATAATCGAAATTTCATGCACAGGTATTCATTATATTATTAATGAACTATAGAAAATTATATTTTTGTCGTGATTAATAACAAATAGGCGGCAGCGCAGCTTTTCGCTGCTGACGTCTTTTTTTTCTGGAACGGTCCACGGGCGGAAACGTATCTCATGCCATTTTTCACCTGGAATAAAAAACAAAAATTTTCCCGATTGTTTATAAAAACAGCTGCAGATGTGCGTAGGATCGCATATTTTGACACGTTTGATGCCGCGTTGTTCCAATGAACGCACTGCCATGCGTGTCGGTTCAAGGCATCACAGCTCGTCTACTAAACGCATAGTTTTAATTATTATACAGGGTGAGGCACATAAAGTATTACAGAGCAATAGCACTCGAACTATTGATCATATCCAAAAATGTTTCAGACAAAAGTTTCAGTGTTCAAGAAGGCCGTCATACTGGACCACCCTATTTTTTTTTATCGGTGGAGGCGCTGAAGCTACGTCAAGGTCGACTCCACTTTTATAAATGGAACCATGTATTTTTTTTTCGATTACATTATTACCGATTTTAAGACGAATTCAGCGACCTACAACACAAGGTCATTCTAGTCACGCGAAGTATGAAAATAGTCGAAAAATCGAAAAATATCGGAATAATCACTTTCAAAGGATCCACTAACCTTGGTTTGGGTCTACCTACAGAAGATGCTCGAAGTGATGACCCTCGACTTGTAAACACTTGTTTCATCGCTGTTTTCATTTCTTACGATACCAATGTTTCTTATCCGCAGCAAGTACGCATTTTCTGTTGACATACACGGAGAGAATTAAATGTTAAAAATTACCGTGCAGTAACGGTAACCAGCCCGAGCAGAAATCTAATCAGGCTGCCTGAGGATCCATCAGGGCCGGATCAGGGATCAATAAGGCGCGCTGATCAGGCACGCATGATTTGCGCCGGACAGGGGCCTGAGCAGGGATCAATGAGGCGCCCTCATTAGGCAGGCCTGATTTGTGGCAGACAGGGGCCTGAGCAGGGATCAATAAGGCGCCTTGATCAGGCACGCCTGATTTGCGCCGGATAGAAGCCTTATCAGGTATCAATAAGGCGCCCTGATCAGGCACGCATGATTTGCGCCGGACAGATTGGGCCGGAAAGATTGGGACGGTCATCGCCAAAACCGGAACAAAAACTAAACGATCAAGTCAAGTAAAATAAAAACTTAAACTTTAAAAAAATGTTTTCATATGTTTCATATTTTTAATAACGTTAGTAAACTTGATAACGTGTAACTGCGATAATAATTTAATAAATGTTGATCTATTTTTAAACAAAAAATTAATCAAATGATTGAGCCAGATGACACGCATGTCTCAGGCAGGATGAGGCACCTGATCCGGGCCAGATAAGTTGCTTGATCCGAGCCAGATATAGTGCCTAATCCGAGCCTGGTAAGGTGCCTGATCCGGGCCTGATAAAGCGCCTGATCAGAGCCTGATAAGGTGCCTGATCCGGACCTGAATTTGCAAAAGCGTTACATCCCTGATCAGGGCCGGACTAAATTTGCCTGATCCGGCCCGGATTTGCTATTGTGGCAGCCTGATCCGGTCCGGATTTCACCCTGAACAAATTTCTGCTCGGGAGATGACAACCCTGAAACTTCGCTTATTATTACTGAGTAAAACACAGATTTTCACGAAAATAAAATAAAATTTCTTCTTCAGATAGAAAATTTTACCAGATTTTCTAGTAAATTTTCATGTGTAACAAAATCCGCAAAACTTAAATTCAAAAAATATATAATATCAGCGAAATTTTACTGTGCATTTTATTATTTTATGCCTTTCAAAAATGTCTATAAAAAAGTATCGTCTTTATAACAGTTATTTTAAGATTTATTATAAAATTTAATGAGTGTTATAGGAAAATGTATTGTGCTCTCGGTAAAAATTATCGTGCGCGCTACCCTTCTTGTATAGTAAAATTTTAGCTACGTATTTAAAATTTTCTGTAACGCGAGTTAAAAAAAACTTGTCGCATACGAATTATTATGCTTTTCTCACTTGTCACCACATTGAAATATATCACGGTAATTTTTACCGTGAAATTCACGACAAAAATTACTTTTTAATTCTCTCCGTGTATCAGTTATTCACGCATTACCTTCTAATGTGAGTACAACGGATCGCAAAAATGAACTTTTTTTAGGGTTTTGTCAAAGAACGCGTAATGGCGGTAGCACCTACCACGCCGGACGACATGAAAGAAAGAATACGCCGAGCATGTACTGAAATTACACCACAAATGTTGACTGAAGTTAGACAGTAGTCATCAGCGAATTAACAAGTGCTTACAAGTCGAGGGTCATCACTACGAGTATCTTCTGTAGGTAGACCCAAACCAAGGTTAGTGGATCCTTTGAAAGTGATTATTCCGATATTTTTCGATTTTTCGACTATTTTCATACTTTGCGTGACTAGAATGACCTTGTGTTGTAGGTCGCTGAATTCGTCTTAAAATCGGTAATAATGTCATCGAAAAAAAAAGTACATGGTTCCATTTAAAAAAGTGGAATTGACCTTGACGTAGCTTCAGCGCAGCCCCCTGGCACTCAGCTCACTGGCTAGTCTCTCGATGACGCCAGCCGCTACGTGGCGCTGACAGTACTCCGCGCCGTCCGTGCTGTAGCATTAGACCCATCAGCCGCATCAGCCGGTTAACCTCCCATGGCCTTCACGGCCGGCGGGGGGTTCGGGCAGGGGAGTAGAGGCACGGAAGCATGCCAGCGCCGCGCAGTGCGAACTAACTACGGCGCATAGAACAAAGAGAGGTTTCCTGTAGGAAATCATAGGAGTGTCAGGGGCCTGCGTCAGCGCCTCCACCGATAAAAAAAATTGGGTGGTCCAGTATGACGGCCTTCTCGAGCACTGAAACTTTTGTCCGAAACATTTTTGGATATGATCAGTAGTTTGAGTGCTATTGCTCTGTAACACTTTATGTGCCTCACCCTGTATTTAAGGCCGGATCCTGAATTAGAAGGTCCAAAAAATCGATTTTTTTTTTATTGTTTAAATCTATTCCTGATGTATCTAAGAATGTCTAGACAAAGTTTTATAGCCCAATTCGAAATATTTCCAAAGATACAGCACTGAACGTAGTGGAGTGTCGAGCAGGTATACGGGCGCTCGGGCAGTTAGGGCGCCCGTTTTCTCGAGTTTTCGTTTTTACGATTTTTCTAATTTGGCGTATCTGATTACAAAAAAACTAGAAGTCCAATCGAAACAAACCAAAGCTTGTTCGCTTCAGTATCATTTTCTTTTCTATTTGAACTAAAAACATTGTCGAAAAAAAAATTCTTAACAATTTTTTTAGCAAGTTGAAATAATTTTTTTTTTCACAAAAAGCACATTTTCTACTTCAAACCCGAAAAAACATTCAAATTTCAAAAAAAAAATCGTTTTTTTTAGTTCATATAAAATAAAAATATGTCACAATTAAAATGGTTTTTGGTTTTTTTGTTTCAGATAAAAATTACGAGCTCCATTTGTCACGCCGCATGGAAACAGCAGTGGCACGAATGTGCATAAAAATCGGTTGCCTGTTGATATTTTTCTTTAAAAAAAATTGTTTTCTTATGTTCAGACATGTAATAAAATAATCTGAAAATTTCGCTAAACTTGCTTTTTTTTTTTACCCGAAAAAAATTCCTCAAAATATCGATTTTTCGAACCGGCTAATTCAGGATCCCGCCTTAATCGATCTCGATAATTATTATGCCACAAATTCTTTAGTCAAGCAATTTCTACTGATTTGCCCCTACAATATCAAAGTCTAGTAGCATTGGGAAAATCGCTACTAGGGAATCTACAACTACACCCCTCAGGAGCCTTCACTTGGTCCCCGTACTTAGACCATAGTTTTAGTCAACCTACCTACCCTGCCACTCCCTAATAGCGGCCCGATTCGGCTCTTTTACGAAAAACCCTACTATGGAATCCACGAATAATCCATGGAAGGCCCCGAATTGTATTAGGTACACCCTGCCAATCTTCCACGCGAACAGGCTTCTTTATCTTTTCTTTAATTTAAATTGTCCACCCCCGGGCCTGCTCACTGTCCCAAATCGCTCGAATGAATTGCCAAAAATAATAATCTCCCACAGTGCAACGCGTGCGCGTGCGTGATTAATATCTTGGGTGGCGAATCAGCCGAGAGATACGTGCGTTCAACGGCGGATAACCCGCGACCTGAGAGATCCTAGGGATTATGCACAAGTAGGCAGCTCCACGTACCTACTAGCTTTGCTAATCGTGCCACCCCGCCCCCCCCCGCCCCCACCGCCCCCTTGCGTTATCTTCGCAAGCTGAACGTGTCCGCCAAATCCGCCCCCAACTCCGTAGGGACCCGTTGCCCAATTCTCCGATGATCATGCATGCGACGTATAGCTCTCCCCCAGGTCTTCCAATGCCTTTGTCTATGTTCGCCAACGGTTCCGAGCATTTAATTATTCCTGTGGTAGGCAACGACCCTTAACGATCGGAGAACTGGCTGGACGAGATCGCGATACGGCGATGCTCAAGAGGATGTCATGTGACTTTTGTGGTACACGATTAAAATTTAAAAAAAAAATGATTTGCTTCAAGGGGCACACCCTGGTAGACGGTGGAAAAAAACCGTAAAATTTAGGAATTATTTTTTCGAAAACTATTTGTTCGTTTTCATTCAAGTTTCCTTTATTTCGAAAGTATAAATATTGAGGTATATTGACAATTTTTTTTATGTTTATACAGGGTGGACCGTTTAACGGGACCACCCCAAATATCACCGTTGCCTTTGGAGTGACGAAAAAAATGTTAGGAGGTTGTCATTACCATGACAACATCCAATGTCATGACCCATTGATAACCTTGAGAACGCAAAAACTATGTAAAACGTAAAAGAAATAAGTAAAAATAAGTGAGCTGATCATCGTCAGCTGCGCAGAGACGACTTGAGTGGATGGTGCGCAACCTCTATGTTGGCAAGTGTGATGCGGAGTCGATCCCGCCACTGTGCCGATTAGAGAGGTGTAATAAGAAGCATATTTTAGGATTTTGTAAAACATACCCCTAACAAAGGGTGCAACTAATAATGAAGTTTCTATGGGAAAATCTGATTGCCTGGTTTTATGTATTAGGTGTGTGAATTAATTTTTACAGTTTTTTTTCCACACTCGCGGTTTATTAAAAAATAGACAAAAACGTGTTTAATCCGGGTAATATCCCCCGTTGCTTTCTACAACCTTCTGCCACCGATCTGGTAGCATACAGATACCATCACGATAGAAGCTGGCTGGTTTCGACGCGATCAAGTCATCGACGAATTTCCTAATATCTTCGACTTCTCGGAAGTGGCGCCCTCTTAAGCTGTGCGCCATTGACCGAAATAGGTGATAGTCGGATGGGGCCCAAGTCCGGTGAATATGCCGGATGAGGAAGAACTTCCCAGCCCAGGTTTAAAATAGTTGTTTGGGTCGTACGAGCAACGTGAGGTCGAGCGTTATCATGCAGGAGAATGACTTTTCGCCTTCCGTGTCCTGTGAATGGCCTTTTTTGCTCAATTGCTTCGCTTAAACGATTTAATTGGTCACTATATCGTTCTGCAGTGATCGTCTGACTCGGTTCTAGAAGTTCATAATAAAGAACACCCTTTATGTCCCACCAGATACACAAAAGCATTTTTTTGACGTTCATTTGCGGTTTGGGAGTTGATGTTGTTGGTTCTCCAGGGTCCACCCATGATTTTTTCCGCTTGGGATTCTCATAAAGGATCCATTTTTCATCCGCCGTCACGATTTTCCAGAGAAAGTTCTTCCTTCGTTGTTTGCTAAGCAACCAAAGACACGTGTTCATCCGTCGTCCGAGGTTATATTCGGTAAGTTCATCTGGGACCCATTTCCCGAGCTTCTGAATTTTTCCCATCGCGTGTAACCTCTTGGCAACGGTTGATCGATCAACTCCTAGCTGGGCTGCAAGTTCTTCTTGTGTCCGTGAAGAATTTTGGACCAGTAAAGTTTCCAAATCGTCGTCCGAACATTTTTCAGGCTGTCCAGTACGCGCACGGTCACTGAGTTTGAAATCATTGTTTCTAAAACGTTTAAACCAATAATTGCATGTTTCGTATGACACAATACTCTTCCCGAACACAGAACAAATTCACTCCCACGCTTTGGTGGCACTTTTTCCTTGTTGGAATCCGTAAAGGATGCAGTGGTGAATGTGCAGCTTATCGGTTGCCATTGTTCTTGCTACTTTATTTTAAGGTTATGATGCTCGCCCAATAAATTCATACAGCGTCTTGAACAGGGCTATGTCAATACTTTAAAATCCTAAAAGGTCGTTGAAATATTTGAACTTGAAAGAGGATTCCCAGCCTGCTAGAAAAATCAGTAAAAATTAATTCACGCACCTAATACTTGAAAACATAGGATGAATACTTTTCAAAACAAATAATAAAAAAAAGTATTTGAGGATTCGACGCGGGCGAAGCCGTGGCCGGAAGCTAGTCTGCAATAATATTCTTTTTATTTCGAAAAGTGATGTACATCCAATATATATATATATATATATATGTCCATTTATATAGGTACGAGACGGTTATGGAGAGGCCTCCTTTGGTATGGCTCCATGAATGCGAAACACCGTTGCATATGCAGAGCTACTCGTTTTTCTTCTCCTTCCATCCTTTTCTTTCTGCATTCAATGCAGTACATGTATATACACACATATATATATATATATATATATGAGGCATTCCACGCCATTTCACATAGCCCGTGACCCCGACAATTTTTTATTTTTCTGATTTTTTTTTGTGAAGTTGTACCCCATGAAAGGAATATCCACACCATTTTTTAGATTTTTATTATTTTTCTATTACGAGTTATAATTTTCAAAAAAATGTCGCTTTCGGAAGTTTTGGAAACGTTTAAACGCTGATAACTCCTGTACTAATTAAGATATGGACAAATATCAATATACATGTTTTTTTCATTTTGAAGCATACTTTCAAAAAAAAAAAATGAAAACAATTATCGTTTATACTGGACCACGTATTTTTTGCTTCGTAAGTGGATACTATTTTTTAAAAAGATGATTGCCATTTTTTTATTTGTTTCAAAAAAATTGTCCAAAATAGAATGATCTATTCTATGATTTTTGAGACTAGTCCCATCGTGGGCCCATTTATCCTTCTATTTTTTTTTTTTTTATTAGTCGTATTTTTTTTTAGAAGATTTTTATCATTTTAATCTGGAAATCATTTTCTCTTTTAACACTTTAAAATTAAAAAAGAAATTAAAAGAATTATTGAAAGAAAAATTGATAATTTCTCCTTTACTAATTCGAAAAAAATAGAAGGAAAAAGGGCCCTCCATGAGAGTAGTCTTGACAATCATAGGTCACTCTAGTTTGAAGAATTTTTTAACAAAAATGAAAATGGCAATCATCTTTTAAAAAAATAGTTCCCACTTTCGAAGCAAAAAATACGTGGTTTAGTATAATTGATAATTTCTTTCAAATTTTTAATGAAAATATTATTCTATATATATATATATATATATTGACCTTTGTCGATATCTCAATTAGTTCAGAAGTTATCAGCGTTTCAACGTTTCCAAAACTACCAAAATCGACATTTTTTGGAAATTTATAACTGCTAAAATAAAATAGATAAAAATCTAAAAATTGGCGTGGATCTTCCTTTAATGGGGTATAATTTTACAAAAAAAAATCAGGAAAATCAAAAATGGTAGGGGTCACGGGCTAGGTGATATAGCGTGGAATGCCTCATATATATATATACACGTGGACATACTTTTGTATGTACACATGCAGCGTAGAATACACATACAGATCCTGCTTCTTATTATTACTCTTTGACGCGGACCTCCCTGGACGCTATTCGCTTCAGGGTTGATCGATGAAAGGAGTGAGGCTGGCTTTGTCTCTCTCTTCCCGTTCCCTCTTCTCTTGATTCGGTTGCAACCAACAGGAGCTTGGTTCAACATATTGGCCTATATATATGTATAAATGTGTGTGTATATATATATATATATATTGGGTGAAGTAAAAAGTTCTGAGCGTTTTCCACTAGATGTCTTTAGTGAGCCATATCTCACGATGTATACATCGCATCGGGTCATACTATACGGCGATTTAAGGCAGTCGTCTGGTCTAGAAATTTGACAAAATCGATTTTTCTTTTTTCTCATTTTATTATTCCTTAGACCTTTCTTAAGGCAGTAGTCTGCTTTACAGGCTTCAAAAAATCGATTTTTCGTTTTTGTCTTAAATCTATTCCAAAACTATCCAAGAATATGTGTTCAAAATTTTAGAGGCCAATTCGACATATTTTCGAAGCTAGATCAGTTTTAGTGGCCGAGCGTCGAGCAGGTGCGAATGCTCGGGCAGAACTTTACAGCCCGTTTTCTCGAGTTTTCATTTTCACAAGTTTTGGAAAACGGTGCCGGCGATAGTAAAAACAATATATGTCCGATCGAAAAAAACCAAAGTGATCTAGCTTCAGTATTGAATTATCTTCTATTTGAACTAAAAAAGTTGGACAAAAGTACTATTTAAATTACTTGTTTTGCAACTTAAAGTGAATTTTTTTTTTCAAAAAAGTGAATTTTTTTTTCAAACTTCGAAAAAATTTGGAATTTCGTCATTTCTTCGGTATTTTTTTAGTTCATATAGAAAAGGAACTTATAAAAACTAAAAAAAAATTTGGTTCCACTGTTTCAGATGCATCGCACGACCTCCATCACCGGCACCGATTTACGAGTGCACACTCCAGGCGCCCCAGAAAAATCGTTACAACTTTGGCAAATTTCAATAATTTGTAATAATAAAAATTGTTTTTTAAAGCTTGAATATAATATACTATCGTCTCAAAATTTCGTTTACCGCAATCATTTCCTTCCCTTTCAAAAAAATTGTTGAAAAAACGCTTTTTTTCGGCTCCTAAAGCAGACTACTGCCTTAATACGCTCGTGAAAACCGTTTATTGATATTTCAAAAATTAGCAGAGTAATAGAAATTATAAGCAAGCCGCGCGCTCAGGTAGCGCGGTCGGGAAGCAACTTTGAACGCGTTTATATCAGAACTATGTTTTTCAAATCGGCGCCCACGATATCTCGATAACTAATTGACCCGATCGAGCTCAAATTTTGCACATACCTTCGGTAGGCTCTTTCTGAGGACTGGTAGCAGAATTGAGTCGAACAATAATTTTGCCCACATTTTATAACTCGTCGAATACCCGAAAATGTATGAAATATCGTTAACCAAAGTTTAACAGGCCGCCATTTTGTAACAAAATTTTTTTAAGTACTAATTCTGCTACCAGTGCTCAGAATACTCATACAGATTGAGAATATATATATTTTTTTTTTTTCAGATGCATAGAACATCGCCCAGAGTGAGCGCCGATTGAGGCGCTTTTCGGCGGACCATATTGTAAAAAAATAAAAAACTACATGAAAATATTTAAAATATTTTTTTTTTACTGTAGATACATTCTCAAAGGAACAATAAATACATATGTAAAATTTCATCAAGACAACTTCAACGGGTTAAAAGTTATTCCAACCCAAAAATGAAGTAAAAAATATCGCTCTAGACCAGACTACTGCCTTAAAGGTGACATTACGCTTAAAAAAAAGTTCTTTGACAGTTTTGTGTTTGGTGAAGCCAGTTGTGTGTTACAGCCTTCCAAAATGGAATTTCCCTAATTTTTGGATGAAATTTTTTTTAAAATATTGTTGAAACGTTGCTTTGTTATGTGCTCAACATTTTGAATAAAATAATTTGTATATTATATTTAAAAAAAAAATAGAGAAAATATGCTTCTTTTGGCTTCGAAACCCACGTAACCCCTTAATGCTACATATCTATATATACAGGGTGGTCCAATAACTATTAGCACCTTGGATATCTTCGAAACTATAAGGTTCACAGAAATATTTGCTGAAATGAAGTTGCACAGTACGAAAGGGGCCATCCGATAGCGATAATAGTTTTTTTTGCAGGTGGAAGTACTTCGGACATTTGAAGGTCAACTCCATTTTTTTAAATGGATCGGTATGTTTTTTTTTCTGTATCACGAAAGAGGAGCTTAAAACGAGTTCAACGACCTATAACATAAGGTCATTGAAGGTCATAGAAAGTACAGAAAGGCGTTTATCTTACTATAAACGTAGTAATTTTATTTACTACCGAAACTGTAAGTATTATCGCCTTTCTGTACTTTCTATGACCTTCAATGACCTTATGTTATAGGTCGTTGAACTAGTTTTAAGCTCCTCTTTCATGATACAGAAGAAAAAACATACCGATCCATTTTAAAAAATGGAGTTGACCTTCAAATCGATGGTCCCGAGCGGCTCTATCTTATCTCGATCGGACCTTCGAGGAGTAGCGTAATTGAAAGGGTCTCATATGTACTAGCGTAACTCTCGCGCCCTGCGCGAAGTATCGTATCTCGGCAGACCCTGTTCATTCTAACGCATCTCCGGGCGCGCGTGAGATCCATCGTATCTCCCGCAGCCTTAGAACGGAGTATCGTAACTCGCCAACTGCGGTATGCTCTATCGTATCTCAGATGCACCAAAACGTTTCATCGTATCGACGAATCGCAAGTTTTCAGTAAACGCGGTTTGAAAGTTTCGCGTTCTCAAAAATAAAATGTCACTGAATCATCACAACATTTATGTCTAAATATTGCGCATTATACGCAGAATATTTTTTAGACATGAAAAGCGTTGTGAAAATAGAATACTATTATCATAATATTCATCATATCTTTCGGTCGAAAGGTCTTTGGTAGGCCTTCCCTCCGACAGCCGACATGCTTCGACGAAAGGTCTTTCATTCAAATTATTAGCACATGTATGTGGGCTAATAATTTGTATGGAACTGTATGAAAAATAGCTGCTTTTAGAGATTTACCTAATGCATATTTTTTTCTAATGAAATTGTTTCATACTATGTAAAGTTTTCGGAATAAAATTTAAACAATAAAATATCTCGTAACTGGTAATCAATTTTTGTTTCAAATAAAATCGCGAAATCTCAGTCAATTTTCAAACGAATAGATATAGTGGTAACCGTAATACAATTCTTGTGTCGCCCAACCTCAAAATGTGTAAATAATATCATTACGATTATTATTTTTCTATATTTCATGATTAATTAATTATCTGTTTAAATCAATGATTTATTATATTATTTCCATTCACGTCATAACAATAACATACTTATAACTGTTATCGTTACATAACTTATTCTTTTATTGTAAGTTGTCGAGATTTTCGACGACTTACGATAGAGTAGAAACTAGAATGGAACTTTCAGAGCGCGGGGGGATACGATATCTTGTTTTACTTTACTTAATTATAGCACAAAAAATTATCAAAATGATTTAAAAATTTGTCTGGGCATTCTTCAAGCTCGAACGAACTTAGTAGTGATGTTTTTTCAAAAATCACCAAATTTCGACTTACGATGAAACGTTTTGGTGCATCTGAGATACGATAGAGCATATTGCAGTTGGCGAGTTACGATACTCCGTTCTAAGGCTGCGGGAGATACGATGGATCTCACGCGCGCCCGGAAATGCGTTAGAATGAACAGGGTCTGCCGAGATACGATACTTCGCGCAGGGCGCGAAAGTTACGCTAGTACATCTGGGACCCTTTCAATTACGCTACTGTGTAAAGGTCCGAGCGAGATAAGATAGAGCAGTTCGGGACCATCGAAATGTCCGAAGTACCTCCACCTGCAAAAAAAACTATTATCGCTATCGGTTGGCCCCTTTCGTACTGTGCAATTTCATTTCAGCAAATATTTCTATGAACCTTATAGTTTCGAAGATATCCAAGGTGCTAATAGTTATTGGACCGCCCTGTATATATATATATATACATATATGTGTGTGTGTGTAAAAATGGAACGGGCTCCGCAACTTGACGCGAAATAATTCTTGCCCACAGTGATGTGCGTACATAATTTTATACATATATGTGTATATTATACATATATAATGGGTTTTATTTACGTGCGTTTAAAACTGCAGAGTTTCCTCTATTCAAAGCAATTTGGCTTTTCTGATTCTGTGCACGTGTTTTGAAATGACAGCCGATTAGTTTCAGCAACTTCCTATTGGACACCCTGTATATAAATGAATGTGTGAACAAATGGGACGAAAGTGCGGAGCACAAAAGCGCCTCGAGGTATCGATTCAGCCCTCGCCTTTCACTGGCCATTGTCCACGCTCCCCGAGTGCATTTATATCGGTCCCGGCAAGATTTTGCGCGCTGCGCTCCGCTGGCTCCGCGTTGCGCCCTCTGCGTGATCGTCGCTTTCGTATCTACTAATTGTCGATTATTACGGACCTTCGTCCTCCCGCCTGCCCGTTGTTGCCCCTGGGCGCCGATTCAATGCGCGCTGTTAGTTCGGTAGCATAATTATCGAGATCGCCTTAAGGGAGATGTGGAGCGCGATAAGATTGAGGGAGGACAAAGCGAGAGCGAGAGAGAGAGAGAGAGAGAGGGAAAGGGATCTGAAATATTTGACTTTAATTTAGGTTTCTTGTGGGCTAGGAAAAAGTCTGCAAAAAATAACACATCAATTCGGAAGTATAGAAGACAAACGGCAATAATTCAAAAGAATAAATAGACAAGAAAGAGTACCCTGTGCAAAACATTATTTTTTACCCTGATCACGCCTTGATGTTTTTACCCCGATCAGACCGAAGTCAGGGATTGCGTTTCACAAATTAACAGGGCTTGATAAAAAAAAATCCTAATCAAGGCTGGAAAACGAAATGAGGATGCCTGATCAGGCCTTTATTGTAGCCGGAGCAAGATTTCAACTCGGGACATAGTGTAATACTGGAATTGAAGGCTCGGCACTTTCATCCCACAATTTCATTAATTACCAAAACCTACCTCAATCAGTCAGTTTACCACCTTGCCCGAGACATACGACACTCTAACTTCTTTCTTTACTCCCCCGCGTTGTTTCACCTCATCTTCATCTCTTCTCTGGATCAAATCCTCAAGTCCACGCGGAGGAAGCATGCAAACTATACATATATGTAAACGTCGAATAGTGCCATCAACCAACGATAACGGTCGCAACCGTTCACCACGTATTATTAAAGCCCGTGCTAAAATTTCTCCTAGCCTAAAGCTCCGAGAGTACGTCCGTCGTTTACTTGTATTCCGCGTACTATACGGAGAATCTTTACGATCGGAATGATTGTCCCTGTATAGAGTTCATAGCTTTGCGCTCGTGCGGACCCGCTTTCATATATATATATATATATGTATATGAGCGCACTGTCGCACGTCGTCCGTAACGCAAGTGCACATAGGATATCTGCGCTTAACGCTTAACCCTATGGCTTTTACGTATGCGTATGTTTGCCGGCGAAACGGGTCTCTCTCTCTCGCTCACCCTCCCCCGCAGCCCCCCGCCCGCTCGCGCTCTCGTTCTCTCTCTCTCTCTCTCCCCCCTCTCTCTCTCGCGGACTTATCGTGCACGGGCCGCGCACATTGTAATAACCGGAGTGCGGGGCGATTTTACGAGACGACGTCTACGGCATTATGTTCCGGCGCGCGGTATAACACGTATGCCCGGTAAATACGCGCATCATACAGCCGTATACAGGGTGTCCCAGGACAGAATGTCATCCCTGAAATGGGGGGTTGGGGGTGAAATTCTGAGTCGATTGATATAAGCATGTATGGTTCCCAGATCAAGCCCTGAATTATTATTAATCTTTAAAGACGGGCCAATCAGGCGCGCCCGATGTGCCTGGCGGAGCGGTGCTGCTACCGTGCTCTGCCAGGCACCACTACACGCGCGTATCGCTTGCCGACGTAAGTCCGCTCATCGGGCGCGCCTGATTGGCCCGTCTTTAAAAATTAATAATAATTCAGGGCTTGATCTGGGAACCATACATGCTTATATCAATCGACTCAGAATTTCACCCCCAACCCCCCATTTCAGGGATGACATTGCGTCCTGGGACACCGTGTATATATTTATATATATATAAAATTGTAGTTTTTTGCTGGTCGCAAGAGGCGTCACCGGCCAAGTTGGAGCACACGAGTACGCGGTTTAGCGACTCGTAAACACGCGTGGGCGTCTCATGCAAAGCGCGGCCGCGAGAGGATATCTCGCTCGCTCGTAGACATCTAGCGTGTGTGCCCTGCTCTCTGTCCGGGAGTGTACGAATTTACGTCTTTTGGCCAGGGCACTCGACACTTTGCTCTTTTATACGTATGTACGCGGTCTGAATGTATATATATATATATATGTATATATATATGTATATATATATATATATATATATATATATATATATATATATATATATATATATATATATATGTATGTATGAGAGAGGCCCAAAAAAAAAAATCTCTCCGATCTCTCTCACCGCTTGAAATATAGCTCCATACTAAAACAAAGAAGCTCGTGAAAGGAGTAGCCTGTAGGTTAATTCTAACAGATGACTCATGAGGTTTTTTGATGCTCCATTTGATTTACACGTGATAAATTAACGTTTTCTTTATCAACCAAACTATTTTCGTTAGATACAATCGATAAGTGGTCTGGACCAATCAGTGGGATTATTATATATAGTAAACGGATTTATAACCGCAAATTAAAGCCTTGGTAATCATGCATCCTTTCTTTGATTGCACCATGTGCAATCAAAGCCCCTAACTGCGATGTGTCGTTGATGCAAAATATGATTAAGTTTCAAGCTATCAATCCCGACGTTTCTAAGGCAGCTGCTAACAAACTGGAAGGACATCTATGGTATTTATGTGAAGAGCTCGCAGCTTTATCCTTCTTCGACCCGGCTATTCCGCTAAAAATGTATACCTGGCAATGGACAATACTCCGAATAAAATATTTTTCATTGCATTTTCATACAATAAACGTGTATTTTCTATACAAAAATTCCGGTTTTATATTGGGTGAAGTAAAAAGTTCTGAGCGTTTTCCGCTAGATGTCTTTAGTGAGCCATATCTAACGATGTATACATCGCATCGGGTCATACTATACGGCGATTTGAAGGTGACATTACGCTTCAAGAAAAGTTCTTTGACAGTTTTGTGTTTGCTGAAGCCAGTTGTGTGTTACAGCGTTCCAAAATGGAGGTAAAAAAAGAGAAAATTCGATACATTCTTCAGTACCAATACGACCAAGGTGAAAAGGCGGAGCATGCTGCCAAAAAAATTTGTGCCGTTTATGGACCTAATACAGTATCGAATGCAACAGCAAAGCGGTGGTTCCAACGATTCCGTTCTGGTAATATGGACATCGAAGATGAGGCACGCTCTGGTAGGCCAATCGTCGAAAATGTCGATAAAATCATGGAAATCGTCGAGTCGGACCGGCATGTGAGCACTTATTCCATTGCCCAGGAACTGAAGATTATCCAGGAAAACCGTTTGGAACTATTTGCGTAAGGCTGGTCTCAAGAAGAAGCTCGATGTATGGGTGCCACACGAATTGACGCAAAAGAACCTTTTGGACCGAATTGATGCCTGCGATTCTGTGCTGGAACGTAATGAAATCGACCCATTTTTGAAGCGGATGGTGACTGGCGATGCAAAATGGGTCACATACAAGAAAAACAGCCGAAAAAGATCGTGGTCCAATCGCGGTGAGCCGGCCCAAATGATCGCCAAGCCCGGATTAACGGCCAAGAAGGTTTTGCGGTGTGTTTGGTGGATTTGGAAGGGAATCATCCACTATGAGCTGCTCCCATTGGGCCAAACACTCAATTCGGACCTCTGCTGTCAAGAACTGACCAGATTGAAGCAGACGATCGACCAGAAGCGGCCAGAATTGGCCAATAGGAAGGGTGTTGTGTTCCATCGAGACAACGCCAGGCCGCACACATCTTTAACGACGCGCCAAAAGCTCCGAGAGCTTGGATGGGAGGTTCTATCGCACCTGCCGTATAGTCCAGACCTGCCACCAAGCGATTATCACCTTTTCAAGCATTTGCAAAATTTTCTCGATGGTACAAAACTGGCCTCAAGAGAGGCTTGTGAAAATGAGCTGGTCAAGTTTTTTACCAATATGGACAAGGACTTCTTCAATCGCGGAATTATGAAATTGCCGTCAAAATGGACAAAAGTTATCGAACAAAACGGCGCATACTTGATCTAAATCGGATAATCCTATGTTAATTTCATCGTCGAAACAAAGCGAAAAAACGCTCAGAACATTTTACTTCATCTAATATTTACATACCTACATATTCTTCATAGATGATAGTCCGATAAATCTCAGCCCAATAGGTCCAGTCGAGAATAAAGTTTTTTTCTTTTTCTCCACCGCGTATACATAGCGTAAGTTCAATGCATATATATTATATGTATATTGAGACGAGGAGCGGCAAAGTGTCGACTGATCCGAGATTCGTCGGATTGAGACGTTGAGCCGGCTTAATAAGGGATTAGAGTCAGAGTGGGAGGTGGATTACAAACCTTATCGTCGACTTTCTGAATGGCGTGCGACACTAAAGGATGGTAGCTTAGGTGGCGGGGGCGAGGGGGGGAGGGGGGGGGGCATAGCGGATGTTATTAAAAGAGCTTTGGAAGTGAGAGAAAAAAAAACGAAGAATTTAATGTCCGGTGTACAAACTTCGTCCCGACAATAACAGGTTTTACCGTTCAATTTTCCCATTCACAGATATCAAATCGTACGAAATGGATTTGTCGAGTTGTGCGTACGTACAAGGTGGGTACGTGCGCGGACACCGATATAAAGCGTTGTGCCGGATGATCGTGTGTACCGGAGGCTGGAAAGGAGAATGCTCAGGCCGATAATGTTTTTAGATTACTTTGTGCCCGCAATGTGAGAGAAATAAGGTATCAAGTTGCGAGAGGAAGTGCCAGGAGAACGACACACGGTGGACGAGAGGAAATTCGATATCGGCGTGTTTTTTTTTGTTTTTTTCTTCTTCTTCTTCTTCTTCTTCTCGATTCTCGTCGTCGTAATTTCTGGGGAAGGTCGGGTGACACCCGCGTAATCCACACAATTAAATCCGAAGCGTGCCCAAGTGGTGGATTCAGCCTCTCAAGTGTATGGGAACACACATACACATATATATCAATATATCTGTATGGGCTACACTACTGGACAAAAGTTCGGACCTACCAGACACGATTTTTCAACTTGAAGTGATATAGTGATAACAGTTTTTTTTTTTTAATTCTTCCAAAAAGCTTCGAACGCATTTTAAGTATTGAAGAGGAAACTTGTTTTCCCCTTGACATTTCACTTTGGGCCCCGTTTTTCGCGAGTTACAGCGCGTTTTTTAAAAAAACTGGCTGGAATTGGGAAAATTGTATTGTTATTGTTATTATTATGGTTATTATTGTTATTAGTGTATTAACTTAATGGTTTATGATATTCTTTGTATTTTTATTACTATATTATAAGATATATTATAGTAATAAAAACATTATTACTATATTACTATAATAATTACTATTATAATAATATAACTATATTATTATAGCATTATATAATATTATTATAATATTTCTATATTATTATAATATAGTTATATTATAATAATATTACTATATAACTATAACTATAATATAGTAATATATTATGACTATATTATAGTTATATATTATTACTATCTTACTATAATAATACAGTAATAAATTACTAATTATTACTATATTATTATAGCATTATATAATATTATTATAATATTTCAAAATTTTTATAATATAGTAATATAACATTATATAATATTATAATAATATTACTATATAACTATAACTATAATAATATAGTAATAAATATATTATTACTATAATAATACAGTAATAAATTACGAATTATTATTATAATATTACTATATAACTATAACTATAATATAGTAATATATTATTACTATATTATTATAATAATTACTATTATAATAATATAACTATATTATTATAGCATTATATAATATTACTACATTATAATAATATAACGATATTATAATAGCATTATATAATATTATTATAATATTACTATATTATTACATACTATTGGGCCTATGCTCAATTCCGTAGCGAAATTCCGACAGATGTCATTCAATTTATTAGTATTATTATTGTTATTATACTACGATAAGAAAAGATATCGATTTTTTTACCTGGAGGAAAAAATCCGGAAAATGATCCTAAACTTTTGAAATTGGGTGTACATCCTTAATATATATATTTCAAAAATGGCGAAGATTAATCCGAAACTTTTGATATTGGGTGTACACGCCTAATATATATATATATATATATATATATAAACAGAGGGATAAATATATATCGCAGTATAATCGCAGTAGGTACGGATGTACCTTCCATTTCTTTGGTGTACTCGAGTCCTGCCGCCAATCGTGAAATGAGAGCATATAAGATTCCCGCAAATTCCTCAGATGTCTTCATTCAATAAGAAGCAGATCCGCCGGCCGGCATACGCTTTTTTTCTGGACCAGCTCGCGGTACGCCAAAGGAGTTGAGTGTGTGCGCATGTGTGTGTGAGATGATCAAATCTTTCGCCAGGTCCGGATGTGGCAGTTCTCGCTGGGACATGTGAAGAATGTCCAGTAGGATGAGCAGCAGCAGAAAGACCTGTGGATAAACGCACACTGGTGAACCCATGGGGAGAAAACAAATGGGGAGACGCACAACTTACCAAGAGCTTCCACTATTCCGCCAGTGGTCCAGGTTGTCCAGACGGAATGCCCAACGAGAATGCTCGCTTGCCGTGACCACTTGGACCCCTTAAGTTGATGCACCAAGTCCGTTGTGTATGTGTGTATGTGTGTGTGTGCGCGCGCGCGCGCGCGCGAGTGGTCCAGAACTCTGAGACGAGCCGGCACTGGGAGAAGATGAAGACGAGAAGCGAACAGACGGAGCAACTGGAGAGCAGGGACCCTCAAGGGCCGCAGGGATGAAGACGAAGAGCGAGGTTGGAGAGGCAACCTACAGTCGCGGACATCGCTATCTCCGACCTCTCACAAATCTCTCGTGTGGCCTGCCCCGAGAGACTATTCAACAAACGGCAGCCAACCTCTCTGCGCCAAACGTCGAGCTAGTCTCTGCGGTAATTAATAACCCCGGCTCTTACCGGCCAGATATGTATAGTCGTGCCTGCATGAACTTTCTATTCTGTAGCGCGGCATCATTCGCCTCGGTCCTTCATCCGACGGGTTCGCCAGATTTCTCTTTAGCTCGCTGATTATGGTGTAGACTTATAGGGCAGGGAGGGGCATGTTGAGCAAGTTTGGAATTATCGCCCTGTAATTCCTTAACAGTCTGCCGTATCAAAATGAAACCTACTTTGGTCAATAGGAAATTTATCTGGGAACAAAAAAAGTCTGTAGACGAAATTCCAGTTATCCTTATTGTTTCACAGATAATCGCTCTCAAATGACTAAGGCCATATTAGCTCAACCTGCCCCGATAGTGGGCTAAGTTGAGCATGAGTATGAGGTAAGTTGGGCAAAGTAAGGATTGAATTTAAAAAAAAATCAGACGTATGCAACATGATTTGGTTCAACCCAGTAATAAACCAACGGTTGCTTGTTAATTAGTTGGGTTTTGAAACATTAACATTAGCTGCAATGAACTTTGAAATATTTTTTCTCATACAATGGTAGAAGAAAATCTTTCAATCACGTTTTTTTTTACTTTTGGGTGAAAAAAATTATGAAACGTCCCGTGTTAACGTCTCGGGCAACGCATGGCAACAGGCGATGGCGTGATGTGTTCCCCTCCCCCATATCACTCTTTCCGCCATTTGATGCACCCGCGTGCAGTGCTTAGTTTTCCAGATATTTCGATTGCCCAACTTACCCGACTGCTCAACATGCGCCTCCCTACCCTAGACTAAAGATCAAGAGAGACACGTGAACGGTTTTCTTACAATCGAGTCTCAACGTTTTTATCGATTCTTTGGCATTAGCTACCAAGCCCATTGACCTATTGGAATTGGCTACCAAGCCAATTGGCTTAAAGGAATTGGCTAACAAACCACTTGGCCTGTTGGAATTGACTACCAAGCCAATTGGCCTCTTGGAATTGGCTATCAAGCCAATTGGCCTATAAAAATTGGCTGACAAACTAATTGGCTCTGTTGGAATTAGCTATCAGGCCTTTGGAATTGGCTACCAAAGCCAATAACCTCCACTGACTTTACTGGTCTTCCATGTTTTTGACTCCCATTGGCTTAATTGGTCTTTCATGAGTTCAGTAACGCCACTGGATATAAAAGACCCGACTGTCAACCTTCAATGATCATTCCCTCGTAGTCCAGATTAATTTTGCAGTTTTTGGTTCAAACGATCAGGAATCAGATGTAGCTTGCATTTCGATAATCCAAAACCTGTTTGATTGGCTGCTCGATATGGTAGAGGTCTCCCGGAAATGATTCGATCAGTCAAATTGTTATTTAGGCTATTCATTCTCATCATGATGATGAGAAAACTTGCACCGATGTTCATTCGAAACGAGATTCACCGTACAATTACATGGTCTTCCTATGGCTTATTATTTTCTTATACAAAAGCCAGACTCTCGACGGCCTCTTCTTTTCTTCCTACCGAGTTTCATTCCTCCTGATTCCAAATGCCCTTCCTCTCGCTCTGTTTCTCGGTCTTCTTGGTTCTTGTTCCAAGTCGAGGCTGCTCCAGCGAGGGCAACAGTCCTGCAAAATAAGTAAGTCAAGAGGGCGCTCGACGGAACTCGGAAGGTTGGTGAACGTACGACGTTTGGTCTGAGAGAGTTGGAGAGGAGTGAGGAAGAAGGAAATATAGAACTGGCCAGCCGCGGAGAAATGAATCATTAACCGAGCGAAACACTAATTGGTTCATTTCCCCGAATCTCGATGACTACTCTCGCAACGAAACCCCAAGCCACGTAATGATCTGTTTCTCCATTTGCTGAAATCGCAGGCGACGCAACGTAAATGGCTTTTCTCGGATTATCCAAGTTTTAGGAAGTTGTACTCTCAATCACTGGTCACAGATTACGAAATAAAGTTCCTGGATCGTTTCAGCCAAATGTAATGTTGTCCAGATCATTATCAACAGCTAAAATAGACTGACGGTTAGAGTTCGAATGCAAGACAAATGAAGCTCGGTCAAGAACATCAAGAGAAACAAAACCCAATGAGGAATATACTCTCCATCAATGACATCAATGACGTTCCAAAGGTGTTTTCCATTCCGCTTCTGCTCTTCCGGAGTCCCAATGGACCAATTGATAATTGGAACTTCAATCCCAGATGATTCACGCTGGATCGAGAGCATGAGAACCAAAACCCAATGAGAATGACTTTTGAGTTCTGCTGATCGAGACTCCCACTAGTGCGGAATTTGAGTTTAGGCTTTAAGCGGGCCCATCTTAATTTTCTCTAACTTTATTGAGGTCCTAGTCTGGAAGCCTCACATGGGCCTTCAGTGGCCGGTCACACTTTGCTACCGAGGCTCATTGAAGGCAAATAACCAGGGCCTTTAAAATTGCTTCAACGGTGCGTCATAAAAATTAATGCAGCCATATGCGTACGTGCATGTGTGTGCATTGTGAAAAAGAAATATGTTATTTCAATACATTTGAGGCTTAGAATTAAAGGCCTTTACTTGGTCTCCGTACTTAGACTATAGTTTTAGTGAACCTACCTATCCTGCCATTCCCTAATAGGGGTTTGGTCCGGCTCTTTTACGGAAAACCCTACTACGGAATCCACAAATAATCCATTGAAAGCCCCGAATTGTATTATACTCTGCCATTTTTCTACACGGGCAATGGACCAACTAACAATTGGCGCACCAATCCCAGATGAATGACACTGGATCAAGAGCATGATAAACAAAACCCAACGGGTAATGGACTCTCAATCAGTAACTTTCCAACTTGTTTTTCATTCCGGTTCTGCTGATACAGACATCCAATGGACAAACTGACAATGAGAGCACCAATTCCAAATGAATCACGTTGGATTGAGAGTACGAGAAAGAAAACCCAATGAGGACTGGACTCTCCATCAATGATCAATCCAAATAGTGTTTTCTATTCAATTTAGCCGAGAGTTCGGAAGAAAAAAAAAGGCAAATGAAAGGACACCAGCCGGTTTAGGTAAAGTGGGCACGAGAGATTTCGAGGCGTGCGAGAGACTATACGGGCTCGTCTGGTCGGTCAGTTACACGGTATACACAGTCGTGCTTTCTGGACTGTGCCTATGAGCTGGCGGCCAGCGGTCTCCGAAAACGCCCACTAAATCACCGGACCGAATTCCATTTGGCTTTCGGCCCTCTCTCTCTCTCTCTCTCTTGCTCTTCGCAGAGTCAACAACGTATTTACCCGTCCATTTGGTCCTTTTGCGGTCGCGGATGTACACAGAACCCGATCCTACCGTTGATCCTCATCCTCCGCTCTTCTCGCTGCTCCTGTCGCCCCTGTGTCTGTGTTTCCGTGTGCACACGTGTTTGTTTTGTCGTTTTTTTTGTGTTTCTCCTTTTTTGTATGCTTTAATGGATAACGCTGCCAGGGATACCGCGAGGCTTTGCCGAACGATTGCGAGTCCTTGCCGATCGCCGTGAACGGTAAGTCATCTCTCTTCGATGTCGCCAGCTCACGGCATTATGAATATTGATAATCCAGCGAGTTTGCGACGAGAGTGAAGAGGATGAACTCTAAGATCCAACGCAGTAGAGCTAAGAGAAGAAGGATACAGGAGAGACGCGAGAGGAGACTGGAGGTTTTAAGGGCAAACAAAGACAACGTCCACGCTCCGCAATGTAAATATCTTGCGCTGGACCTTCTCGACCCTGCAAACCCAAGCATCAGGCTGTCGAAGAGCCTCAATTCACATATACACTGCCTCTCAAAAGTTATCGCTTATCGTGCTTTTCGTTTTTAACTTGGGGAAGGTGGGGCACAGTGTGTCACTTTTTTTCTAACGAATTTTTACTCTGATCGAAGTAATCTGATTAGAAAAAAAGGTTATTACGGATTTTATAGACCATTTAGTCTGGGGCCCTTTTATATAGGGCGTAAAATATAGCTATCATATTTTTTGCAAATAGATTTAAAATCCTAAAATAATGGGATGGAAAAAAACTTGCGTATTGGCTCATTGTACCCAACGGTTGGGGTACAATGTGTCAGATAGGTGGGTACAGTGTGTCAAGTGCTGCGAAACGTAGGGTACACCGAGCCGCTTGAAACTCTTATATTTTCCTAAAATAGATAACAGATTTTCATACATACCGATAATTTCACAACGGGTATTATTTGCCAATAACATTGGGAGTCGACTCATTGCGCTCAACAACTCGATGACACATTGTGCCCCACACAATTGCTCCACGATATTTGACGTTTTCCCGGCAAGACAAATTTTTTTTTTCGAGGGTCAAATTAATTTTGTATTTTTAATAATTCTTTGTGAGCTGCTATTGACTTTCTTTTAGGCCAGCCGAAACTTAATATAAATCATGTTCCAACACAAAAAAATTCGGATCTTACGAGCTACAAAACTCCGAAAAATCGCGTGTGGTTGACAGTTGCTCGTGACACATTGCGCTTCTTCGGAGATTCGTCACTTCTTTGTTTCCTCATTGGGAGTCGACTCATAGTGCCCCACAACTTCGTGACACATTGTACCCCACTAGTAAAATATTTGATTATTGATGAAAATAACTATTAATTAAACTACGAATGGAAAAACACAAGTCACTGATTGTGAGTGCAACATAAATAATAAAACTATCGATTAGGACCGAAAACCCGAGCCGCTACAAAAAGTGTCGTTATATTTTGCGTTTTGCTCGGCAAACGAAATATTTTTTTTCCAAGCCTCAAATCAATTTTTAATTTTTAATAATTCTTTGTGACCTGCTACCGACTTTCTTTTAGGCCTGACGAAACCAAATATAAATCGCGGTCCAACACATGAAATTTTGAAATTTACGAGCTACAAACCTCCGAGAAAGCGCACGTGGCTCACAGTGCCCCGTGACACATTGGGCCCCACTCTCTTCTACATCTCGTAAAAAAATAAAAAAAGCCGAAATAATAATTCCGAAAAAAATCTAGCCTGTTAGAAAAATAAATAAGCGCAACTTTTTCCTCTCTTTGGCTTTCGGGCCAGGTCCCGTAGTTCTCGAGTTACGAGGCTTTTTCCAAAAACTGAGAAAAATCGCAAAAAAAAAAAAACATCGACCGTGCAGAGTCGCGCCTTTCGAGTACCATTTTAAAGAAACGTCCACGCTGTTTCTCCAAATAAATTGCGAGACAGTCTTTCGAAAAAAAAAAATAAAATGGCGAGGAACCACTCGTTTTTCAACATCACTTACAGGGAGCGAACAAAAAAATATCGTGGAGGTTAAAAAATAAAATGATAACAAAGGTAGTTCGTTTTACTCTCGAATGTCATCCGAACGATTGCGTTTGCGCCTCGTTTTTAGTCGAGATGTTCAGTTTTTCCTGTCGGGGCCCAATAATAGAATAAAGTGACATGGTGAACTTTTGAACTGCAGTGTATACGTAAACGGCGCTAGGAGTTTTTGTATACGTTTGTTATATACACTTACGTACGTACAGCATTGCTGCGCACGGTGATCGTCTCGTTTTGTATACTTAGCCGTAGCTTCTCCCAGTGCCTGTTTCTGGCCCCGTGTCCTCGTGACTCTTGCAGAACTCGGGACGAGAACAGCAAAGAGAAAAGTTTGCGGGCTCCTCCTACATACACACATAAACTTACACACACACACACACACACACACACACACACACACACACACGCGCGCACACACACACACGCACGCACACACACATATATATATGTGTGTGTGTGTGTGTGTGTGTGTGTGTGTGTGTGTGTATCATTCTTCCGTGTTTTTTTTAGAAAAAAATCCGCATTTCATACTTGTACACCTGGTATATATATAGACACACACACACACACACACACACACACACACACACACACACACACACACACACACACACACACACACACACACACACACACACACATGTGTGTGTGTGTGTGTGTGTGTGTGTGTGTGTGTGTGTGTGGGGTGTGTGTGTGTGTGGGTGTGTGTGTGTGTGTGTGTGTGTGTGTGTGTGTGTGTGTGTGGGGTGTGTGTGTGTGTGGGGTGTGTGTGTGTGTGTGTGTGTGTGTGTGTGTGTGTGTGTGTGTGTGTGTGTGTGTGTCTATATATATACCAGGTGTACAAGTATGAAATGCGAATTTTTTTCTAAAAAAAAAAAAACACGGAAGAATGATAAAAAGTGCTTTATTCAAAGTATGCTCCATCGCTCGTTATACATTTTTCCCATCTTTCGGGCAATTTGTGAATACAACGCCAGTAAAAATCTTCCCCTTTTGCTGCGAACCATTAATCGAGCCATTTTTTCACAACTTCGTACGAACCAAAGCGCTGCTCAGCAAATGCGTGACCCATCGATGCAAACAAGTGGTAATCGGAAGGAGCCAAGTCTGGTGAGTAAGCCGCATGGGGTAGAACTTCCCAGCTGAGCTTTTTTTCGAAATTATTTTTTCACCTTTTTTCGGTAAAAATTCCGATGATTTAATTACCGTAACTAGAGAACTAAGGGGTTTGAGATGAAATTTCAAGAAAGGAAAATATTTTATTTTTCTATTTTCTATGCAATAGAATTTTTTCAGATTTTTTTTCTCGCAATTCTCTGATTTCGAAATCTGATTTTTTACCAAAGATACGTGAAAAAAGAAATTTCGAAAAAAATTCTGAATTATTCTCGCGAACTCACGGAAAATCGAATCAACTTTTTAATATCTTGAGGTTTTCCTTGAATCCTTGTCGTTATCTTGTTAGACGTTATTTTTTGAATTGTCTCTTTTTTTTTTTTAATAAAAAAATATCTTTAGAAACAAAATTCGTACGAAGCTTTAAAAAAAACAAAATTGAAGATTGAGCTTCCCCCTTTATGATTCCGGTCAAAGAAATGCATAAAAAATTTTTGTCTGTAAACGGGGTCCACCAGAAAAGGAACAAAAAAAATGCGAAAAATGGTCGTTTTCGAAAAAGAGTACTAGTCGTAAAAAAAATAGTACAAAATTTTCAAAAAAAACGTAATTAAGGTGAATTCCTCCCCTACGAAATGCCGTTTATTAAATTAATTTATGTCAACTATCGGCGAATTGGCATAAAAAATCGTTCCGGAACTTTTTTGAATTTTTCTCCGGAAACTTTTCGTCTGTAGTGTATATGTATATATTAATGCATATTGATATAGTAGGAGCGTGATACAATAAATAACTTAAAAATTCAATATCTCGAAGAGTATTGCGAGTCGCCAAAAATTCTTTTAGGGATTGCCTTAGAATATTAAAAGGAAGGTCTGTGCAAAATTTCAACTCGATCGAAGGTAGGAAGTTTTCGGAATCTTACCCAAAATCATAAATATAAATGAAACCATATTTTTCATAAAAATCATGAATTAGAATAAAACAACTGATTAAAATAGGGGAATATTTTGGGACGATATATGTGAATAAAAAAAAAGGATAATCTGTAATAAAAATTATAAAAAAATAAATAGTCACATGTTTTTATGAAAATGTTTAATTACAGTAAAACAACTAATTTTAATGAACGTATATTTTTGGATGATAAATGTGAATAAAAATGCAAGGATAATTTCTTATAAGAATTATAAATATTACTAAAAACCATATTTTTCATAAAAATGATGAATTAGAATAAAACAATTAATTGTAATAATGGGTTATTTTAAGACGATGACTGTGAATAAAAATGAAAGAATAATTCTTCATAAGAATTAGAAATATTAATAAATCCCCATGTTTTTAATTTAAAAAAATATTAATAAAAATGAAACAAGTAATTAAAATGAACAATTGATTAAATGAAGCATATTATAAATATAAAGTGATAGTTGACGAAAAATATTACAGCGATTGAAAAAAAAAAATTTGACCGTATTTTCGATCCAGTCAATTTTTTCCCATTCTTATTCTGGAGCTTGGCTCTAAAATTGTAATCTCCTCAAACTTATGATCGCGATTTTCCCTGCTATCCATCCTCGCCGATCCTCGTGAATTTCTTACAATTTTACACGCTCGTTCATTCGAACCTTGCGAGAATAAATTTCATTATTAATATTTGGAATGCAGGCGGTAATTCATCGCTGAAGCTGAGCCCATCGCAATTCCCAGGAGTCGGACACACCGTCGGGGAAAAAGCTCGAGGATAAGTGAAAATTGTGGTTGGTGGAATTTCAAGAGTAATCGTCGTGATTACGCGAATGCGAGCCGTGCGATTTATCAAAGCCGCAACCCGTGTAGAAATCCTCGTAGGGATCCAATTGGACTCCCACACTATTATCCATACTGCCTCATAAGGATCCAATTGGACGACCCGTTGGATCTCTATACCAAAAAGTCGTACATTGGATTCGAATCGGGATTCCTCGTGGGATTCCAATGTACGAATACAATATAAATTCTGAAGGATTCCTGTATTATCAAAGAATTCGTTACGATCTTTCGTGGATCACATCGTATTCTGTTCGTCAAATTTGCGCCACGAAAGATCTAAATATACAAAAAGAACTGGATGGTGAGAAAGTATAAATCTTATCAAATTATGTAATGAATTCCAAAACAAATTGTTTTAGAGATGCGGGTGCATCTTAGGACTTCCCAATAAATTTGTGCACTGGATCAGATAAATAGATGAGAGTGGGGCACAATGTGTCACGGGGCACTGTGAGCCACGTGCGCTTTCTCGGAGGTTTGTAGCTCGTAAATTCCAAAATTTCAAGTGTTGGACCGCGCTTTATATTTGGTTTCGTCAGGCCTAAAAGAAAGTCTATAGCAACTCACAAAGAATTATTAAAAATTGAAAATTGATTTGAGACTTGGAAAAAAAATATTTCGCTTGCCGGTAAAAAGTAAAATATAACGGCACTTTCTGTAGCGGCTCAGTGGTGTTTTTCCATTCGTAGTTTAATTAATAGTTATTTTCATCAATAATCAAATATTTTCCTAGTGGGGTACAATGTGTCACCGAGTTGTGGGGCACAATGAGTCGACTCCCAATGTGGAAACAAAGAAGTGACGACGCTCCGAAGAAGCGCAATGTGTCACTTTTGTGAAATTTTTATGTGAAATCTTTTGTGTTGGACCGTGATTTATATTAAGTTTTGGCTGGCTTAAAAGAAAGCCAATAGCAACTAAAAAAAGAATTATTAAAGATACAAAATAAATTTAAGCCTCGAAAAAAAAAATTCGCTTGCCGGGAAAACGTCAAATATTGTGGGGCACAATGTGTCATCGAGTTGTTGAGCACAATCAGTCGACTCCCAATGTTATTGGCAAATATTGGGTGAAGTAAAAGAGTTCTGAGCGTTTGCCGCTAGATGTCTTTAGTGAGCCATATCTCACGATGTACATATGGCATCGGGTCATACTATACGGCGATTTAAAGGTGACAGTACCCTTCAAAAGAAGTCCTTTGCGAGTTTTGTGTTTGGTGAAGTCAGTTGTGTGTTACAGCGTTCCAAAATGGAGGTACAAAAAGAGAAAATTCGATACATTCTTCAGTACCACTACGACCAAGGTGAAAAGGCGGAGCAGGCGGCCAAAAAAATTTGTGCTTTTTATGGGCTCAATACAGTATCTAATGCAACAGCACAGCGGTGGTTCCAACGATTCCGTTCTGGTAATATGGACGTCGAAGATGAGGCATGCTCTGGTAGGCCAATAGTCGAAAATGTCGATAAAATCATGGAAATCGTTGAGTCGGACCGGCATGTGAGCACTTATTCCATTGCCCAGGAACTGAAGATTAGCCAGAAAACCGTTTGGAACCATTTGCATAAGGCTGGTCTCAAGAAGAAGCCGATGTATGGGTGCCACACGAATAGACGCAAAAGAACCTTTTGGACCGCATTGATGCCTGCGATTCTTTGCTGAAATGTAACGAAATCGACTCATTTTTGAAGCGGATGGTGACTGGCGATGAAAAATGGGTCACATATGAAAACAACAGCTGAAAAAGATCGTGGTCGAATCGCGGTGAGCCGGCCCAAACGATCGCCAAGCCCGGATTAACGGCCAAGAAGGTTTTGCTGTGTGTTTGGTGAGATTGGAAGGGAATCATCCACTATGAGCTACTCCCATAGGGCCAAACACTCAATTCGGACCTCTACTGTCAACAACTGACCAGATTGAAGCAGGCGATCGACCAGAAGCGGCCAGAATTGGCCAATAGGAAGGGTGTTGTGTTCCATCAAGACAACGCCAGGCCGCACACATCTTTAACGACGCGTCAGACGCTCCGAGAGCTTGGATGAGAGGTTCTATCGCACCCACCGTATAGTCCAGACCTTGCACCAAGCGATTATCACCTTTTCAAGCATTTGCAACATTTTCTTGATGGTACAAAACTGGCCTCAAGAGAGGTTTGTGAAAATGAGCTGGTTAAGTTTTTCACCAATAGGGATGAGGACTTCTTCAATCGCGGGATTATGAAATTGCCTTCAAAGTGGACAAAAGTTATCGAACAAAATGGCGCATATTTGATCTAAATCGGATAATCCTAACTACGTTAATTTCATCGTCGAAATAAAGCGAAAAAACGCTGAGAACTTTTTTACTTTATCTAATCATACCCGTTGTAAAATTATCGATATTTATGAAAATCTGTTACGTATGTTAGGAAAATATAAGAGTTTCAACCGGCTCGTTGTACCCTAAGTTTCGCAACACTTGACAGACTGTACCCACCTATCTGACACATCGTAGCCCACCTGGTACAATGAGCCCATCCGCAAATTTTTTCCCGATCCTATTATTTTAGGATTTTAAATCTTTTTACAAAGAATATGGTAGCTATATTGTACGCCCAAAGGTTTATAAAATCGGTTATGACTTTTTCTTCTAATCAAATTACTTCGGTAATAGTAAAAATTCGTTAGAAAAAAAGTGACACATTGTGCCCCATCTCGCCCTATATATATATTTTTTTGGGACATCCAACAAATTGCAGTTGAGACTTTCAAATGGAAAATTCTCAAACGACGTCAATCGGCGAATAGCGCGGTATCCAATTAGATTCCAATGTGGATTTCCTACGTGCAGCGTCGCCAAAAAAATCCCTAGAGTTGCAAAAAATCCTTTTCGAAGTTGTCTGAGAATATTAAAAGGATATTCTGTGAAAATGTTCAGCTCGTTCGGAGGTAGGGGATTTTTGGGGAACCTTACCCATAATTTTTATACAAAATTATTGTTTTTTTTTTATTCACACTTATTATCCCAAAATGTCGCTTTTATATAACTTATCAAAACTTTTCTCAAAGGAGAATCGCTGTAATTGAAATTTCTCACCCTCTGCCACTCGACCTAAAATTCACCCATTTGGCGTCCGAAGTAGGGTTGGGCGAATAAAAATGCAAATTCAGCGGAATTAGCTCCAAGCGAATAATCGAACGCTTGGTGGACATATAAATAGATCAAGATTGAGGCGGTATTTTCCAAACGATCGTCATTTTATTAATAACGCGTGTGCGAGAAGGTTTAACAGCGTGAAAGTTTAAAGTCCGACAATTTGAAAGTCGAATGCTTAAATTGCGCGTCTATCCGAGGCTGCATAACCGACCAACCCGTTGTACCTACCGCGTTCTGAAAACGAACATACCTCTCTCTCTCTCTCTCTCGCTCTCAACGTTGCGCTCGTCATAAAACATCTCTTGAATAGTTCAGCGTTGAGTGAGACTCCGGACAAATACGAGAATAGCAGAAGGCAGCCAAAATCCCAAATGTATAGGGCACAAAAGCGACTTGCA
>OZ010715.1:34522869-34554095 GCA_963932345.1 Ophion ventricosus | reverse complement strand
GTATGTATATAAATGAAGATTCTCCGCTCGACTCCCAAGCGCGCTCAGGTATCCTCGAGCGCTCAGTTAGGTAGTTTGTTTGGGTTTGTTTGGGTTTGTTTGGGTTCCTATAACCAAAATTTGGGTTTTCATAACCCAAACAAAGCCAAACTCGACCGTTCGGCGATTAGTTCCAAAATATCTCCATTCTGGGTAGAAAATAATCGAGGTAGCGGCATTTATTGCTGCTATTTTAGTCAATGAAGGAAATTCAGCCCTACTCATGGTTATGAATGAACTACAAATCGTAGTTGGCAGGGAGAGCTACGAATATGCGGAGCAAATGGATCAGATGCGCGTGGCTCGGCAAAATGGAAAAAGTTTATTAGAGACAAAAGAAGCTCGAAAAGCTCGTAAAGAGGAAATGCAAGCTTCAAATGAGTTGCATGAGGAAGAGGAAGGACTGCTGTATGGTGCTGGAATCGCTGATTAATCGGTAAGACACTTTATCACTTGATTAAACACATTTGACTTTGAGTTTTTCGTTTGTGAAATTTTAAACGTGTTTTTCTCGAAACGACATTTTTTCAATTTGCGGGAATCATAACTCAAAAACTAATTGACGGATCATCTTCAAATTTGGAACACGTTTACATAATATAATTGATTAAAACATGAACCTAAAGGTGGAAAGATTAGATTATTTAAAACATATTTATTATTGCAAAATGCCGGGGGAAAAAATACTAAAAATCGATCAATTTTTTTCAAACACGTTCCAACATTCAAGTCTCGATTTTTTTTTCCAAAATTTAGGTTCATATTCTTAAAAAAAATCTCAAGAATGTATAAAAATTTGTTGGACTATTTCAGATGCGAATTGCGAGCTGCACAATTCCCGCAAATCGACAACGACGATGAGGACACGCCAAGGGACACAGCGCATTACACCTTAATTAATGTATGAAATAACTTGAAAAAATTACCAGAGATGTATGAAAATATGAATAAATTATTGTCAGAGTTTCGGAAATTTCCGTTTTTTTTTATAATAAAAAAAATAAAAAAATCATATAATTTTCGGTCTCCTAAAGCGGTTGCCCGTCTTCAGGGAGGGGGGAGAACTCAGAAACAATGAGAAGCGAGAGAGAGTGATAGAGAGAGAGAGAGAGAAAGAGAGAGAGAGAGAGAGTCTAAGACGCTTCCTTCGCCATGGCCATTACTCCTCCGAAGCTTTTTTCCGCCTCGTTTATCTCCACATTCCCTCTATCCCACGTTCTCATTTCTTTCCTCGCTCTTCTCAACATCTTTTTGCATTCTCCACACTTTTATTCCTCATCTATTTTATCTCACTCTTTTTTTTGCTCCCCATTTCCCGCTGTTTTTCACACACGAAGCTGCGCAAAGGATAAAATGCGCCCCCGCCCCCCGCCCCCGCCATCTTGCGTCCCTCTTGCACTCTCCAACCCGCCCGTTCCTGACCGTACATATGTTTGGGATAACGCGAAAGATTTTCATATGAAATATGTCGCCATGAAAGTATATCACATAATTTCTCCACCTCGGGCTGACCCAATGCAACTTTTGATCGATTACAAATTTCAAAGTACCTTTACTCCAGCAATATATTCAAGTCTGAGGAAAATTCTTTTTCCGGTGGACCCTCGCAGCGTCCGGCTACATATTTGTTACCAACAATATGAGCTCGCCATCGAAAAACTTGAGTTGACCTTCGTTTGACCTTGGGGTCTTGAGGAGTGAGAATAAGGTCCAGTTCAGGCTACCAGGTCTGTAAATATGAAACCGGATGGCCCCTAGCTGTCGATGTAGTCACCGTCAAGTCGCGTCATTGGCGCCATTTTCTTTGTTGACATCTGACAAAGATTTTTAACTCACAAACAATACAAGTTTCATACCCCAACATTGTTTGTTATTGCGTTGAACATGTCGAATTTTTGTGCCTGGAAATTACGATTTGCGGACAGCAATTAATTTTCGGTTACCATTTGATAAAAACTGCTGCAGAATCGCATCGAATGCTTGTCGAAGCTTACGGCGAGCATGCCTCTTGGTAAATCACAGTGCTTTGAGTAGGTTTAAAAAAATTCAAAAGTAGCGATTTTGACGTGAGAAACGAAGATCGTGAGAGCGCCGGTTAAGTTTCCACCTCACTAATTACAGCTGTAACTCCGTTAATATTTTGGAGTTTCCAAATTTCCTTTGGAGGAGTATATTCTTGAAATACTAAACATTGGAAATATGCAAAAAAAAAATTGATTTTTTCAAAATTCTAGACTAGAAGACGGCCTTAAAACTCGTACTGAAGATGTATCACAACGTTCACCTATTGTCCCTCCCAGACTCGTGGCCCAAGTGTTGCCAGATCAGAACGCTACGTTGTCAGACTCATTGATCAATTTACACAACTCGTAAAGGCCTGACTATGCACAGGGACACTGTTGGGCGTTAATCAATTAAATTTTGCATTCACTTCATTAATTGAATAAAAAAGTAATTGTCATTAATTTAATAACAATTAACATTAATTGCAATTAACTATTAATTGCGTGTTGCAATTAATTTATTTGGATTAATCTATTTTAATTGGAACTCGCAATTGAAACAATTGCAATTCACTTTTTTAATTGCTCTAAGAAACAATTAAAACTAACAATTAACCGATTTAACTTTAAATTAAAATCGGAAAATCGGCAGACTCCCTTAACCTCAAAAAAAAAAAAAAAACACAACAGTGAAGCAGTAGTAAGAGGCAAAGAATAAAACCTGATTCTTATTGCCGTTCGGATTCGCACAGCTCCGATTGAAAATATTATTCCAGTCTCGGTCATAAATTATTCGCGGATCTTCATTCTTTCGCTCCTATAAGGACGACGACGACGATGACTTGAAGCGCCGGAACGACAGAACTTTCTCTAAAGATCTCATTATCGGAAAAGTGTGATTTGGGTTGGCGCCCAGCGCGCGCCAGTCTGCTACCTTCCTGCCCCTTTCACACCCTCTCAGCGAGGGTGACTTTTGTTAGGGCATCGTCCGGGTATTAATAGTTGATTACAACGGAAACGATTGCAAATTTCACCTGCAGATGTTTTTAATCGGCGTATAAGGGGCCGCGGCCGTAGCTCTCCGATAGAGGCGACGACTCTCGTTATCAACCCCCAGTGCCTCTATCAAATTATGTATCACTGACACACACACCTATATATAGAAAGAGAGAGAAAGAGTAAGTGCAAGGAGTGGCGGGGGGCGGGGGTTTAAACTTTCATGAATTGAATTAAAATAAATGAGCGAAAAATGTGGGTTGGAGTTTGAGAAAGAGGTCCTAAGTGAGAGGAACGAGGAGAGTTTCTGGCGAGTTGCCGAGATAGATGGGGGATGCTGTGCGGAATTTGACCGGGAGCATTATTCGTTCTCGTGGTTTAATAGCGAGACCAACGGCAGCAAAATACTATACGTCGTTTTTGCTCCACCCCCCCTCTCGCTCTCACTTTTATATTGTTTTTTTTTTCTTCTTTTGCATTTGCAATCTTTCTTTGTTTCTGGATTTTTCTCTCCTCTATCTCTCTCTCCTCTCTCTCTCTCTCTCTCTCTTTTTTTTAGCAATCGTCTTAATACCGTTCGCTTGCTTGCTCGCCCCTGCCAGCCCTGCCGTCCCTCGCTCCCTTTCCCTTTCTCTCTCTCTCTCTCTCTCTCTCCCTCTCTCTCTCTCATCTCTCTCTCTCTCTCTCTCTCCCTCTCTCTCTCTCTCTCTCGCTCTCTCTCGCTCTCTCTCTCTCTCTTTCTCTCGCTCTCCCTTTCTCTTCTCTCCTTGCCCTTTCCTCTCTCTCCTCTGGCTCTTACTCCCGCATGACTTTTTCCCCCTTCCTTTCCCTTTTCCCTCCTGCCCGATCGTCCAGAAGCTACGGGTGCTCCTTTGAAGAAACTTATATATTGAAATGATCAATTGGGGAACAAGAGAACAAAACGCGAGAGCCACCGAAGGTAGAAACCGCGAGAGAGAGAGAGAGAGAGAGAGAGAGAGAGAGATCGTATATACGTATGGATATACACGGGCCTTATAGACCAGTCAATAAGCACGAAAGTAAGAATTTTTAGGTGGAAATACCCAAAATTGATATAAGCGTAATTGGATGACGCTGAATCGAATGGCGATAATAATTTTGCAATTGATCCCCGAAAAATTGTTTAAAAACGTTAAAGAATGTTTAAACCCTTTTAATTCGGAACCTAATAATTTTATCGTAAAATATGTCAAACAAAGGTTGTTCGGGACATAAAAATACGTAAAAAAGTAATGAATGTACATCTTCGTATCTTCAAAAATAAGGGAGAAAAAAACGACAAACTATTTAATTTGGAGGCGAAAACTTCGAAGTTTCAAAAAATAAAGAAAATATCATATATATATCGGGTTTTTTTGTTACACATTGCTTTAGTAAGAGTTAATTTAACTCCCTAGAGATATTTTATATTTTTATTTATTGTATAAGTATTGAAAAATGTCGACTGAACGTTGAAAAATTTACTGGTTGAGGATCACTGTCAGAAAGAGACGCCAGTATATAGCGATGCCGTACACACCCATAGGCGAGGTTCTTTCTGTCGTTCCGTGCATGCGTCGTAAGACATATCTTGCGTCCCTTGCATTCCCAGTGGTGCTTCGGCTGCAAAGAGATTTTGTTTTGCAATGGAATTTTCAATCGTCTTTTTCTCCCTTATTTTTGAAGATACGAAGATGAATGTTGAATACTTTTTTACGTACTTTTATGTCCCAAACAACTTTTGTTTAACATATTTTACGATAAAATTGTTAGGTTCCGAATTAAACGGGTTTTAAATATTTTTTAACGTTTTTAAACAATTTCTCGTGGATTGATTGCAAAATTATTATCGCCATTCGATTCAGCGTTATCCAATTACCATTATATCAATTTTGCGTATTTGCACCTAAAAAGTTCTTACTTTCGAATTTTTTCCTGGCCTATTAATGGTAGATCGATACCCGAGACCAAAGCCGGGAGAGCGAATATCCGGTTTTTCGAGAAGAAAGGGCTCCACGTCTTTTCCTTCGTTACATTATATATAACGAGTTCCTTGGATCATCCCCGGCATCTATTATATTAAGCCTCTTCGTTACAGTCGATTGATTTTGCATGCCTGCTATGTTACTCGCTGTACATACTGCTACGTATTTTATCTATCTACGTATATATAATTTATAGTACATGGTCTTCGTTATACGTCGAAGAAATATTTTGATTGTCTTTCTCTTCCCACTTCACCGATAAATTCTCCATACAGGGATCAAAGAATTTACGAGGGATATAGTCGTTTCAAGATTCCGCTTGCTCGACCTTTCAACGATTAGAATCGATTTTCCATTCGAACTTTTCGACGACACAACACGATCGTGTTCCGATCATATTCCCCATTATACATGATAATGGAGCCGCCTACATCCCCATTTTCGCCCCAATTACTTTTATTCACGGTTGATAACCTTCGCCCGAGAAGACGATGAAATTCGGCCTGGAAGTTCTTCGAGGACGTTATACACTTGTTTATTTTTTTCGCAACGTAAAGCAGGAAGTGCGAAATGTTGCAGTAACGAGCGTTGCAATTAAAGGGGTTGAGAAGTAATCTTGTTGAAGATCCTGTGTGGTGGTTGTTTCAAGGCCTCAGAGAACTATAGAGGCCAAAAAAGGGCATATTTTGTGATTTTTTTTTCAGCGAAACTATAAAATAAATCGAAATTACAAAAGAGGGGTTTTGTTATACACGTAATTGACTGTACAAAATTATTTTTTCACAGCGATACATGTCAAAATGGCGACTGTGCAGCATTTTTCCGATGACGCCTTTATTTCTGGAATGTCAATGGCCGGACCAACAGCTCCTATAATTTTTGAGTTATGATGAGACACTAAAGTTTTTTCGATTATATATATTACATGAAGTAAAACGTTCTGAGCGTTTTTTCGCTTCATTTCCACGATGAAATTAACATAATTAAGATTATCCGATTTAGATCAAATATGCGCCGTTTTGTTCGATAACTTATGTCCATTTTGAAGGCAATTTCATAATTCCGCAATTGAAGAAGTCCTCGTCCCTATTGGTAAAAAACTTGACCAGCTCATTTTCACAAGCCTCTCTTGAGGCCAGTTTTGTACCATCAAGAAAATTTTGCAAATGCTTGAAAAGGTGATAATCGCTTGGTGGCAAGTCTGGACTATACGGCGGGTGCGATAGAACCTCCCATCCAAGCTCTCGGAGCTTCTGGCGTGTCGTTAAAGATGTGTGATGCCTGGCGTTGTCTTGATGGAACACAACACCCTTCCTATTGGCCAATTCTGCCCGCATCTGGTCGATCACCTGCTTCAATCTGGTCAGTTGTTGACAGTAGAGGTCCGAATTGAGTGTTTGGCCCAATGGGAGCAGCTCATAGTGGATGATTCCCTTCCAATCCCACCAAACACATAGCAAAACCTTCTTGGCCGTTAATCCGGGCTTGGCGATCGTTTGGGCCGGCTCACCGCGATTGGACCACGATCTTTTTCCGCTGTTGTTCTCGTATCTGACCCATTTTTCATCGCCAGCCACCATACGCTTCAAAAATGGGTCGATTTCGTTACGTTTCAGCAAAGAATCGCAGGCATCAATTCGGTCCAAAAGGTTCTTTTGCGTCAATTCGTGTGGCACCCATACGTCGAGCTTCTTCTTGAGACCAGCCTTATGCAAATGGTTCCAAACGGTTTTCTGGCTAATCTTCAGTTCCTGGGCAATGGAATAAGTGCTCACATGCCGGTCCGACTCGACGATTTCCATGATTTTATCGACATTTTCGACGATTGGCCTACCAGAGTGTGCCTCATCTCCGACGTCCATATTACCAGAACGGAATCGTTGGAACCACCGGTTTGCTGTTGCATTCGATACTGTATTGGGTCCATAAACAGCACAATTTTTTTTGGCCGTCTGCTCCGCCTTTTCACCTTGGTCGCAGTGGTACTGAAGAATGTATCGAATTTTCTCTTTTTTTACCTCGATTTTGGAACGCTGTAACACACAACTGGCTTCACTAAACACAAAACTGTCTAAGAACTTTTTTTAAAGCATAATGTCATCTTTAAATCGCCGTAAAGTATGACCCGATGCGATGTATACATCGTGAGATATGGCTCACTAAAGACATCTAGCGGAAAACACTCATAACTTTTTACTTCACCGAATATTTTAATAACAAAACTTCGACCAAAATTCTTCACATTTAATAAAAAATTTCGAAAAACATATAGACTTTGAAAGTCTTATATTTCCTGGAGAAAAAGTGATATAGGTTATTTATTCTATGTAATTATATTTAAATTAAGTGGACATTTTTCGAAATAAGAAAATGTGTAATTAATTTGCTAAGAAAAATATCTCTAAGGCGTTACGTGGGTTTCGAAGCCAAAAGAAAGCATATATTCTCTATTTTTTTTTATATATAATATATAAATTATTTTATTCAAAATGTTGAGCACATAAAAGAGCAATATTTCAACAATATTTTTAAAAATTTGCATCAAAAAATTTGGGAAATTCAGCCGGTTGGACCTGGTTTCCGGAGACACCTAAAAAAAATTGTCCTCGTCGTGGTCAGGATAACTCATGATAGCTTTTTCTGAAATTAAAAAACCAATTTTTTTTCTGTTAGTAGATAAGTATAGCTCATTATTGAACGAAGGATTTTTTAAAAAATTGAAATTTGAATTTTTTCCAGAGTTGTATGCAAAATAGTTCAATTTTTGGTATAATTTAAACTACTTATAGCCTTGTAACATTAGTTGTAATCGAAAAAAAAACCTTCGTTCAATTACTGGTCAATGCTATTTTAAAGAAGTGTGCAAAATTTCAATAAGATCGGTGCACTAGTTTTTGAGAAATCGTGTCCACCGACCCGGCCGGTCTTTCCCAACGGGGGGAATTCCTAAAGCCTCTCTCTCCTAGACTTTTACTCCGATTGAAGTAAAACTTTGGGAGAATATTCTAGACACATTGTACTATTAGATAATATAATATAAAAAAATGGATTTTTTTTTAATTTTCAAACCCTCGCAACCCCTTAATGTATATTTGATGCGTATTTAAAATAATAAATACCTGTGCTCACAATTTAGATTAATTTTATTATTTCGCAAAAAAAAAAAAATCCCAACATATACTTAAGGGGCCAGTCCACTTTGAAAATTTCAAAAAATCGATTTCTTTTTTTACTGTTTTCGAAAGTACATACATTCAGAAATATTGTGTCAATATTGTGTCAATATTGCCGATTGAGTTTAGGTAAGAGTTTTTCATAGTATAAACTTCAAACGCGTTTTTCTCGAAACAACGTTTTCAAAATCTAGCTCCATCGTATCTCTAAAACTAATAAACCGATTCTCTTGAAATTTGAACCACGTATTGTAAACATGATTCGCAACAAGATGACCCTCGATGGTTTTAAAATTTTGATTTTTACTCTTTTTTTTTGCGAAAAACTGCGAAAAAAACGCGTTTTTTTTTACTTTTTCGTTTTTCATCTGCCATTTTTTTATTTTTTTATAAAACTTTATATCCGAGGGTCATTTTATAGCTGGCGTCATACTGAATCCAATGGACTTTGATTTTTTTGTTTCAGACAAGCCGTTGCCGAGTTGTGATGGAGCTACCTAGCCTACCTATTTTTGAGGCGTTACGTTAAACTATAGTTTTTGTACTTAAAAATGAATAAAAATGAATTAAAAATTTTTTTTACATGCATTTCAAGACTTTATTTATCAAGCCCAACAACTTTTATATTCATATCTTTTATAAAATCCTCAACAAAAAATCGCGAAAATAGCCTTTTTTTCGTGGCTCCAAAATGGACCGGCCCCTTAATTTTCTTCTTGCCCAAGAGTGGCCAAACCAACAAATCCCAAGCAAATGTTATTAGGCTCGATTTTTTGCCCACGATTGTACCACCGAGCCTGTCTCCATCAATCATTACCATCGAACGCCCACCAGTCACGCTTCGCCGCACACTTTAACCCTTGTTTTATTTTTTTTTTCACCCGAAAATGCGTTACTTTGGTTTTATTTTAACAACCAATGATTACAGGCTTTTGCTTCGTACGAGCTACCGTTCTCGTTCGGGCAACCCTCGCGAACGTATCGCCCGCTGGACGATAAAGGGATGAGCAAAGGGAAGAGACGAGAAAAAAAAAAAAAAACAAATGTGAGTGGAAAAGTTTGGCGATCCTGCGCGTGATTGCGTGAGGATGTTGTCCATTGTCTTCGTTCCCTCCTCAAGCGAGTGCGTGTCACGTCTATAAGCTCCTCCGAAACCTTGCGCACACCCTCTCGAACCCTTTGTTCCGGAAAATCCGGTCTAGCCCGCGTGTACCGGGTGGACCCCCCATACCTCAAGCCCTATATATAGATATGAATCGTTGAAGGGAATTTTAGGGCGCCTGGCAACGGTTCCTTGCGCAATAAAACACATCGCATAGGTATCCATTAAGCCGAATAAAATATTGCCCTACGTAATTATTAGCCGGAGAAAGAATACCTGAGCGGTGAACTTAACTTTTATGATCGGAAGGGATATAGGTACGTTGGATTTATCGTCGGAGCTCTCGCGGCTATTATCTCTACCACGCTCTATCAATCCTTCTCTCTCGCCCTCTTTTTTTTTTCTCGCGGACACGATTTTTCAAACTTTCCAACTCTCTGCAACCCCACCGTCCCTCTGCGCCAACGTCATCGCTCGACTAGTAGACATTGAGGCAGTGATTCTACCCTGGAGGTCTAGATTTTTGCACGGTTTTTTTTTTTGAGCTTGATAAAAAATATTTTCAGTATCCATTCTTTCGCAGTCCTTTTATTGATGTTTCAAGAACTTACGAAAAAAATGTTGTGGAGAAAAAAAGAAAAATTGTCAAAGTCCTGCAGCAGACTGCAGACTTTCTGACGGCCGATAGTTTGGTCGCGTTCTTAAGGCGAAGCAGAAGGTGTATGAGTGACGTATGAGTGCGAGAGAGATAGCTGAAATTTTAGAACCGAGATTTCTCAAAGATGAATCATTTTTAGGGCAAAAGAAAATGGTTGAGCTCTGTGTCAGGATATACTCCAGAGCCTGATGCTTTGTTTTTCTTCAAAAACCTTAGCCATTTATGAGAAAACTGGGTTGGAAAATTTGTGAGGTTATGTTGAGCTTGTACATGCCATTAAGGGGAGAAAACCCTTTAGAATTTTCAAAAAATCGATTTTTACATATTTCGAAACTGTAATATATTAGATGAATTAAAAAGTTCTGAGCGTTTTATTTCGACGATGAAATTAACATAGGATTATACGATTTAGATCAAATATGCGCCGTTTTGTTCGATAACTTTTGTCCATTTTGAAGGCAATTTCATAATTCCGCGATTGAAGAAGTCCTCGTCCCTATTGGTAAAAAACTTGACCAGCTCATTTTCACAAGCCTCTCTTGAGGCCAGTTTTGTACCATCAAGAAAATTTTTCAAATGCTTGAAAAGGTGATAATCGCTTGGTGGCAGGTCTGAACTATACGACAGGTGCGATAGAACCTGCCATCCAAATTTTCGGAGCTTCTGGCGCGTCGTTAAAGATGTGTGCGGCCTGGCGTTGTCTTGATGGAACACAACACCCTTCCTATTGGCCAATTCTGGCCGCTTCTGGTCGATCGCCTGCTTCAATCTGGTCAGTTGTTGACAGTAGAGGTCCGAATTGAGTGTTTGGCCCGATGGGAGCAGCTCATAGTGGATGATTCCCTTCCAATCCCACCAAACACACAGTAAAATCTTCTTGGCCGTTAATCCGGGCTTGGCGATCGTTTGTGCCGGCTCACCGCGATTGGACCACGATCTTTTTCGGCTGTTGTTCTCGTATGTGACCCATTTTTCATCGCCAGTCACCATCCGCTTCAAAAATGGATCGATTTCGTTACGTTTCAGCAAAGAATCGCAGGCATCAATTCGGTCAAAAAGGTTCTTTTGCTTCAATTCGTGTGGCACCCATACATCGAGCTTCTTCTTGAGACCAGCCTTGTGCAAATGGTTCCAAACGGTTTTCTGGCCAATCTTCAGTTCCTGGGCAATGGAATAAGTGCTCACATGCCGGTCCGACCCGACGATTTCCATGATTCAATCGACATTTTCGACGATGGGCCTACCAGAGCGTGCCTCATCTTCGACGTCTATATTACCAGAACGGAATCATTGGAACCACCGCTTTGCTGTTGCATTCGATACTGTATAGATCCATAAACAGCACAATTTTTTTTGGCCGCTTGCCCGCCTTTTCACCTTGGTCGTAGTGGTATTGAAGAATGTATCGAATTTTCTCTTTTTTTTACCTCCATTTTGGAACGCTGTAACACACAAGTGGCTTCACCAAACACAAAACTGTCAAAGAACTTTTTTTCAAGCGTAATGTCACCTTTAAATCGCCGTATAGTATGACCCGATGCAATGTATACATCATGAGATATGGCTCACTAAAGACATCTAGCGGAAAACGCTCAGAACTTTTTACTCCACCCAATACATTGTCTTGCCAAGTGTGAGTTTTCTTTAATTGTTAAATATTGACAAACAATGAAGTTATCATTCGAGCAATTTGCCACCGTGGCTTCACGGCCAATCGGTGTAGATGGACCTGTCAACTAGGATCATCTGACACGAATAATAACAAAACTTACTTTTAGTATAACAATAAAACTTTCGTACGAACGAATACTTTTTCGAAAACTTTGAGAATTACAAAAATGTACAACAGACAAAAAAGTTTTCTTTTGCTTCGAACAAAAAAGCAATTGTAATAGTTTTTTTTTTAATTAACAAATGAAAGAGCATATAAAAAAAGTCATCTGGCCATAGGATAAAAAATGCTATAAGCTACGCTCCGTCACAATTTAAGGTGAATAAATGAATGAATGGACAACTAAATAAATAAGTGATTAAATGAATAAATGAATAAACGAATAAATGGATCAATGAATGAACGAATAGATAAATAAATCAAGCTAACACCAAATGTTTCGAATGCAAAAAGATCTCCGCGGAATTAATTTATTTCTATTGACTTTTTCATTGAACGCTTTCCAAAGATCCGTGTGCCGCTCATCGTATTTATTGTGCGCGCACGAATATTCAGCAACAAACGTCCCGGCCGCGCCTGTGCCCCCTGTGATTTACGAGGGCGTTAAACGTGCCACGCTGGTAATGGGCCGATATAGAGCTTTTGGTGCTGCCGCGAGTCCGACTCGCCGCGTTCCTAGCCCGGCCAATGTTCTTCCCAAAGTCTGTTAAAGGGATGGCCGTGAAAAACCCGTCGATGTTCTTGGAAATCATTCGCAGTCAAAGTTCCCAAGAGTCAAGCAACTGTAACGCGAATTGCGAGCCCTGCCAGTCGTTAAGCGTCATTAAGGGGGCGGGGGGGGGAGGGGAGGGGGGATACACGTAGACGACGAAAAAATAGCAAATTTTGATTTTTTTTTTTTGGAAAGGAACAAAACGTTTTACATTTCTGAGACTTTTGGCACAATTTGTTACATAATTGAAATGTTGAAATAAAAATACTTTTATTCAAAAATATTGCAAAATGTCGACGTTATTGCGTGCTCCTCCAGGCAGGTTTTGATGACAATTGTCCGTTTGTGGAAAATCGCTTGTGGAACGGTACTATTAAATGTATGAAATAATTTTTATTTTTCACAAATACATTATGGTTTTATCAACAAGTTAAAAAAAAATCAAATAAAAAATATTAAAAAATGGCGGAGATATAAATTGTCTAATAGGACCCTCTTTTGAAAATCCTTGCCGATGGTGGAATATTTTTCTCTGTCTGGCATCGTATAAAAATGGTTTTTTTTTTCAAATTTCTTGTAAAGATAATAGCTGAAGTAGGGAAGAGTGGGGCACAATGTGTCACGGGGTACAGTGAGCCACATGCGGTTTTTCGGAGGTTTGTAGCTCGTAAATTCCCAAATTTTATGTATTGGACTGTGATTTATATTAGGTTTTGTCAATGAGCCTGATAATTGGCTCATTGTGCCCCACGTCGACCGGTGGGGCACAATGAGCCAATCCGAAAAATTATTTCGTACCCATAATTTTAGGATTTTTAATCTTTATGCAAAAAAATATGGTAGCTTTATTGTACGCCCGAAGATCTATAAAATTGATTATGATCTTTCTTTTCTAATCGGACTACTTTGGTAAGAGTAAAAATTCGATAGACAAAAAGTGACACAGTGTGCCCCACCTTCCCCTACAGCATAGGAAAAAAATTCTAAAATTTTTTGATAAATTTTCATTTAGCTCGTAAGTCACTGAAATCTTTGAGTTTTCGTAGTTCGAAACTTTAAGGGGCCAGTCCAATTGAAAAATTTCAAAAAATCGATTTTTTTTATACTGTTTTCGAAAGTACATACATTCAGAAATATTGTGTCATTATTGTGTCAATATTGCCGATTGAGTTTAGGTAAGAGTTTTTCATAGTATAAACTTGAAACGCGTTTTTCTCGAAACAACGTTTTCAAAATCTAGCTCCATCGTATCTCTAAAACTAATCAACCGATTCTCTTGAAATTTGAACCACATATTGTAAACATGATTCGCAACAAGATGACCCTCGATGGTTTTAAAATTTTGATTTTTACTCTATTTTTTTGCGAAAAACTGCGAAAAAAACGCGTTTTTAAAACTTTTTTTCGTTTTTCATCTGCCATTTTTTTATTTTTTGATAAAACTTTATATACGAGGGTCATTTTGTAGCTGGTGTCATACTGAATCTAATGGACTTTGATTTTTTTGTTTCAGACAAGCCGTTGCCGAGTTGTGATGGAGCTACCTAGCCCACCTATTTTTGAGGCGTTACGTTAAACTATAGTTTTTGTACTTAAAAATGAATAAAAATGAATAAAATTTTTTTTTTAATGTATTTCAAGACTTCATTTATCAAGCCCAACAACTTTTATATTCACATCTTTTATAAAATCCTCAAAAAAAATCGCGAAAATAGCCTCTTTTTCGTGGCTCCAAAGTGGACTGGCCCCTTAAGACAAGTTTTTATTTTCAAACATGCACCAATTGATCAAAAATCGATGTTTCTCGATTTCTGTACGTACTTCGAAGTCAAAACTTATTTAGAATTAAAATTATTTTGAATTTCCGTTTCAAGTGAAAAATTGAAGGAGAAGTGCAATTTTCCATTGCGCCAACGAAGGAAACTTGAGCTTTGGACATCCGAAAAACGGAATAACAAACTGGAAGTAATCGAGCGGGATGTTTCGACAATAGTTTTCCCGTTTGCTTCATGGCGACGAGGGTGGCCGAGAATTCCGCAGGCTGTTTTATGCGGGTACCCAAGGACGTTTTGAGTGCGCGAGCTTAATGGCTAACTCCCCGCTGACTGGGCAACTTAGCATCCCCTTAAAGGAGCGCAGTGTTGTCGAGGAAAAGACATGGGCGGTTACGGCACCGGGGTGCGCGCGCGCTATTCACTTTTTCTTTTCTTACCCCGGGTTGCAATAAAGGTTCTTCCCCGATTGCACCACCGGAACCACCCCTCGTTTAAGGATATCCTTCCGCGAGCTCGCCCGCGACTCTGGAGACGCTCTTTTTCTACGACGACCATCGAAAAAGTATGGAAGACATCATTGGGGCTGTTGAGGGTTTGTAGGGAATGGAAAGTGAAGAGTGGCAGTGGTAGAGGTCTCGTTTTCGCGCAATCAAGGGTGGAAGCTATGTACAACTTGTACAGGGTGGCCCGAAAAGTAACGTCCCAAAGAAATCAATACCTAACCGAAGCAATACCTATCTGGATAAATACATAACTGAATCAATACCTATCCGAATCAATAGGGGAGTGTGGGGCACAATGTGTCACGGGGCACTGTGAGCCACACGCTGTTTCACGGACGTTTGTAGCTCGTAAATTCCGAAATTTTATGCGTTGGACCGCGATTTATATTTGATTTCGTCAGGCCTGAAAGAAAGTCGATAGCAGCTCACGAAGAATTATTAAAAATTGATTTGAGACTTGGAAAAAAAAATATTTTGCTCGCCGGGAAAACGTAAAGTATAATGACACTTTTGTGATGCACTCAGTGACTTGTGTTTATCCATTCGTAGTTTAATTAATAGTTATTTTCATCAATAATCAAATATTTTACTAGTGGGGTACAATGTGTCACCGGGTTGTGGGGCACAATGTCTCGACTCTCAATGAGGAAACAAAGAAGTGACGGAGCTCCGAAGGAGCGCAATGTGTCGACGCTCAACTGTAAACCACATGCGATTTCTGGGAGTTTTTTAGCTCATAAAACAATTTTTTGTCGTGTACCGTGATTTATATTAAGTTCCGATGGGTCTAAAAGAAAGTCAATAGCAGCTCGCAAAGAATTATTGAAAAATACAAAATTAATTTGAGCCGCGAAAAAAAAAAATTCGCTTGCCGGGCAAACGTCAAATATTGTGGGGCAATTGCGCGGGGCACAATGTGTCATCGAGTTGTTAAGCACAATGAGTCGACTCCCAATGTTATTGGCAAATGATACCCGTTGTGAAATGATCGGTATGGGTGAAAATCTGTTATCTATGTTAGGAAAATACAAGAGTTTCAACCGGCTCGTTGTACCCTACGTTTCGCAGCACTTGACACACTGTACCCACCTATCTGACACATTTTACCCCACCCGTGGGGCACAGTGAGCCAATCGGCAAATTTTTTTTCGATCCCATTACTTAAGGATTTTTAATATTTTTGCAAAAAATATGGTAGTTTTATTGTACGCCGAAAGGTCTATAAAATCGGTTATGACCTTTTTTTCTTATCAGACGAGTTTCGTAAGAGTAAAAATTCCTTAGAAAAAAAGTGACACACTGTGCCCCACCTTCCCCTACCTATCTGAATCAATACCTACCTATGTGTAATGGTAGCCTATGTGTTACGAGGTCTGTAAATTAAGTCATGAGAATGATTTTTTTTTTCAATTTTTTCATTCGAATAGAATTACAATTCAATATTGTCTCCCTCAAAAGAACTTTCTTGCGAAGCCACACAGCGCTGAAGATGGTTCTTCCAATCCTCATAGCACTGCTGGAACTCGGATACTGGAATAGCCTTCAGTTGGTCAGTTACAGGCGTTTGAATGTTTTCGAGTGTCCCAAAATGACGTCCCTTGAGGTGATTTTCCAATCTCGGGAAGAGGAAAAACTCACAAGGACTCATGTCAGGCGAATAAGGAGGCTGACGAGCTACATGAATGTTTTTACTGGCCAAAAATACGTTTATTGAAATTGCTGTGCGACAGCATTTTTTCTCATCCCCAATTCATTTGTGAAAATCTGATGAACGGTGGTGTGAGTCAAATTCAACTCTTACCCGATCGTTCTGATTGTCAATCGATGATCAAAACGATCGTCGATCAATCGATCAAACGAAGCATTGTTGGATGCTAAAACCTGGCGAGACTGTTAAGACTAAACGCTACCGAAAACAAATGATGGATTTGAATGAAGCTTTACGTGAAAAACGACGAGAATATAAAAAAAGGCAACACAAAGTGATTTTGCTTCATTATAATTCACCATCATACACAGCAAAACTGGTCAAGAAAACGATTGAGGCGTTTAGTTGGGAAATACTCTCGCATGCGGCTTACCGCATGCGATACCAGGTGTACAAGTATGAAATGCGGATTAAAAAAAAAACACGTAAAATTCGGAAGAATGATAAAAAGTGCTTTATTCAAAGTATGCTCCATCGCTTGTTAAACATTTTTCCTATCTTTCGGGCAATTTGTGAATACCACGCCAGTAAAAATCTTCCCCTTTTTGCTGCGAACCATTAATCGAGCCATTTTTTCACATCTTCGTACGAACCAAAGCGCTGCTCAGCAAGTGCGTGACCCATCGATGCAAACAAGTGGTAGTCGGAAGGAGCCAAGTCTGGTGAGTAAGCCGCATGGGGTAGAACTTCCAAGCTGAGTGCTTCCAACGTGTCGCGAAACGGTTTTGCCGTATGTGATGGAGCATTGCCATCAAGAAAAATGACTTTGTGTTGCCTCTTTCGGTATTCTGGCCTTTTTTCAAACAGCGGTATTCTGGCCTCTTTTCAAACAGCGGTTCAAGTCGGTCAATTGTTGTTGGTAACGTTTAGTATTAACCGTTTCCCCAGGTTTTAACAGCTCATAATAGACCACGCCCCTCTGGTCCCACCAAACACAGAGCATCGTCTTTCTGCCAAAGTGATTCGGTCTTGCGGTCGATGTGAATGGTGCGCCTGGGTCTACCCATGATTTTTTGCGCTTAGGATTCTCAAAATAAATCCACTTTTCATCCCCTGTAACTACATGATGCAAAAACCACTTGCTTTTGTACCGAGCGAGCAAAATGTCACATGTGTTTTTGCGCTTTTCCATTTGCCTGTCGTTCAACTCATGTGGTACCCATCTACCGGTCTTCTGAATCTTTCCCATCTCTCGTAGCCGATTGGAAACGGCTTGTTGACTAACGCCCAATTGCTCGGCGAGTTGTTTTTGTGTTTGCGAATCATCTACGTCCAACAATGCCTGCAATTCCACATCTTCGTATTTTTTTTGGCGGTTTTCCATGTTCCCTGTCTGCAACATCGAAGTCACCACTTTTGAAACGCCGAAACCATTGTTCACACTTATCTTGCGATGGAGCATGTTCACCACAAGCTTCTCGAAGTAATCGGTATGATTCGGCAGCAGTTTTCTTCAAATGAAAACAAAAAATTAATGCTGTCCGCGAATGCTCTTTGTTCGGTACAAATTTCGACATATTGAACACAACAACACAACACTATGCACACACTTTTCCAATTTCTCACTCGTGCGCGTCTGACACTTGTTGATGACACAACAAAATGGCGCAGTGTCAAATCTTTATAGCACAAACTGCATTGGTGCACCATCTGTTGTCTGAAATCCGCATTTCCTACTTGTACACCCTGGTTAACTTCAATAACACGAATCGTATGAGATTCTGTTCGATAATGTGGCAATCGTCTAGGATTTAAATTAGATTTGTACATTGCATTCCAATGAGAATTCCCGATTAGAATCCAATGTAAAAGCGTAACGTTTTAGTACAGGGGTCCAATGCAACGAGCCATCGGATCCCTATCAGAAAGTAGGGACAAGTATGGGAATCCAATTGGATCCCTACGACAATTTCTCCACGGGATACGGATCGTTATCTCCTGTTGATTTTTTACATTCATCCCGTGGGATCCGATTCGATATCGAACTAGATCTTGTTCTAGAAGTTCGGCATTCTAGCCTGGATCCAATTTACGAACGTTACATTTTGCATCCCGAATCCGATCCGATATCCGGCTGAATCCCGATTGAGAAACCAGGATCCTAGTCCAAATCGGACTATATCCATGAAAATATTTCTCCACGGCATGGCTTGTTCTACTTAAGTTTTAATAATCGGCCATTCCTGCCTCGTAGTGTGCCTTTCTCGACTTCGAAATGATGATTTTCCGAAGCTCGTTCATCCCTGCGAGCAGTTCCAGCGTCCTTAGACCTCAAATGTCCGAAATGAAGCATGCTCGCGGTACTTAATGAATTGTCGTCTCGAAATGCGTCACCCGGTACAGGCCTCACGGGATCGTCAGAGCAGCGAGGAATTTAATTTCGACGTTTTAAAGTGGTGATTCCCGGATCGCGTATCCCTCGAAATGGGATCACGACCGCGAGAATGAGTGAATGTATTGGGCAGACGACAGCGATGAAGAATTTTTCTTATTCAGTTTGATGGTGACCGTTGGTTCTATATAGGTTGGTACACGATGGGCATCCATTGTCCCTTGCCATTTCGTCTACAAGGGACGATTCTTTCTTGCCTGATCTATTAAAAGCAGCGGCTTACTCGACCACACAGCGGCCCTCTCAATTTCACACAACCTTTCCCTCTTCCCTCCTCGATTCATTTCGTTCGCGTTTTTTTTTCTTCTTCTTTCCTTCTACTCCAAAAACCATCCCTCACGCTTCTTTGCCCTTTTTACCTTCATTCGTTCTCTTTCTTACATTCGTTGCCAAGTTTCATCCCACTGACGTTCCTTCCGCGGTTTCATCGGCGTGGGAGCAAGACTCTCGTTCAGAGTTTGGCTCTTAGAACAGAAGCTCCTTGTACAGAGAGGAAGGGAGAGAGAGAGAGAGAGAGAGAGAGAGAGAGAGAGAGAGAGATCGGAGCCAGGAAGCTGAGAAAGAACTTTGCTGCTGCTGCTATTATGGGAGCCTCGAGAAAGGGCCCTAAAGACCAATTAATTAAATGGAGGTAAATTAATTCATCCGATCCATTAGCATTCGTTATCGTCAATCGGGACGTTGTACGTCCGTTCGCCTCTCTCTCTCTCTCTCTCTCTCTCTCTCTCTCTTGCTCTCTCTCTCTCACCCTTCGTATAAACTCTTCATTAGTAGTTTAGAGAACGTACATATGTATAATGTATAATATATGTATAAATGTATAATATATATATGCTACTCCCAATGTATCATACACGACTCAATATATATTATGTATTTATCCATCTATTAATTTATTCGTTCGTTTATTCATTGATTCATTAATTGGTTTGTCAAGTAATTGATTTGGGTATCCGTTCATTCGCTTCTTGATTTATACGTTCAATCATACGTATATCCATTGATCCACTTATTCATTTATTCATTAATTAATTTATTATTCCATTCATTTATTCATTTATTCGTTTCTTGAGTAATTAATTAATTTATTCGTTTATATACGTAGTCATTTATTCAGATATTCATGTATTCATTTATACATTTATACATTTATTCATTTATTCATTTATTCATTTATTCATTTATTCGTTTATTCATTTATTCATTTATTCTTTTATCCGTTTATTCATTTATTCATTTATTCACTTATTCATTTATTCATTTATTCATTTATTCATTTATTCATTTATTCATTTATTCATTTATTCATTTATTCATTTATTCATTTATTCATTTATTCATTTATTCATTTATTCATTTATTCATTTATTCATTTATTCATTTATTCATTTATTCATTTATTCATGTATTCATTTATTCATTTATTCATTTATTCATTTATTCATTTATTCATTTATTCATTTATTCATTTATTCATTTATTCGTTTATTCATTTATTCATTTATTCATTTATTCGTTTATTCGTTTATTCGTTTATTCGTTTATTCGTTTATTCATTTATTCATTTATTCATTTATTCATTTATTCATTTATTCATTTATTCATTTATTCATTTATTCATTTATTCATTTATTCATTTATTCATTTATTCATTTATTCATTTATTCATTTATTCATTTATTCATTTATTCATTTATTCATTTATTCATTTATTCATTTATTCATTTATTCATTTATTCATTTATTCATTTATTCATTTATTCATTTATTCATTTATTCATTTATTCATTTATTCATTTATTCATTTATTCATTTATTCATTTATTCATTTATTCATTTATTCATTTATTCATTTATTCATTTATTCATTTATTCATTTATTCATTTATTCATTTATTCATTTATTCATTTATTCATTTATTCATTTATTCATTTATTCATTTATTCATTTATTCATTTATTCATTTATTCATTTATTCATTTATTCATTTATTCATTTATTCATTTATTCATTTATTCATTTATTCATTTATTCATTTATTCATTTATTCATTTATTCATTTATTCATTTATTCATTTATTCATTTATTCATTTATTCATTTATTCATTTATTCATTTATTCATTTATTCATTTATTCATTTATTCATTTATTCATTTATTCATTTATTCATTTATTCATTTATTCATTTATTCATTTATTCATTTATTCATTTATTCATTTATTCATTTATTCATTTATTCATTTATTCATTTATTCATTTATTCATTTATTCATTTATTCATTTATTCATTTATTCATTTATTCATTTATTCATTTATTCATTTATTCATTTATTCATTTATTCATTTATTCATTTATTCATTTATTCATTTATTCATTTATTCATTTATTCATTTATTCATTTATTCATTTATTCATTTATTCATTTATTCATTTATTCATTTATTCATTTATTCATTTATTCATTTATTCATTTATTCATTTATTCATTTATTCATTTATTCATTTATTCATTTATTCATTTATTCATTTATTCATTTATTCATTTATTCATTTATTCATTTATTCATTTATTCGTTTATTCATTTATTCACTTATTCATTTATTCATTCATTCATTCATTATATATGTAGTAATTTATTCAGCTATTCATGTATTCATGTATACATTTGATCATTTATTAATTCATTCATTCATTTATTCATTTTTCACTTATTCATTTATTCATTTATTCATTTATCCATTTATTCAATTATTCATTTATCCATTTATTCATTTATTCATTTATTCATTTATTCATTTATTCGTTTATTCGTTTATTCGTTTATTCCTTTATTCGTTTGTTCTTCTATTCATTTATTAATTTATTCATTTATTCATTTATTCATTTACACATTTAAATATTTATACATTTATACATTTATTCATAAATTTATATATTCATGTATTCATTTGCTTATTTATTCCTCTATTTATTTATCTACTTATTTATGTATACTACCCTGAAAATTTGTTTCAATAATTGATCGATGGTGATCGAGTAGTACTCTTTTGGAGGCTCTCACACATGTTCATTATAATAATCATTACTATAATTACATACATAAATATGTACTCTTGGATCTCATATGAGATATTCGGACCCAAAAAAGTAGCACCTGTCACTTACCAATAAATATCCCACTTATGTATAATAAAAAAAAAAATTGTCCCTTATTCAAAATCTGCACTGAAGTAAGCGGCCCAGGAAACAGTCATGGCACAGTCAATCGGCTAATCGCGTACACGAATATCTGCCATTTTCGCTTCCTCACAATCGTGAAAAATAGTATGGAAAAAAAATTAAACCTAAAAGTGAACTGTGGAATCAAACAACAAAAAAATAGAAGAAAAAAGGGAAGAAGGAAACATCGGAGTGCAATTAAAACCGCGCATGTCAGAATCCAATTGATACGTACATCATCACGATGGTGACAACTCATGTATGAAAAATAAAAATTTCTAGGTACAAAGAGTGCACGTGAATTTGGCCCGCATGTAATATGAGACGGTTGGGAACGTACGCGCCGATCGCGATTCTTCTTTTAATCAAATATATACTATATATATATGTATATAGTATGTATGGGGCATTCCACGTCAAATCGACCACTTGTCGGCCCGATCCCTTTCGATTTCTCTGAAACTTTAATATGTTATTGTCTTCATCTTAAAACGCTTGTGTGATTTTTTTCAAATTTTTTTTACATAATCACAAATACGTAATGAATTTTTGGAAAATTGCCCGTTTTTTTTTTCAAATACTCGTAACTTTCTGAAAAATTGACCGATTAAGATCTTTTTTTTTTAATTCGTCGTTTTGAAAAGTTCTTTATGAAAAAAATATTTGAAAAATATTCAAAGTCATCTTCGACATGATTTTTTATTTATTTGGACAAAAAAACGCGATTTTTTTCAAAGAAAACCACTTTTGATTTCTAATTTCTTTTTTTTTTTTGTAAAAAAATATGATAAATTTAGCATTTTTTGCCGCCAGACCCATGTAAATTATCGAAACGTCACAGAGACGAATAAATCCATCATTTATTACTATTAAATAATTAATTGAATAAATATTTACTTTACGCCCCATTAAATAATCCTTTGAAAATAATTTAACATAATTATAATACTTTTTAAGTGAGTTAATATTATTAAAAAAGTATTGAGTATGATAGAATTAACCATTTAAAATGATTTCATCATAGAAAACAGCTATATTTGGAACAAAATTGAAAATAAAAATTTTGCAATTTAGAAAAAAATGGAAAGAAAATTCATACCAGGATGGATCTGACGGCAAAAAATGCTAAATTTATTATATTTTTTTAACAAAAAACAAAAAAAAAATAAAAAGTGGCGTTCTTTGAAAAAAACCGCGTGTTTTTTCAAAAAAACTAAAAAATCGTGTCGAAGATGACTTTGAATATTATTTAAATATTTTTTTTCATAAAGAACAGTTCGAAATGAAAAATTGAGGAAAAAAAAAGATCTTGATCGGTCAATTTTTCAGAAAGTTATGAGCATTTGAAATAAAAACAGGCGATTTTTTTTTAATTTACTACGTATTTGTGATTATGTAAAAAAAAATTGAAAAAAATCTCACAAGCGTTTTAAGATGAAAACAATAACATATTAAAGTTTTGGCGAAATGGAAAGTGGTCGGGCCGGAGAGTGGTCGATTTGGCGTGAAATGCCCCATATATAGGACCCACCACAATTCAGAGTACTCGTCGACCTCAATGAACGCGCGACCGCACTCTTTCATTCCGGGACAATCAGCCCCTACATAACTCTAAATGGAGTAACCGTACACACCCACACACACACACACACACACACACCAACGCATCGCAAAAGCCTTGATAGGTCGATTTACCGATGGTGGGCCACATTGTGATGTGGAGCGCTGATGAAGAGGGACACCACGACGTTTGAGAGTAAAACGATGAAAGAAAGAAGAAGAAACAAAAATGAAAAGTAGACGAATTGACAGCGGCGAGGATGAAGAAGGTCGAAGGACGGATAACGAGAAGGACGATTATGTTTATCGCTAAAACATTCGGATGTATGAGCAACGAACGGACGAGCCTGATAAGCCAAAACGCCGTGCCAATTGAGCATAGCGAAGCGGCGTACCGCAGGGGTTTGAACCGACGAATATAGTAAACGAGCCATTTTGGAACGGAAGATGTGGGGAGTAGGAAAAAAAACATCGACAAACACCTTGGATTTAAGGGGTTACGTGGGTTTGAAAGTTTCAAAAAATCCATTTTTTTTTCCTTCATTTTATTATCCAATAGTATTGGAGTTTGGGTATTGGAGTATTGGGCGTACAAATTAATTCGGTCCGTTTTTTTGTGGTAAAAAATCCATTTATTTCAAAATAAAAGGTATGAATGGATTAATCAATGTATTGTCCATCGCTGGCTACTACTTTTTCCCACCTCTCAGCCAATTTTCGAATTCCATCTCGAACAAAAAGTCTCGTCTTTTGAGGCGATCCAAGTTTTGAGGCAATTTTCGATTTCTGCGAAAGAAGTGAACCGGTGGGCTGCTAAATCCTGCTGCATCCGTCGGAACAACCAGTAATCCGAAGGAGCAATGTCCGGAGAATACGGCGGGTGCGGTAAAATATCCCATTTGAGCGTTTTCAAATATTTTTTTACGACTTTTGCGACATGAGGCCGAGCGTTGTCATGCAGAAGAATAACTTTGTCGTGTCTTTGCTCGTATTCCGGCCGTTTTTCTCGTAATGCACGGCTCAAACGAATCAATTGTAGTCTATACCGATCGCCCGTAATGGAATCGCCAGGTTGTAGCAGCTCATAGTACACAACACCCTTTTGGTCCCACCAGATACACAGCATGACCTTCGAACCATGGATATTCGGCTTTGGTGTTGATGTTGAGGTCGATGGCAACGATTTACCGGGCAAAGCGTAGTATTTTTTCTTCTTGGGGTTATCGTAGAATATCCATTTCTCATCCCCAGTCACAATCCGATATAAAAAATCCTTTCTTTTTTGCCTTTGAATCAGTTGCTCATAAGAGAAAAATCGCCTTTCAACGTCTCGCAATTTCAATTCATGAGGCACCCGATTTCCTTGCTTTTGAATGAATCCCATGGATTTTAGTCGTACGGAAACTGCTTGTTGAGTCACTGCCAATGAATCTGCAAGCTCTTCTTGCGTTTGACCCTTTCAGTCACAGTGGGACCGCTACGGTCCCACCCCTTTCAGTCACAGTGGAATATTTGGAATTTCACGTCCGGCATATTGGATCCGGCATTTTGAATTTTGAAAATCTAATGCCGGATTCGTGATCAGCGACCCCGGAAAACCCCCGAGTACCAATTTTCATCAAAATTGGTGCAGATGAAAAATGCATGACTGAAAGGGTTTCATCCAGTAAAGCCTCCAATTCATTGTCTTCGATTTTTTTGTTGGCTGTCCAGGGCGAGGCTTGTCTTTAACGCTGGAATCACCGTTCTTAAAGCGTCGAAACCATTCCCCACATGATTTATCAGTTGGAGCATTATCACCATAAACTTCAACAAGCATTCGATGCGCTTCAGCTGCACTTTTCTTCCAATTAAAGCAGAAAAGTAAAACTTCCCGCAAATGCTGCTTAGTTAACACAAAATTTGGCATATTCAACACAGTAAAAAACAAGGTTTTTAATGGAACTCGAAGCGATATAAACTGAATGTTATTTGACAGATGTCTAACCTCTCTGAAAGCACCGAAATCAGCTGTCATTATGAAACATTTATAACAGCCAGAGCCATCTCTTGAAAACGGACCGAATTAATTTGTACTCCCAATACAATATGTCTAGAATATTCTCCCAAAGTTTTAAGGGCTTACATATTTTTTAAAAATATTGTTGAAATGTTGCTCTTTTATATGTACTTTTGAATAAAATAATTTATTTTGAATAAAATAATTGATTATAAAATTATTATTATTTATAAAATAATTTATAAAATAATAATTAATTATTTATAAAATAATTTATATATTAAATTTAAAAAAAATACAGAAAATATGCTTTTTTTACTGCGAAACCCAAGTAACCCATTAATTTTGAACCGGGCTTTTTTGTTTTTTTTTTACTTTTATGTCTTTTGTTCTTGGCGATTGGGTCTTGGCTTTTGATGGTTAATTAATGAGCTACCGTGCCCGCATCGACGCGGGGGAGAAAGAGGTGAGCTCGCCTCGCAAGGGGGGGGGGGGCGGGGGGCGGGGAACTTTACGAGTGTTCTCCGATTACAGGTGGCGAAAGGATAAGGGGCAGATATATTGCACATTACGTTTGGATAATGACGTACGTGACCGCGAGTTTAATAGTTAAACTCGACTGTATTGGTTTATGGTCGATGTGTATACCTTTGCCAATTGTCGTTGTGTTGCAGCTGCCATTTCTTTCTCCTGTAGCTCAATGGATGTTGAGGAATACAACATTTCTCTTTTTAGACGTAGATATTGATTTTTTCTTTTTTTTTTTTTTGTTTGACGTCTACATTAATATGTAACACATGGGTCATTAAGTCCCGGGACTGACACACAGATGGCGCCGCCACTGCAATGCCGCTTTTGTTTTTCGGTAGTACCAGCCTTCAAAAGATACGTGTAAAAATTTCATGACATTCGGTTCAGTCGTTGATGAGATATTGAATGTTAAATGACGCTACATTTGTTTTTGCTTAAACGATGGATAAAAACGAGTTTCGTGTGTTAATCGAACACTATTTTTTAATGGAAAAAAATACCGTTCAAGCTCAGCAATGGCTTGAAAAGTGTTACCGGGAAAAGCGCCCATCGAAAACAACCATTTTCCGATGGTATGCGAATTTTAAACGCGGTCGAACAACCACCGAAGACGCGGAGCGCTCGGGTCGTCCAATTGAGGTGGCTACGCCCGAAAACATCTAAAAAATTTTGAAAATTTTTAGGTCCGATCGTAAAGTGAAGTTGCAAGAGATAGCTGACATCCTAAAGATATCAAAAGGCACCGTGTTCGAAATTGTGCATGAAAATTTGGGTATGAAAAAACTTTTGTCCAAGTGGATGCCGCGTTTGCTCACAAGGATTCAAAGAAATCTCAGTACAGTAACAAGTTGAATGGGTTTTCGTTGAATTCGAGCGAAATTTTTCAGATTTTTTTTCGAAATTTTTTTCACCCATTTTCGGTAAAAAATCACGACTTAATTACCGTAACTCGAGAAAAAAAAATGTCGAAAAAAATCTAAAATAATTCTATTGCCTTTAAAAAAAGAAAAATAAAATCTTTTCCGCCTTTGAAAATTTACCTCAAACCCATTAGTTCTCGAGTTACGGTAATTAGATCTGATTTTTTTACCGAAAATATGTGAAAAAAAAAATTCGGAAAAGGTCTGATAAAATTCTCGCGAACTCAGCGAAAACCGATTCAACTTTTTTACTATCTTGAGGTTGTCCTTGAATCCTTGTCGTTTTCGCGTTACACGTTATTTTTCCATAATTGGTCTATTTGTCAAAAAATGGTTCCAAAACCGTTTGGAACCATTTGCATGAGGCTGGTGTCAAGAAGAAGCTCGATGTATGGGTGCCACACGAATTGACGCGAAGGAACCTTTTGGACCGAATTGATGCCTGCGATTCTTTGCTGAAACGTAACGAAATCGATCCATTTTTGAAGCGGAGCCAGCCCAAACGGTCGCCAAGTCCGGATTAACGGCCAAGAAGTTTTTGCTGTGCGTTTGGTGGGATTGGAAGGGAATCATCCACTATGAGCTGCTCCCATCGGGCCAAACACTCAATTCGTACCTCTACCATCAACAACTGACCAGATTGAAGCAGGCGATCGAACAGAAGCGGCCAGAATTGACCAATACGAAGAGTGTTGTGTTTCATCAAGACAACGCCAGGCCGCGCACATCTTTAACGACGCGCCAAAAGCGCCGAGAGCTTGGATGGGAGGTTCTATCGTACCCGCCGTATAATCCAGACCTGGCACCGAGCGATTATCACCTTTTCAAGCATTTGCAAAATGTTCTTGATGGTACAAAACTGGCCTCAAAAGAGGCTTGTGAAAATAAGCTGGTCAAGTTTTTTACCAATAGGGACGAGGACTTCTTCAATCGCTGAATTGTGAAATTGCCTTCAAAATGGACAAAAGTTATCGAACAAAACGGCGCATATTTGATCTAAATCAAATAATCCTAACTATGTTAATTTCATCGTCGAAATAAAGCGAAAAAACGCTCAGAACTTTTTACTTCATCTAATATTTTGCATACAACTCTGCCAAAAATTCAAGTTTCAATTTTTTTTTAAATCCTTCGTTCAATCACAAGCTATATTTATGTACTAACAAAAAAAAATTGTTTTTTTAATTTCAGATAAAGCTATCATGAGTTATCCTGACCACCACCAGGACACTTTCTTTTGAAGGGTCTCCGGAAACCATATCCCACCAGCTGAATTACCCAAATTTTTAGATGAAATTTTTTTCAAATATTTTTGAAATATTGCTCTTTTGTGTACTTAGCATTTTAAATAAAATAATGTATATATTACATTGAAAAAAAATAGAGAAAATATGCTTTTTTTGGCTTCGAAACTCACGTAACCCCTGAAAGGTGTGGCCACAGCTATGGATCAGGCCTAGAACTATGCATTATCCCAGAACCATATACATTTTTCGAACTATGTAGACTTTTAGAACGATCCCATATTCTACAACATCGCATAAGTCTGGAACAATGCAAAATTCTACAACCAGGCATTATTCGAGAGCGATGCATAATTCGAGAACGATGCATAACCCAAGAAAAATGCATAATGTTGAAACGATGCATAGTTCGAAAACTATGCCCGTATAATTCACCAACCATATCCAATACAGAACTACCTATTCTCCTACCGATCGTTGCAAGCCGTACGTTGAAATGTACACACGAAATTCCACAAAATAAAAGGGCCATCGTCAACGCACATCAGCACAAAAGCACCTCGGCCAATTGTTCCGTAGCTAAAAAAAACTCGTTCGTTTTTCACTTTTTCGTCACAATACAGCGCACTCGAATTTCCTCTATCTATAAGTTTTCCCTTTTTTCTGTTTATTTTTCCATTCGGAAAACCGATTGAACGCGCGTTATCCGGTGTGCACGGAGCAGGTGTTTTTTTTTTTTATCCTTCTTTCCTTTATCGTCGCTATCGCTTCTGTTTGCTCGTGAAAAACACTGTGGGATATACTCGCCGTGTATAACTGTCGATAAAACGAGCGCGTTTCATGTAAATGCAGTATTGGCACGTGCATATCTAACTGTGTGTAGATTCAAGCTTGCAAAAATTTAAAGAGTACACACACGTGCCTGCATATGTACGCACAAATTGATACACACAAGAATAGCGCCGTTAGAAATAATAGGTACGCTGTCATATAGCATCGGAGCAGCCATCGTGCGTATTACTATGCCAACGGCTGTAGACAAAACAATAGGTACGATATTCGCTTTCGATGGTATCCGATAGCGTACCTATTATTGGGTGGAGTAAAAAGTTCTTAGCGTTTTCCGCTAGATGTCTTTAGTGAGCAGTATCTCACAATGTATACATCGCTTTAGGTCATACTATACGGCGATTTAAAGGTGACATTACGCTTCAAAAAAAAGTTCTTTGACAGTTTTGTGTTTGGTGAAGGCAGTTGTGTGTTAGAGCGTTTCAAAATGGAGGTAAACAAGAGAAAATTCGATACATTCTTCAGTACCACTACGACCAAGATGAAAAGGCGGAGCAGGTAGCCAAAAAAATTTGTGCTGTTTATGGACCCAATACAGTGTCGAATGCAACAGCAAAGCAGTGGTTCCAACGATTCCGTTCTGCTAATATGGACGTCGAAGATGAGGCAGGCTCTGGTAGGCCAATCGTCGAAAATGTCGATAAAATCATGGAAATCGTCGATTCGGAGCCGCGTGTGAGCACTTATTCCATTGCCCAGGAACTGAAGATTAGTCGAAGAAAATCGTTTGGAACCATTTGCATAAGGCTGGTCTCAAGAAGAAGCTCGATGTATGGGTGCCACAGGAATTGACGCAAAAGAACCTTTTGGACCGAATTGATGCCTGCGATTCTTTGCTGAAACGTAACGAAATCGACCCATTTTTTAAGCGGATGGTGACTGGCGATGGAAAATGGGTCACATACGAGAACAACAGCCGAAAAAGATCGTGGTCCATTCGCGGTGAGCCGGCCCAAACAATCGCCAAGCCCGGATTAACGGCCAAGAAGGTTTTGCTGTGTGTTTGGTAGGATTGGAAGGGGATCATCCACTATGAGCTGCTCCCATCGGGCCAAACACTCAATTCGGACCTCTACTGTCAACAACTGACCAGATTGGAGCAGGTGATCGACCAGAAACGGCCAGAATTGGCCAATAGGAAGGTTGTTGTGTTCCATCAAGACAACGCCAGGCCGCACACATCTTTAACGCCGCGCCAGAAGCTCCGAGAGCTTGGATGGGAGGTTCTATCGCACCCGCCGTACAGTCCAGACCTCGCACCAAGCGATTATCACCTATTCAAGCGTTTCAAACATTTTCTTGATGGTGCAAAACTGGCCTGAAGAGAGGCTTGTGAAAATAAGCTGGTCAAGTTTTTTACCAATAAGGACGAGGACTTCTTCAATTGCGGAATTATGAAATTGCCTTCAAAATGGATAAAAGTTATCGAACAAAACGGCGCATATTTGATCTAAATCGGATAATCCTATGTTAATTTCATTGTCGAAATAAAGCGAAAAAACGCTCAGAACTTTGTACTTCATCTAATATTTGGACCACCCGCATGTATTTGTATGAATTACAAATACAAAAATATGTATATAAAAACTGAAATGTACCCATGCATACCTGCATGTACATCATTCTAGAAGGGAACATATTTTAAGAAAACACGAATAATAACAACATTGCAATTGCTTTACTATATTTGGTAACAATCGGTCTTATTAAGTATATATATCCTTTGTAATAATCTTTTTTAACTCGTAAAATGTCGATATTTCCAGACTGGTCGAAAAATGTGGACAGCGACGTTTTCAGATTAACAGTATGAAATACAAATAATAAAATGTTCTTATTAATCTTCGTATTGTATTCTTAGGCATTAATTAAGTTATAGCTTCATTAACTTCTGCATTAATTGTAATCAAATATTTTTCTGTTCATCTTAAGACCTTAGGCCACTCTAGAGGCAAAAAGGGCATATTTTGTGATTTTTTTTTCAGCGAAACCATAAAATAAATCGAAATTACAAAATAGGGGTTTTATTATACACGTAATTGATTGTACAAAATTGTTTTCCACCTTTATTTCTGGAAGGTCAATGGCCGGACCAACAGCGCCTATAATTTTTGAGTTATGATGAGGCACTAAAGTTTTTTCGATTATATATAAGAATAGCTATAGAAGTACGTAGGAC
>OZ010715.1:34482271-34522669 GCA_963932345.1 Ophion ventricosus | reverse complement strand
AAAGACCGCAGAGATAAAGAGAATAAAAGAAAAAGAGAAAAAGTGTGAGAGAGGCAAAGAGAGATGGCAGTAGCAAAACGAAGAGGAAGGCAAGAAAAAGAAGAAGCGTACCGCTCGGCGTAAAACCTTTCAGCACTGTCGAGGCAAAGCAAACATTGGTTACAAATGGAGCGTTTCATCTCGCTCGCGCGATTCCCTCTTGCCAGCCTTGCCACGCACGTTCTCTCTCTACTACGGTGCGCCTTCGGTTTTTCCTATCACGTGCAGAACCGAGCGAGCAAAGGCGGAGACGTACCAGGCACTCGCGCCTCCTTCTCCTTCTTCGATCTTCGATTAAATCTTTCTTTGCTTGTTTTATTCTCCTGTTCTTCATTACGTCGAACAGGACGTATGGCCCGCCGCTCGCGGGACCCCCTCTAAGTGGGGCCCGTTGAAACGTTCGCGCCGGGCTATTTATTTTCGAAAAAAATGACATTCGTTCGGGGATTTGTTTTTTTTTTTATAATTAATTAATTGTAAAATTAAGGAATAAAAAGTTCTTTGGTGGGAATAAGTGATCGATTTTTGTTCTGGGAAATAAATCGATGAGAATTTGATAAGAAAAAGACGTAGCAGATATTGCGTGATGGGGAAATAAATATTCTCTGAAAATAAATAGAAATGCGGCATTTTGACAAAAAACCATATATCAAGATAATCCTACGTACTTCTATAGATATTCTTATATATAATCAAGATCTTATATATATTCTTATATATAATCAAAACTTTAGTGTCTCATCATGACTCAAAAATTATAGGAGCTGTTGGTCCGGTCGTTGACCTTCCCGAAATAAAGGCATCATCGGAAAAATGCGGCACAGTCGCCATTTTGACATGTATCGTTGTGAAAAACTAATTTTCTATAGTCAATTACGTGTATAATAAAACCTCTATTTTATAATTCCGATTTATTTTATGGTTTCGCTGAAAAAAAATCACAAAATATGCCCTTTTGTTGCCTCTAGTCTGGCCTAAGCCATTAAATCGGTGGTTCCTAACCTTTTCATGACCAGGTACCACTTTGATGTTTTTGCTCATAGGAGGGACCACAAGGTTCAAAAGTAATAAACCGTGTTAATCTTCTAAAATCTAATTCAATGAGCTCTTCTTGGACTTCCTCTGTAACTTCTCCAAAAAATATTAACTTTTACGCGGTAAATGTTAAAAAAAAGTTCACTTTCGAATTAAACGTTTCGCGGACCGCGGGTGGTCAGCGGACCACCGTTTGGGAATCAATGGTACATTATGACACGAGGACGAAAAAACTTTTTCTAACGAGAAAACTCGCCTTCGGCTCGTGCTGCAAACTCACATTCGTTAGAAAAAGTTTTTTCGTCGAGTATTGTACGATATTTTATATTACGAGGTGTGATAATGGTAGTTTTACGCACGCTAAGCGTGCATAAAATGGCCATTATAGTACCAAGTACAATAAAGACATTTTTACTGCCCTTGCCGGCACTCTTTCACCATTCGCAAGCAAAAAATTGGAACTGTGTCTGATTTTCTCTCGTACGATAATCCAACCCTAGAAGAGAGAGAGAGAGAGAGAGAGAGAGAGAGAGAGAGAGAGAGAGAGAGAGAGAGAGAGAGAGAGAGAGAGAGGAATGGATTGAAGAACGATCATGTGCGAAGGACAGAGCGAGTATATGCGCGGTAGCTCCGGCGAACTTACCTCCGCAGACTCCTCGCGCGTATATCCCGTGCATATAACCGTATTAAGCGGACGATAAATCGTGACGTAGGGTAGATTATCCTGTACACGCGCTTGGCGCGCGAGAACTTCATTACCGCTTCGTTCGGTCTTGCATAAACCATTTAACTCCAACTCTCTGTGGTTTACGGAGACCTGGAGTTAAGAGCGAGAGAGACCGCGCTTGTATTACCTGTAGTATAATATGCGGCTTCTATTCCCTCCCGCCACCCTCTCGCTATCGCACTTCGGTCGACTCTAGTAGTCAGCGATTGACTATATCCTCCAAAATCGAAGTTGGGTATATACGTTCCCATATATTAATACATACATACGTATACATAAAGATTCATAATATAAATGGGGCATTCCACGTTAAATCGACCACTTTCCGACCCGACCTCGTTCGATTTGGCTGATACTTTCATATGTTATTGTTTTCATCGTAAAACGCTTGGATGATTTTTTTCAAATTTTTTACATAATTACAAATACGTAGTGAATTAAAAAAAAAATCACGCGTTTTTTTTTTAATGCTCATAACATTCTGAAAAATCGACTGATTAAGATCTTTTCCTTTTTTAATTCTTCGTTTCAAAATGTTGTTTATGAAAAAAAACATTTGAAAAATATTCAGTTATCTTCAACTTGATTTTTTAGTTGTTTTGAAAAAAACGCGATTTTTTCAAGAATGCCACTTTTGATTTTTTATTTTTTTTTTTGCAAAGAAATATAATAAATTTAGCAATTTTTGACGTCAGGCCCATCGCGGTAAGATTTTTGCTTCTATTCTTTTTTGATCGGAAAAAATTTATTTTTTATTTTTTCCAAATATAGCTGTTTTCTATGATGAAATAATTTTAAATGGTTAATTCTATCATACTTAATACGAAGCCGAGTTTACGATGGCAAGTGATAAACAGCATATTCGGCACGGCATTTTATACGAATTCCAACAAGAAAAAAATGATTCTAAAGCACGGTAATCAATTTGTAGTGTTCTTGGTGTCTTATGAAAAGTGTAATTATAGGTACAAACGTTTTAGAAGTGGTGATTTCGATCTTAATGACCAGCCGCGCCCTTGGTGGGACATGAAGGGTGTGCTTTATTACGAACTCCTGGAAACTGGTCAGACGTTGACTGCGGAACGCTACAGCCGACAATTGAACAAACTGAGCGAAGAACTTGATCAGAAAAGGTTATTTACTCGGCAAGGAAGCAGTTGCTTTCTACAACTTTCTGCCACCGATCTGGTAGCGTACAGATACCATCACGATAGAAGCTGGCTGGTTTCGAGGCGATAAAGTCATCGACGAATTTCCTAATATCTCCGACTTCTCGGAAGTGGCTCCCTCTTAAGCTGTGCGCCATTGACCGAAATAGGTGATAGTCGGATGGGGCCAAGTCCGGTGAATATGCCGGATGAGGAAGAACTTCCCAGCCCAGGTTTAAAATAGTTGTTTGGGTCGTACGAGTAACGTGAGGTCGAGCGTTATCATGCAGGAGAATGACTTTTCGCCTTCCGTGTCCTGTGAATGGCCTTTTTTGCTCAATTGCTTCGCTTGAACGATTTAATTGGTCACTATATCGTTCTGCAGTGATCGTCTGACCCGGTTCTAGAAGTTCATAATAAAGAACACCCTTTATGTCCCACCATATACACAAAAGCATTTTTTTGACGTTCATTTGCGGTTTGGGAGTTGATGTTGTTGGTTCTCCAGGGTCCACCCATGATTTTTTCCGCTTGGGATTCTCACAAAGGATCCATTTTTCATCCCCCGTCACGATTTTCCAGAGAAAGTACTTCCTTCATTGTTCGCTAAGCAACCAAAGACACGTGTTCATCCGTTGTCCGAGGTTATATTCGGTAAGTTCATGTGGGACCCATTTCCCGAGCTTCTGAATTTTTCCCATCGCGTGTAACCTCTTGGCAACGGTTGATCGATCAACTCCTAGTTGGGCTGCAAGTTCTTCTTGTGTCTGTGAAGAATTTTGGACCAGTAAAGTGGCCAAATCGTCGTCCGAAAATTTTTCAGGCTGTCCAGTAAGCGCACGGTCACTGAGTTCGAAATCATTGTTTCTAAAACGTTTAAACCAATAATTGCATGCTTCGTATGACACAATACTCTTCCCGAACACAGAACAAATTCACTCCCACGCTTTGGTGGCACTTTTTCCTTGTTGGAATTCGTAAAGGATGCAGTGGTGAATGTGCAGCTTATCGGTTGCCATTGTTCTTGCTACTTTATTTTAAGGTTATGACGCTCGCCCAATGAATGCATACAGCGTCTTGAACAGGGCTATGTCAATACTTTAAAATCCTAAAAGGACGTTGAAGTATTTCAACTTGTAAGAGGATTCCCAGCCTGCTAGAAAAATCTGTAAAAATTAATTCACACACCTAATATATATAATGCAACTCATCTATATATACGTATACATATATATCACAAGCTATGCACCATGATGCTTAATACAGTACACTAAATCTACCCGTAACCACACTTCCGGTACCAGCGAAGATTTACGGTCTCGGACACATTGTCCCGGCGTCGTAGTCTGCTCCGAGGGCCGTAGCGCGTGAGCGCGCTGCACATCCATAACAGACAGATATATAGTGATGAGGACCGTAAGCTTAGCAGTCAAATTTCCTTTTGTACAATATCATATACTCGTGGTGATGCACAAAAAGTCTCGCTCGTGTCCAAAGAACGTTCGCTTTTCCACCCTTAGGGCTTTAGCCGTATCCACTTACACCTCCTCCTATAGATACAAATAAAAATACTCTCGAGCACAGTCTTATTCCTTGGCTTTGTCTCGCTCGTGAGCTCATCGGGAGGATTATCTGGCCGAAAATAGAGTCCGGAAAATCTCGAAGATTCGAGCCGATAAATAGTCCATTGGGGAATCCTGGTATAAATATAGCCCAGGATTATAGTTTTTTTTTTGTACACGTAACAATATGTTTTGGGTGGTGCGCATGTCAGTTGTAGAAATAAGTTCACGACCATTTTTTCATGAAAATAATGATTTATTGACTTAAAATGAAGGTACATTTTAAGGGATCAGTGTCAGTGTATTTTCGGAAATTTTCGATTTCCTAAAAACATTAGTTTCGTGTATTACATATACCTGTAGAAATGCGGTAGAGAACGTTATTTAGCTCGGAGTGACCGATAAGAGGCTAACAAGAGTGATACAATAGAAGCGTCCAAAGCTCGCAGAACAAAGATTTAAAACCAAAAATCCCAAGAAAGTGTGAACGCTTAAATTAACGCTTAATTAAAGCTTAAATTCCTAAAATTGTTTTTCACCAAGTTCATGTCCGAAAAATACGAACTAATAATTTACGAGACGTTTGAATTGAACGAGCGTATATTTTCCTCTATTTTCCGTCAAAAAATGTTGACCAAGCCGTGATAAAAGTAATTGATAGTGCCAAAGATTGCGAGGGAACCGGACGGTTCGGAATAAAAACACTTCATCACAAAACATAAATGGAACATTATTCACGATGAACTCCATACTATCTTTAATTAATGTGATTATAACCTTTTTTGTAACTTTCAGCAATAAAAATTATATTGACAAATACATTCTAGGCTTTGTATAAATATTAGATGAAGTAAAAAGTTCTGAGCGTTTTTTCGCTTTATTTCGACGATAAAATTAACTTAGAATTATCCGATTTAGATCAAATATGCGTCGTTTTGTTCGATAACGTTTGTCCATTTTGAAGGCAATTTCATAATTCCGCGATTGAAGAAGTCCTCGTCCCTATTGGTGAAAGACTTGACCAGCTCATTTTCACAAGCCTCTCTTGAGGCCAGTTTTGTACCATCAAGAAAATCTTGCAAATGCTTGAAAAGGTGATAATCGCTTGGTGCCAGGTCAGGACTATACGGCGGGTGCGATAGAACCTCCCAACCAAGCTCTCGGAGCTTCTGGCGCGTCATTAAAGATGTGTGCGGCCTGGCGTTGTTTTGATGGAACACAATACCCTTCCTATTGGCCAATTCTGGCCGCTTATGGTCGATCGCCTGCTTCAATCTGGTCAGTTGTTGACAGTAGAGGTCCGAATTGAGTGTTTGGCCCGATGGGAGCAGCTCATAGTGGATGATTTCCTTCCAATCCCACCAAACACACAGCAAAACCTTCTTGGCCGTTAATCCAGGCTTGCCGATCGTTTGGGCTGGCTCACCGCGATTGGACCATGATCTTTTTCGGCTGTTGTTCTCATATGTGACCCATTTTTCATTGCCATTCACCATCCGCTTCAAAAATGGGTCGATTTCGTTACGTTTCAGCAAAGAATCGCAGGCATCAATTCGGTCTAAAAGGTTCTTTTGCGTCAATTCGTGTGGCACCCATACATCGAGCTTCTTCTTGAGACCAGCCTTATGCAAATGGTTCCAAATGGTTTTCTGGCTAATCTTCAGTTCTTGGGCAATGGAATAAGTGCTCACATGCCGGTGTGACTCGACGATTTCCATGATTTTATCGACATTTTCGACGATTGGCCTATCAGAGCGTGCCTCATCTTCGACGTCCATATTACCAGAACAGAATCGTTGGAACCATCGGTTTGCTATTACATTCGATACTCTATTGGGTCCATAAACAGCAAAATTTTGTTGGCCGCCTGCTCCGCCTTTTCACCTTGGTCGTAGTGATACTGAAGAATGTATCGAATTTTCTCTTTTTTACGTCCATTTTGGAATCTGTAACACACAACTGGCTTGACCAAACACCAAACTGTCAAGGAACTTTTTTTTAAGCGTAATGTCACCTTCAAATCGCCGTATAGCATGACCCGATACGATGTATAACATCGTGAGATATGGCTCACTGAAGATATCTAGCGGAAAACGCTCAGAACTTTTTACTTTACCCAATATATTGTAAAGTGTGTATGTGTACGAGCATGTATGTGTACTGGCTACGTAAGGAAGCATTATAAGGACCTGATCAGGCGAAATTATAATGACCTGATCAGGTAGCATTATAAACGCCTGATCAGGCAACCGGATAACGACCTGATCAGGCAGCCAGATGAGGTCCATATGTGCCAGAACGTTACACTTTCTATCAGGGTGCTATCGGTTTCCCTTATATAACTTACCTGACTACCCTACCAGGGCACTCAGGCAACTTGAAACCGTCCCAAATCGGACCCTATTGAAATTTCTACGTGGGTTTCTCGTTATTTCATGGCGATTTTACGATCCCTTTCCTCATCAGTTTCTGATCAATTCCCGAAAAAAGAAACGGTGGATCAGGGCCTGGCCTAAGACCTGTTACATGGCGAACCTGATCCACGTTGGACGTTCTGACCATGGCCTGACCTAGGGAAGATAGATACAAGGGCCAGTACTTTTTCCCAGCTGAAATTTCTACACGGGATACATACACACCACCACATACACATTCGCATAGTCGACACTAGACCGTAAGATAGTCACGGCACATATTTGCACAACGTTGTATTTGCCCTCGTCGCCTTGGATTTTCCGCCTCGCGGCTCATCTCACCCTCATCGTTCCCGTGTAGATATATCATCCTCCTCTCGTCGGATCCTTTTGTCTCTGTGTGGAATATATCGCACCATACTTCAGACCAGAGAGCGTGTACGTACGTCTGCAATTTCACGTTGTTGTACATGCCGCATATCGTTGCGCTGACGTATTACTCCACGAGCCGTATACAGCGAACCGCGTTATACTCGTACTCTGACGAAATCCTTGTTCTCTCCATTCAATGGGGGAGTTGGAGAATTTACCGTTACGTTGATGATTTACTCAGTTTCTCTGGACTCCATTCAGAGGATCCTCGCTGTGTCTATATTCGATCATGCAGCTATCCTTTCTATATAGGTATATATAGATGTGTGTGGATTGTAAAATGATGAGAATGAAAGAGCAGAAGCTGCAGACGGACGAATTGAATATATCGCTGGCAAAATTCATTAATCACGTATATTCAATTTTCGTCTCGCACGAAACACGTGTTTCCGAAAGGCTTTCAGCTACGACAGTTTCAGGACAGAATCGAGGACTACAGCAAGCAGTTCATGAAGGCAGCCGGTCCATTTTTTCTACGGATGGATATACATGTGGATGACGAAAGAATAGCAAATTTTAATCATTTTTTATAGAATGGAAAAAAACGTTTCACATATACGAAGCTTTAGGTACAATTTGTTACATAATTAAACTGTTTTAGCTCTTTTATTAGATAATTTTTTTTTCACGTCTACTTTGTAATTGATAAAATATATTAGAATAATATTTTGTAAGGCACAGAGTGCAAATATGGACACCTTAAGGGTAGATCATTCTAGAAAGGGAAAATATTTTAGGAAAACAGGAATAATAACACCGTTGTAATTGCTTTATTACAAGTCTAGATCATGTCGTATATATTTAGCCTTACACATAGCTAATTTAATAATAAATTAACACTTAAAAATGTTAATTTTCCACTTTTAATAATAATTGAATTCAAATTCGACGATATTGGCGTGTGCTCGACTGAGGTTTTGTCAGTGATTGTACATCTGTTTCAACTGTCTAACAACAAAAATTTCTCAATTTTTAAATTTAATTGATACGTTCAGATCATCTTATTATTATCAATAATTACCGAGAAACTCAATATATACTGAGTTTTCCAATGATTGCTATTAATTCATGGTTAAAAAAGGTGATACTCCTCATTACTTTAATTAATTTCTCGACAATTACTCAGTCGATTTATTTGCAACTTAGCATAATCAATCGCTTGATCCTAAATCTTGATGATATCATATTTTCCGAATTTACTGCGATTTATTTTCATTCCAAAATGCGCAAATGTGAAAATGTGAAAATGTGAAAATGCGAAAAAGTGAAAATGTGAAAATGTGAGAATGCGAAAATGTGAAAACTGTAAAAGTAAGAAAATGTGATGGATGGATAGATGGAGAGTGAGAGAGTGAGAATGTGAGAGAGAGAGCAACTCATATTATTTGCATGTACCTTTTTTTTATTACCCGAAAAGTTTGATAACTTTTTCAATGCGTAATGACTTGTGTGACTTTGTGTAATGCACTTTGTGTAAGTGAAATGCACTTTGTGTAATATCTGTAGATTTTTTCTTCTTATATCTATCTATACATTTATATATATAAAACTGTTCCGTGACTGACTGACCGACTGACAGACAACGCACAGCCTAAACTATTGAAGATAAAAACATAAAATTTGGAAGATAAGTTCCTTAGAGGGTGCAGGGTGCACTAAGGGAGGATTTTACCACGGTCAATTTTACGTAGCTTGGTCACGCGTAAGTTCGTCCACGGGTCTGGTGTTATTGGTGCCGTCCAATAAAAAAAAAACAAAATATATTGTTTATAAGGTTAATATTCTGAAAAAAAAACTCTAAAACTTTATATATATTTTTTCGAAAAATAAATGAATTGAAAAAAAAAACAATCCCGCGTTAATATAAGTTGGCGAAATAAAAAAAAAGTCCATAGATGAACAGACCAACGTAACGTTCTCCGTTTAAAATAAAACTTTAAATCGGAAATCTACGCGGACGAAGTTGCGGGTAAAAGCTAGTATTAAAATAAAAGTTATCGTGCTTTTCTAATAAATAATACATTTTATTAACAAATTAAAATATCAGGTCATTTTGAGACGCCCTTCACTAGGACAAAGCTAATGTGAACAACATACCGCTAGCAAGAAATCTCGGTTTCCATTGGAATAAAAAGTTGACCCTGAAATAACCTTGAAGACGTCCACTGAAAAAAATGATGTCTCGCCATATTACTCGTCGTTCGAATCTACTCGGTCCGCGTCTCAAGATTTTTTCTCCTTACTTCGTTGTCCTTGAGTTATTTCGATGTCTCCGGTATAAATGGAACACCCTGTGTGTACATACGACTTTTTTTTCCTCCGTCGGTTTCGCGTTTCACGTGCATGCGATTTTTAGTGGCGGGCTGGAAAAATACGTACGCGAGAGTGGATTGGCAACGAGGCCTTGGAGCATTTGAATTTCTCCCGAGAGCCAGTTCCGCCGGCAGACCTTGGCTTTTCCGGTTTCTCTTTCTCGCTCTCATTAGCTTCGACTCTACTGGTCTTGCGCACATCCGGACTCCTTCAGGCATGTCGGGAGTGTACTTTAGAGTCTCGGAGTTTACAGTGGCTACGGATAAGAGCGACAGCAAGAGAGAGAGAGAGAGAGAGAGAGAGAGAGAGAGACGACTTGAGCCGAGAAGCTTTATGGGGACTTTATGGTAAGCAGCAAACTTAACTTTCCGTTAACGTTACACGAGACCCGTACGAATTCCCATCGTCGTTGAAAGCGCGGGAGCGCCAGCGTCAACGAATTTTCTTCATTGTCGAGATGAAGGGGTTGCTAGCAGGGGAGGGTGCCGAGCATAACAAGAGCGTGGGTGGATTTATCAGGCAGAACGTATATTCTTCGGATTTTTGAATAGGGTAGACTGGGTACGGTTGAAACATTGCGAACCCGATTGGAAATTTTAATCAGGCAGCCTGAACACTGATCAGGCCGCTATCATGGCAGTCTGGAATGCCTTAATGAGGCACGCCTGATCGGTGCCGGATACCGACCGGATCGGTGAAACCGTAGTACGGGAGTAAGAAGGCTACCTTACCTGATCGAGGGTGCCTTTTTACTCTCGTAAATCAGGCAGTACGGATATGGCCCTAGTAGGGCTTGACCTAATAAGGCCCTATTGGGGCTTGTCGTACAACTGCCTCAGTATTCCATCAACGCACATAACCCTCCTATATCCTATGTTGACATTTTCATTCAGCAGCAACTCTTTGAAGTTTTTACGTTTTTGAAAGGTGCCGTGGACTGTGACGAGAAAAAAAAAAACGTTATGCAACTCGGATGCGTGTTAGAAGATATCGCTGTATTTCGAAATCTCAAAACACAGTACAAAATCTGTCATCGTCCTGTGAACAAGATATGTATAACCTAAAAAAATATATGGACGTTTAATACGTTATTAATGCGAAAAAACCTTAAAAGAAATTGTTTTTTATCAAGTTCATGTCTGAAAAATACGAACTAATAATTTACGAGACGTTTGAATTGAACGAGCGTATATTTTCCTCTATTTTCCGTTAAAAGATCTTGAGAAAGCCGTAAGAAAAGTAATTGATAATGCCAAGGATTGAGAGGGAAACGGACGCTTCGGAATAAAAACACTTCAACATAAAACATAAATGGAACATTATTCATAATGATTCATAAGAACATTTTGCGAATGGTTGAAAAGGCGATAATCGCTTGGTGCCAGGTCTGGACTATACGGCGGGTGTGATAGAACCTCCCATCCAAACTCTCGGAGCTTCTGGCGCGTCGTTAAAGATGTGTGCAGCCTGGCGTTGTCTTGATGGAACACAACACCCTTCCTATTGGCCAATTCTGGCCGATACTGGTCGATCGCCGGCTTCAATCTGGTCAGTTGTTGACAGTAGAGGTCCGAATTGAGTGTTTGGCCCGATAGGAGCAGCTCATAGTGGATGATTCCCTTCCAATCCCACCAAACACACAGCAAAACCTTCTTGGCCGTTAATCCGGGCTTGGCGATCGTTTGGGCCGGCTCACCGCGATTGGACCACGATCTTTTTCGGCTGTTGATCTCGTATGTGACGCATTTTTCATCGCCAGTCACCATCCGCTTCAAAAATGGGTCGATTTCGTTACGTTTCAGCAAAGAATCGCAGGCATCAATTCGGTCCAAAAGGTTCTACTGCGTCAATTCGTGTAGCGCCCATACATCGAGCTTCTTCTTGAGACCAGCCTTATGCAAATGGTTCCAAACGGTTTTCTGGCTAATCTTCAGTTCCTGGACAATGGAATAAGTGCTCAAATGCCGGTCCGACCCGACGATTTCAATGATTTTATCGACATTTTCGACGATTGGCCTACCAGAGCGTGCCTCATCTTTGACGTCCATATCACCAAAACGGAATCGCTGGAACCACCGCTTTGCTGTTGCATTCGATACTGTATTGGGTCCATAAACAGCACAAATTTTTTTGGCCGCCTGCTCTGCCTTTTCACCTTGGTCGTAGTGGTACTGAAGAAGGTATCGAATTTTGTCTTTTTTTTTACCTCGATTTTGGAACGCTGTAACACACAACTGGCATCACCAAACACAAAACTGTCAAAGAACTTTTTTTGAAGCGTAATGTCACCTTTAAATCGCCGTATAGTATGACCCGATACGATGTATACATCGTGAGATATGGCTCACTGAAGACACGGAAAACGCTCAAAACTTTTTACTTCACCCAATATATTGTAGAGTGTGTATGTGTACGAGCATGTATGTGTACTGGCTACGTAAGGAAGCATTATAAGGACCTGATTAGGCAACATTATAATGACCTGATCAGGCAGCATTACAAACGCCTGGTCAGGCAACCGGATAACGGCCTGATCAGTCAGCCAGGTAAGGCCCATATCTGACAGAACGTTAGACTTTCTATCAGGGCGCTATCGGGTTCCCTCATAAGTGCCCTACCAGGGCAGTCCGGCAGCCTGAAAGCGTCTCGAATCGGACCCTATTGAAATTTCTACGTGGGAATATTCACGAAAGTATCAGTGATGCGCGGAGGGTTACAAGGGGAAAGACGCACTTCTTGCAAGCCTCGACACGCTTGGCAATCCTACGCGGCAATGCCCGCCAAACCGACGTTCGCAGAGGGGCCCATTGAGTTTTTTTTTTTTTCATTCAAAAGAAAGTATTTTTGATATCAGCGATCCGAATCTTTTGTATGGCTCTATTTTTTTTTAATTATTTTTTACAAGTCAGAAGAATGGGTGTACGCGGAACGCGGTTCAATCATAAATACGACAATGGACCCCAGATCGATGGATATATCCACATATATACAGAGCCACTCAAAAGTTGGCCACCACTTTTCAGCATATCGAAAACACTGAATTAACTATATTTGATACTCTAATTTTTTTCTCACCTATTTTTCTATTTTCATAAAGCAGCCTTACAAATTTAATCAATTTTTTGCAATTTTTCGGCTCTCCGTACATCCGTCGAATTTTTCTAAAACGCTACGTAACTCGGAAACAATGGGATTAAAACGAAAATCCCAAGAGAGACAAAAGTTGCGCGACTGAATTTGGCAAAAGTTGGAATTTTTACGAAATTTTATTTCCGTCGTCGAGCGAACCGGATCTCTTTTGCACGGCCCTGTAGAAGAATACAATAATCATTGGCACGCACTAGATTGTACAGCCCTCGCACTTTTTTTGGATTTTCTCGACGTTATTGAGAGACGATGAGAATACGAAGTGTGTGCGCGTATTAACTGTCCGTTTTGTTTGGCACCGAGGGGCGGGCGGGGAGAGGGGAGGGGGCAGAAGTTCCTTTTTCTTCTAATTCGTTGATCAGCCGGCCGTTCGCACATCTGCGTTATACGGAATCGAATCGAGGGGTCCGCAAGTCGGATATAATTCCGCAAAGGCTTCAATCGTACCCCGCGTCCTTGTCTCTCAGGCTGATCATCGTCCGAGGTACGGGGGGCTACCAATTTTTATCCCCTTCCCCTTCCATCCTACCCCCACCCCCCATCTGCCGCTGCTGCTATCCCTATCCCTAGTCCCCCTCGCTTTTGGATCATTCCGGCTTAATTCACCGACTCGCCACGTCAATAAAAAGCTCGCGTGTTGCTGGCGTATTATGCAAGTACTTGTTATGGCAGTGCATGAACGAAACGATATGACATAAACACACATACACACAGACACACGTACGTCAACCTGCTGCGTCCATCCTTGCGTTACACTCATCCCTTTGTGCCTATGAACTGCTGCGTGAAAAAAAAAATGATTGCAAAATCGAGGAATCTTCGTTGTTATTTATAGGATTGAGAGGTCAAATTATTATTATGTTTTTTAATGTCTATATTTGTATGGATACGTGTGTTGATGTACTGTATATTTTCATAGAGAGAGACGAATAACGAAGCTTTAAATTTGATAAAAGTTGTTGCTTTAATTTGTAGAGTATTTTTTGAATATAGTTTTTTTTTTTAATTTATTTGCAAGATTTTTGGAACAGTTTTTCTGTAAATTTATTTGCAAGATTTTTGAAACAGTTTTTTTGTGAATTTATTTGTAAGATTTTTGAAACTTTTTTTTGTAATTTTATTTGCAAGATTTTTGAAACAGTTTTTTGTAAATTTATTTGTAAGATTTTTGTAAACGTTTTTTTGTCAATTTATTTGTAAGATTTTTAAAATAATTTTTCTGTTAGATTTTCCAAAAAGTTTTTTTATAAATATATTTGTAAGATTTTCAAAACAGTTTTCTGGCAAATTTATTTTTAAGATTTTTTTAAACATTGTTTTTCGTAAATTCATTTGTAAGCATTTTTTAAATACATTATTTTGTGCATTTATTAGTAAATGATTTTAGTTTTTTTTGTCACTTTATTTGTAATTGATTCTTGTATCTATCTTATAAATTTACAACAGATGTATCTCAAAGATACCGTTGAGAATTTGTAATGTTATTTGTGAATAATTTTTTATTTGTGAATGTTAATTTGTAATGTTGCTTGTGAATAATTTCTTAGATATTTTTTTTGTAAATTTATTTGTAAATAATTTTTAAAAGATTTCTTTTTGTAAATATATTTGAAAATTATTGTTTAAAGATCGTTTTTTGGGTAATTTTTGTAATTTCGTAATTTTATTTAATGTCATTTTATTTAAATAATTATTGAAAGTAATTTTTTTTAAAGCTCATTCGTGTTTTAATTTCTTTGCAAACATTATTTGAAATATATTTTCTGTGTAAATTTATTTGTAAATAATTTTTGAGGGATCGTTTCTTTGTTAAATTATTTGCAACAGATTTCTGAAAATTGTTTTTTGGCACATTTATTTGTAAATAATTTTTAAAAGAGTTTTTCTGTCAATATATTTGAAATCATTATTTAAAGATAGTTTTTTTGTAATTTTTGTAATTCTGTAATTCTTTTTGAAGCTCATTCATTTTTTAATTTCCTTGTAAACATTTTTTGAAATATACTTTCTGTGTAAATGTATTTGTAAAGAATTTTGTAAATATAGCTTTTCTTGTAAATTCGTTATAAACAATTTTTTTTGTACATTTATTTGTAAATAATTCTCAAAAACGATACCGCCATTTTACTCCTCGTTTGAATCAACTCGTTACATGTCTGGAGATTTTTCGATTTACTTCGCTGTCCTCGAGTTCTTTCGATACCTCAAATCAAGTGGCGTAGATAAATTGGAAAATTCTTATAAAATATAAAGCAGCTTTTTGTCGACAATAATACATGCAATAATTGTTTTTTTTTTTGCATTATAAATCATTATGTTCCGTTCGAAAGTTCGACTTTACGGCAAAAAAAAAACCGACGAGAAAAACCTAAGCCAACATTTCCCCATGAAAATACGAGGCACGAAGCCCCGCATAGAATAACTTACTGCAAGACTGAATATGCAGCCGTTTCCTCGATGCAATAGCAATGTGATCACTGACAAATGTAGCACGATTTGCATGAATCAGGGTGCACGTATGTATATTTCGGTTAGACACGTTAGGTGAAGCATGTATGTTTATACATATCTGCATACATTTTACATTCACATGTACAGCTTTGTTCACAACTATCAGTGCACCTTTGGCGAGCATACGGGATGTGTCATTGCGAGAAAAACACTTTTTTTAAAAATGTCATACGACAAAAATTGCCGAAGATATTCCCATGCTGAGTCCGATGCTGAGCAAACAAATATCATCGTATGATCAATATAATTCAATCATTTTCATTTTATATTCAATACTCGAAAGAAAAAAAAATCGGTTGTAAGAAACTACTTTGCCATTGTTTGCTCAGCATCGGACTCAGCATGGGAATATCTCGGCCAATTATGGTTGCATGTTCACAACTATCAGTCCACCTTTGACGAGCATACGGGACGTATCATTGCGAGAAAAACACTTTTATTTTTAATGTCATGAGGCAAAAATTGCCGAAGATATTCCCATGCTGAGTCCGATGCTGAGCAAACAAATATCATCGTATGATCAATGTAATTCAATCATTTTCATTTTTTATTCAATACTCGAAAGAAAAAAAATCGGTTGTAAGAAACTACTTTGGCATTGTTTGCTCAGCATCGGACTCAGCGTGGGAATATCTCGGCCAATTATGGTCGCATTGTATTAGAAAAAAAAGCGTTACTTTCGCAGCGACACAGCACATGTACTCGACAAGATTTGGAAAGCCTGTTAATGATTTATTAGCGAAAAAAAAATAGTGCGTGAGCAAATGCTGTGCCGTTGTTTATTATTTGAACTTTGAACGGGAATATCTCGGACAATTTTTGTCGCACGATATTTTTGAAGAAAGCGTTCTCTTCGCAATGACACGCTCTTTGTGCTCTACAAAGAAATTTTAACATTCGTGAATCACCCTATATGTATATACACAGAATGTCCAGGTGTGTTGGTCGACGCGGCTTCGAACTTCTCTCCCGGGATGTGTTCCTGACATGCATGACTCCACGTGAGTACAATTCGAGCGTGTTCGCCGGTAGTTGATACGGAGTCTGTTTAAAATGTCTGATCATGACACAGCGGTACACACGCCGTACTCGCACACCGTTCCACACACACACACATGTCCGCGTGCACACTTCATGCATGGGAAAATCTGTTCCACGCCAGCTCCACCGATGAAACTCTACGGAGTTATTGTTGATACAGGCTCAAAACGTGATGCTGATTGTGAGACGGGTCCGCGTGCGTTGAACGATAAAGGAGAAAAAAAAAAAAAATCGGTTGGATCGGTAAATGTTACGTTGATTTCGTTTACCGATACTGTTCCTACATTGAGGCAATATATGAGTGTAAAGGTAAGAAAAAAATAAATTTTGTAGCATTTTCTTAAAGATAAAAAAAAAACATCTTTTCGAGGTTTGTAGAATGATAACATTAAATTTAAATAATTAAATAAAAAATTTGTAATAAAAACTACGTTTTTAAAACGGACTGTCTCCTCGACCATCGTAGAAATTGTCACTAATGCACTATTCACTATTGATTATTATTTTTTTATTTTTGTATATTTCTCTTTTACTAAACTATAATTATTTCTTTATTTTTTTTCTCTTTTTCTCTCTTTCTTACACTTTTTATTGATTTATATTTTTCTTGTCTGTCAGCTTTTTTGTTCGCCATCCAGATCTGAGCTATTTTTGAAGTTTCACGCTTAAACAGACAAACAAGCGGTAGTCTCAATCGCTCTTGTTTGAGCGTGATGAAGTGCGTCACTAACAAGGCGAGAGATATGTTCATCAGCTGTCGATGTTTAAAAACGATTGCGAAATTTCTACCAAATAGACAAACAAACAGACAGACAGAAAAGAAAGCGCGTTAATATTGCATTGTCATCCAGTTCTGAGCTATGTTTAAAGTTTCAAGTTTCTAGCTCATCCGGAAGTTAGTTTAAAATCGATTGTAAAATTTGTGCCGCACAAACAGACAGACAAGAAAGCGAGCTAATAAAAACGTGGCAAAAAATGATTTTTTCCAATTCTAGACAACAATACTGCTGTATATATAATGTATTTTTAATCCAATTAAATTTTAAATATATATAAAATATTTTGAAAAAAATAGTTTTTCCAATTTCTAAACAACAATACTGCCTTAATGGTGCTGATAGTTACTGGGCTACCCAGTATAGGATATATATATATATATATATATTGTTTAAAAAAATGGAAAAAATGATTTTTTTCAAATATATATATTTATATATATATATATTTAAAATTTAATTGAATTAAAAATAAATTATATATATATATATTAGGCGTAGTAAAATGAAATCCATTATTTTTGCCTTCAATTTCATGCAAAAATAATGGATTTCTTTTTACTACACCTAATATATACATATATATAAGTATGCATTTGTAGGGTTCCATGTATATATGGACGGATGCAGAAGAGGGTTGGTTTCTCTATGCGATGATGAAGAACGAGGGGACCGATAATTGTATCGTTTCGGGCAAACAATCATGCTATAGATACGTATATATATATATATATATGTCAATACACACATATATTTGGAATTCCGAGACAATTGAATTTCAATTTAGATTCGTCGAGGCGCAACCGTTTGTCACACATACTCTAGCCACGCTAGCCGTCGCGTCGGGACGCTCGAACAATCAATCCTTTCCATTAATTCGACAATGGTCTGGAATCTAACGCTGCCTCGATGTCTACTATTTGCTTCGTGAAACGACGAGAATGCCTTTCTATTCGATATTCATCCCCCTTACAGACATTAAGGAAAGACGCTTCTCCGCTCTCGCTCTCGCTCTCGCTCTCGCTCTCGCTCTCGCTCTCGCTCTCGCTCTCGCTCTCGCTCTCGCTCTCGCTCTCGCTCTCGCTCTCGCTCTCGCTCTCGCTCTCGCTCTCGCTCTCGCTCTCGCTCTCGCTCTCGCTCTCGCTCTCGCTCTCGCTCTCGCTCTCGCTCTCGCTCTCGCTCTCGCTCTCGCTCTCGCTCTCGCTCTCGCTCTCGCTCTCGCTCTCGCTCTCGCTCTCGCTCTCGCTCTCGCTCTCGCTCTCGCTCTCGCTCTCGCTCTCGCTCTCGCTCTCGCTCTCGCTCTCGCTCTCGCTCTCGCTCTCGCTCTCGCTCTCTCTCTCTCTCTCTCTCTCTCTCTCTCTCTCTCTCTCTCTCTCTCTCTCTCTCTCTCTCTCTCTCTCTCTCTCTCTCTCTCCTCTCCTCTCTCTCTCTCTCTCTCTCTCTCTCTCTCTCTCTCTCTCTCTCTCTCTCTCTCTCTCTCTCTCTCTCTCTCTCTCTCTCTCTCTCTCTCTCTCTCCTCTCTCTTCTCTCTCTCTCTCTCTCTCTCTCTCTACTCTCTCTCTCTCCTCTCTCTCTCTCCTCTCTCTCTCTCGCCCCCTCTCTCTCTCTCTCTTGTTTATATATTAATTTTTTTTTATATTATTTCCCTCCCCATCTCGTTTTATTCATTTTAAGTTTACGTTGATTAATTTATTTTTCATTTATATCAAATCTATGTTTCTTTAATTTCGATCAATTTTTTCTTAATTGATTTGTTCCTTTATATTTGACCGGGGACTCAATGGAGCACAATAAATATTGCCAATTTATTAAGGGGACACGCCCGAGTAGCGGGCGAAAAAAATATGTGAATTTTCGGAATTATTATCTCAAAATCTATTTGTCCAATTCTATCCAAGTTTGTTTTATTCGAAGGTATAGATATTTAGGTACATTGACAAAAATTTGTATATATATTGACTTGGAGCATTGTTATTGTGACAGCGTGGAAACATATTCCTCGCTGGCGATCCTCATGATTGCATGCAGTCGGCTGATCTGAAACAAAAATTTTGAGAAATATTCTTAAAATGTAACGTATAAAGCCTTCCACATCGTAGGATTTGTTTTTTTATGAATTCTTTTTTTTTTTTATCAAGCCAGAAAGATCGGAAATTGAGGTGAATTTCAATCAGGCGTCATTTTGTGAAAGAAGTTTTTTTTTTAAATCCTAGATTGCGAAATGCTTTATACATTATATTTCAAGAATTTTTTTCGAAATTTTTCTTTCAGATCAACCGACTGCACGCAATCATGGGAGGACTCGTGAAAGTCGTCACATTGTAAATTTCGCGTTTCCATTTTAACTTGATTTACGAAGATTCGAGTAGTCGCAGTAAGTGCAGTGTACATTGTGACTATCGCCTATCGAAACGTCTTTCAACCGCCCCGCCGCCTTCACCCCCACCCTCCGTTCCGGTCCGTGACTTCCGTCAAAAGCGTCTGCACAGTTTTTGAGAAAATCGCGAGACAAACACGAGCAACTACAGCGGGAGGGCGGGAGGGGGGGCGGACTTGACGAAAATGGTCTTTACTCTCCGGCCATTGTTGACTCTTCCATTGCCTGCGCTCTCTTTCTCTATCTCTGTCTCTGTTTGTCTCTCTCTCTCTCTCCCTCCCTCCCGCCCTCTCCTCTGCCCCTCACTCTCTCTCTCTCTCAAATGGATATTCAATGAATACGAAATTCCACGCGTTCCCTCAACAATGGACCTTGAGGAGCGAATTGACATAGGGATGCGCGTACTGCACGTACCGAGCGTGGTGCGTTCGATTCGTCTAATTATAACACATGGGTCATTAAGGGACCAGTCCACTTTGGAGCCACGAAAAAAAGGCTATTTTCGCGATTTTTTTTTTAGTATTTTATAAAAGATATGAAAATAAAAGTTGTTGGGCTTGATAAATAAAGTCTTGAAATACATTAAAAAAAAATTTAATTCATTTTTATTCATTTTTAGGTACAAAAACTATAGTTTAACGTAACGCCTCAAAAATAGGTGGGCTAGGTAGCTCCATCAAAACTCGGCAGCGGCTTGTCTGAAACAAAAAAAATCAAAGTCCATTAGATTCAGTATGACACCAGCTACAAAATGACCCTCGGATATAAAGTTTTATCAAAAAATAAAAAAATGGCAGATGAAAAACGAAAAAAGTAAAAAAAAACGTGTTTTTTTCGCAGTTTTTCGCAAAAAAAAAGGTAAAAACCAAAATTTTAAAACCATCGAGGGTCATCTTGTTGCGAATCATGTTTACAATATGTGGTTCAAATTTCAAGAGAATCGGTTTATTAGTTTTAAAGATACGATGGAGCTAGATTTTGAAAACGTTGTTTCGAGAAAAACGCGTTCGAAGTTTATACTATGAAAAACTCTTACCTAAACTCAATCGGCAATATTGACACAATATTGACACAATATTTCTGAATGTATGTACTTTCGAAAACAGTAAAAAAAAAATCGATTTTTTTTAATTTTCAAAGTGGCCTGGCCCCTTAAGTCCCGGGACTAACCAGTAAAAACACTTTGTTTTTGCAAAATTCGACTTTGTCCATCAACCTAGTCACCTTCCATAGCGATACAATCATTTCAACGTTTTTCTAAACTTTCGATGCCTTTCTTTATAGAACGATTTGTCTTTTGCCTCAAAATGGGCTCTCCTCTCCGCTCGGCTGACGCTCTTTTCGACTCCGGCGTATAGTGATGAATCCATGTTTCATCCATTGTTATGTACCGACGCAAAAAATCCTTTTTATCACGCGTAAAAAAGCTTCAAACAGCGCTTCGAATCATCAATTCGTTGTTGTTTTTGTTCCACTGTGAGCAAACGCGGCACCCACTTGGACAAAAGTTTTTTTTTTCACACCCAAATCTTCATGCATATTTTTGAACACGGTGCCTTTTGATATCTTCAGGATGTCAGCTATCTCTTGATAGCTGTTCGCCTCAATTGAACGAAAATGGTCGAGTCAAGACGATTGGAAATCCAAACAAACTCAAGACGGGAAAACCCAAACAAACTCAAGACGAGAAAAAAAGACTCAAGACGATTGGAAATCGTCTTGAGTCTTTTTTTTCCCGTCTTGGGTCTCCCGATAAGAGCAACGCTGGACGAGTCTCCATCGAATTCGTCCAAACGTATAGTCAGCCTCGCGGAAAAAAGGCCCGACGAAGCATTGCATTATTTATTATTATTAACGTTATTCGTCCAAGCTTGTCAATAACAGGGATTTCCACTCGCGTTCGTGTCCTTCCCCTTGCTCCTCCGATGACATCAACTGACAGCTTACCCGGAGTTGCCCAGTCCTCCTCCACCTTTTCACCCTTACCCCCTTCCCCTTTTCGCGTCCCGGTATGACGTATGCACGTATATTTCGTTCGGGAGGTCGGACAGGAAAACCCTCCATGTCGCTGTGCATTATTATCTCTTCAGATTTATATGAATATACAGGGTAGTCCGAAAAGTGACGTCCAAAAGGAAAATCTTCACGCCACGTATCGATCTTTTTTAGTTTTGGAGAAAAAAGCATTTTTTTTATTTTCTCTTTTGGGTATATACTTTCCACGCGATTTTTTGAAATTTGAGTTTGTCGTTACGAAGTGCACTGTTGAGCAATAAATAAATTATGAACAGTAACGTTGATGCCGTAGATTTTTATCAAAAGTTGAAAAAATAGGTTTGAAAGGATCAGTCACTGAAGTTCATATGACAAAAAAAATACTTATACTAGTGTAATTGACTAGCAATTACCATTAAAAAAAAACTCCTAGGAACAAAGTACATATACGCTAAAGAGAAAATAAATAAAAATATGTGCAACAGTAAAACTTGAAGAAAAAAAAAAATTTTATTGTTTTTTTTTTTTCGCAAAGTAGAAAAGATCGTAGAAAAAATGGATAGGTATATGGATTTTCTTTTTGGACTTTAAACCACCATAATTTTCTTCATTTTTGACCTAGAGATTTTTTTTATTTAATTCTTCACAAAATCAGCCATTTTTCTGAAAAATAAAATCCATGCTGTTCCATTCCAGAAAATTGAAAGTTACCGCGCTATCTCGTAGACGTGTTGACGAAAAAAAATTTTTTTATTACCATCGGATGTCCACCTCAAAACCATAAAACTTTTGTGAGAAATAGTTCTTTTGTACGATCTCATTTTTTCATTTTATTCGAATGCTTTTTTTCAAAATGGAACACCCTGTATATCCATGTATATACACACACATACACGCATGTTTATACGAGGCTGCAATTAACTTCGTACACACAGGTACGCTTGCCGACTCTCATCTGACTCATCATCCTTTTTCTACCACTTTCGCGAGCACTTTTACCCCTACCCCCCGTGTCCGAGAGAGGGGGAATAATGAACGTTTCGACGAGTCGCGCTGTCCGAGAGCGTTGCAATAATAAATATAATGGACTTTTGATTTTCGAAACATTGATTTTGTCGGGTCAGACGTAGTCATCAGGTGCGTGTGCATACCAGGTATGTAAATATGAAACCGGAATTTTTGAATAAAAAATACACGTTCATTGTATGAAAATAATGAAAAATATTTTATTCGAAGTATTGTCCATTGCTGGCTATACATTTTTCCCACCTGTCTGGCAATTTGTGTATGCCACGTCAAAAAAACTGTTGCTCTTTTGAGGCAAACCAGTCATCGAGCCATTTTCGTACATTTTCGTAAGAAGTGAAGAGCTGCTCAGCAAGTGCATGTCCCATCGATGCAAATAAGTGGTAATCGGACGGAGTCTGATGAGTAAGCCGCGTGCGAAAGTATTTTCCAACTAAACGCCTCAATCGTTTCCTTGACCAGTTTTGCTGTGCGTGATGGTGCATTGGCATGAGGCAAAATCACTTTGCGTTGCCTTTTTTTGATACTCTGGTCGTTTTTCACGCAAAGCTTGATTCAAATCGATCATTTGTTGTCGGTAGCGTTCAGTATTCGAATGAAACAAGTTTCATTCGAAACCTCTTTACAGCCTCGTAAAGCCCGCGAAATGTTTGTCCGGCGAGCTTGCAAAACGGCACCCTGTGTATTCCTCGGATATCCGTGGTTGTGTAGGACGGCTAAAGCGGACGGTAGATCAGACCATGGAGACTACCGATCGATTAATCACCCCGATTCGCTTGTAATTTCGTCGAGCAAACACGCGCATTGAAAGTCGAGAACGTTGCGTGGCTCCGACCGGAAGACGGATGGCCCTTCCGGTTTTGGAATTTGGATTGTTTTTAATGGATCACTCCCCGGGGTGTTTTCTGGCCTTGTGCACATATACATATATATATATATATGTAGCTACGTTCATATATACATATGTATGATCATACGTGATTGCACATACATTTTTATACATATGCACTCGGACGTACAATTTTGCATGTACTGGACACAAATGGAAAATTTAGGGAGAAAGAAGATACAGAGGGAGAGAGAGAGAGAGAGAGAGAGAGAGAGAGAGAGAGAGAGAGAGAGAGAGGGAGAGAGAGAGAGAGCAAATCGCGATCAGACTATTCAGCCGATTGCGATCTGGTCCCTTGCCGATTAATTCAAATTGCGGCTATTAATTACACGAGGGAGTACAGCAGCTCCCGCACATTGTTCGGCTCGCATCGTTTTGTTTCGCTGCCGCTTCGATAACGGTACTTGCGGTGAATGTCCGTGAAAGGGAAAAATACGTGTAGCGGTATGAAAAAATGAATTTTTTTTTTTACTTTTCTTTTATTGGGAGTACAAATTAAATCGGTCCGTTTTTTTGTGGTAAAAATCCATTTATTTCAAAATAAAAGGTATGAATAGATTAATCAAAGTATTGCCCATCGCTGGCTACTACTTTTTCCCACCTCTCAGCCAATTTTCGAATTCCATCTCGAAAAAAAGTCTCGTCTTTTGAGGCGATCCAAGTTTTGAGGCAATTTTCGATTTCTGCGAAAGAAGTGAACCGGTGACCTGCTAAATCCTGCTGCATCCGTCGGAACAACCAGTAATCAGAAGGAGCAATGTCCGGAGAATACGGCGGGTGCGGTAGAATATACCATTTGAGCGTTTTCAAATATTTTTTTACGACTTTTGCGACATGAGGCCGAGCGTTGTCATGCAGAAGAATAATTTTGTCACGTCTTTGCTCGTATTCCGGCCGTTTTTCTCGTAACGCACGGCTCAAACGAATCAATTGTAGTCTATACCGATCGCCCGTAATGGAATCGCCAGGTTGTAGCAGCTCATTGGCTCATTTGGCTGTCCAGGGCGAGGCTTGTCTTCAACGCTGAAATCACCTTTCTTAAAGCGTCGAAATCATTCCCTACATGATTTATCAGTTGGAGCATCATCATAAACTTCAACAAGCATTCGATGCGCTTCAGCTGCACTTTTCTTCCAATTAAAGCAGAAAAGTAAAACTTCCCGCAAATGCTGCTTAGTTAACACAAACATTTGACATATTCAACACAGTAAAAAACAAGGTTTTTAATGAAACTCAAAGCGATATAAACTGAATGTTATTGACAAATGTCTAACCTCTCTGAAAGCACCGAAATCAGCTGTCACTATGAAACATTCATAACAGCCAGAGCCATCTCTTTAAAACGGACCGAATTAATTTGTACTCCTAATATAATTATTTTTTTATCTTACAATGACAAATTTGCCGATTTTTTTTTAGCGAAAATCGTGTTTTTGACTTCCAAGTGCTACCGAAAATGAAAAAATCGAAAAAAAAACTCGGCAGCGTTACATGGAGAAACGTCTCACCTAATAAACGCATTTAGATTTTTTTGTTTCAGATGATGCAGTCCCGAGTTATAGCGTACACCGCAAAACAACTTTTGTTCGAGGCGCCTGCGGAGATTTGCTGCCAACGGCTTATTTATCAATATTTTGCAATGAAAATTTAGAAAAATATAGTTCAGATGTTGTATTATTGTATGGAAATTAATTAAATAAACCAGCATTACCTGCATCGTCTGAAAAAATTCTTGAACATATGCTTTTTTTCACCAAATTAACCTTACCCCGCCCTTAATTATTATTTTCTTATTTTTTATTTTTCTCTTTCACTAAACTATAATTATTTCTTTATTTATTTTTTCTCTTGTTCTCTCTTTCTTACACTTCTTTTTATATTTATATTTATCTTGTCTGTCAGTTTGTTTGTTTGTCATCCAGTTCTGAGCTAAGTGTGAAGTTTCACGCTTAAACAGACGAACAAACGGTAGTCTCAGTCGCTCATTGTTTGAGCATGACGAAGTGCGGCACTGACAAGGCGAGAGATATGTTCATCAGCTGTCGATGTTTAAAAACGATTGCAAAATTTCTACCGAACAGACAAACAAACAAACAGACAGACAAGATAGCGAGTTAACATTGCATTGTCATTCAGTACTGAGCTATGTTTAAAGTTTCACGTCTCTAGCTCATCCAAAAGTTGGTTTAAAATTGATTGCAAAATTTATACCAAACAAGCAGGAAGACAAGAAAGCGAGCTAATAAAAACGTGGTCAAATGAATGAGAATTTCAATCGGGCGGCATTTTGTGTTTTTTTTAAATATCCTACGGGCTATACTAAGGGCTCTTTACATTACATTTTACGAATCGTTTCGAAATTTTTGCTTCACATCAATCGATTACATGCAATCATGGAGACCGTAGACCGTGGCAGCGAGGGACATTTTTCACGCAGGCCACAATATCGCCGCTCTCATTTTATAAATATTGGGTAAAGTAAAAAGTTCTGAGCGTTTTCCTCTAGATGTCTTTAGTGAGCCAAATCTCACGATGTATACATCGCATCGGGTCATACTATACGGCGATTCAAAGATGACATTACTCTTCAAAAAAAGTTCTTTGACAGTTTTGTGTTTGGTGAAGCCAGTTGTGTGTTACAGCGTTCCAAAATGGAGGTAAAAAAAGAGAAAATTCGATACATTCTTCAGTACCACTACGACCAAGGTGAGAAGGCGGAGCAGGCGGCCAAAAAAATTTGTGCGATTTATGGACCCAATACAGTATGGAATGCAACAGAAAAGCGGTGGTTCCAACGATTCCGTTCTGGTAATATGGACGTCGAAGATGAGGCACGCTCTGGTAGGCCAGTCGTCGAAAATGTCGATAAAATCATGGAAATCGACGAGTCGGACCGGCATGTGAGCACTTATTCCGTTGCCCAGGAAATGATGATAAGCCGGAAAACCGTTTGGAACCATTTGCACAAGGCTGGTCTCAAGAAGAAGTTCGATGTATGGGTGCCACACGAATTGACGCAAAAGAACCTTTTGGACCGAATTGATGCCTGCGAATCTTTGCTGAAACGTAACGAAATCGACCCATTTTTTAAGCGGATGGTGACTGGCGATGAAAAATGGGTCACATACGAGAACAACAGCCGAAAAAGATCGTGGTCCAATCGCGGTGAGCCGGCCCAAACGATCGCCAAGTCCGGATTAACGGCCAAGAAGGTTTTGCTGTGTGTTTGGTGGGATTGGAAGGGAATCATCCACTATGAGCTGCTCCCATCAGGCCAAACACTCAATTCGGAACCTCTACTGTCAACAACTGACCAGATTGAAGCAGGCCATTGACCAGAAGTAGCCAGAATTGGCCAATAGGAAGGGTGTTGTGTTCCATCAAGACAACGCCAGGCCGCACACATCTTTAACGACGCGCCAGAAGCTCCGAGAGCTTGGATGGGAGGTTCTATCGTAACCGCCGTATAGTCCAGACCTGGCACCAAGCGATTATCACCTTTTCAAGCATTTGCAAAATTTTCTTGATGGTGCAAAACTGGCCTCAAGAGAGGCTTGTGAAAATGAGCTGGTCAAGTTTTTTACCAATAGGGCCGAGGACTTCGTCAATCGCGGAATTATGAAATTACCTTCAAAATGGACAAAAGTTATCGCACAAAACGGCGCATATTTGATCTAAATCGGATAATCCTAACTATGTTAATTTCATCGTCGAAATAAAGCGAAAAAACGCTCAGAACTTTTTACTTCATCTAATATTTATAAAAGTTTTTGTCGATGTACCTCAATAAAACTTTCGAATAAAACAAACTTTGATGAAATCGGACAAATAGTTATTGACATAATAATTCCCTAAAATTTGTCTATTTTCTTCGCCGTCAACTCGGATGTATCCCCTTAATTTCAATGTTAAAAAATATGTTTACATTTGGAAGGAGACGTGATAAAAAATCATTAAAATTCTATCCATCGGGTCACATTGTCCCGCACGTAATTCAATTAGTGGCTAATTCTTCAACTAATTCTTCTTCGTGTTGATGGAAAAAAAAGAGAGATTGTCGTCTCGCGCTTTTGTATTTGGAAAATAGTTTTTTTTTTTCTTCATTGATAGCAAGCAGAGAAAATTGTCGCCGACTGAATATCCATAATATCGAAGAAATATTTCGCACTACGTGACTTAGCACGAGGTCACCTAATCAATGTTAGAAGTTAAAAAAGTCATACGAATAATGAGACGTCAAAAAGGCATTCAAATTTATGTTCAACATTGCACCGAGTGTGCGTACCGTCACGCGTATAAAAAGAAGTCTCACGTACAGTCATTCGCTTCTTTTCGATTTTCTCGCGCTAATTAACTCACATACGCGAACGTTTTCACTTTTTTTTTTCTTTCTCTGGCTCAGTTCAATTCTTCCGTCGTTTTGAGAAGAAAAAAAAACATTTGCATTCTCAATTTGATAACAATAATTGGTTTGTCGATCAAATTTTACTCTACGATTTCGACAGTCGGTGGAACAAAAAATTGCCGACGTTTTGGAAAATTCAACCAGGTATGTGGCTAATCAATGATCATTAATAAACAATTCGCAACGAAAAGTTCAGTACTTCGCTTGAATCTCAGTACCAGCGTACTGTTCATTCTCCGCGATCACCTGGCGTCAAAACGAGCCCGAGCTCAACTTTAAGGGGCCAGTCTACTTTGAAAATTTCAAAAAATCGATTTTTTTTGCACTGTTTTCGAAAGTACATACATTCAGAAATATTGTGTCAAAATTTTATGAAAATCCGAGCTCTCTAAGTGTTTTTTTTTTACCTGAACGTCAGGACCTCATTGCATTGTACTTGCACCTGCTCATGTCAGGTGCGAGTACCTCAAAGCTAAGGCACTTCAGCAACATTACAAAAATCCTCCTGCTCTTTCTGAGGAAGTACAGGAAGTTTTAAAAGCTATTTACGAGGATCTCACCAAAACAGAACTGCTCGAAAGGTGTTTAGGTGGCCATACGCGAAACAATAATGAAAGTTTTAACAAGCGCGTATGGAATATGGCACCTAAACACATGTTCAACGGCAAAAAAAACGTAGACATTGCCTGCAAAGTTTCCGCGTGTGTCTTTAATGAAGGATTTCGTCCAGTGCTTAAAATAATGGAAATAATAGGCGTCAAACTCGGCCCGATCGCCATCGGATTCGCCGACAATCGCGATGACGAGCGTGTTCGCTCTGCAAACCGCCGCAGTTCTGAGTGCTCAAAAGAGACCAGAACCAAACGAAAGCAAGCAAGACTTGAAGAAATCGACGATGATGAGCAATCAGAAGGGATTTTGTACGGTGCAGGAATTGCCGATTGAGTTTAGGTAAGAGTTTTTCATAGTATAAACTTCAAACGCGTTTTTCTCGAAACAACGTTTTCAAAATCTAGCTCCATCGTATCTCTAAAACTAATAAACCGATTCTCTTGAAATTCGAACCACATATTGTAAACATGATTCGCAAGAAGATGACCCTCGATGGTTTTGAAATTTTGATTTTTACTCTTTTTTTGTTGCGAAAAACTGCGAAAAAACGCGTTTTTTTTACTTTTTTCATTTTTCATCTGCCATTTTTTTATTTTTTGATAAAACTTTATATCCGAGGGTCATTTTGTAGCTGGTGTCATACTGAATCTAATGGACTTTGATTTTTTTGTTTCAGACAAGCCGTTGCCGAATTGTGATGGAGCTACCTAGCCCACCTATTTTTGAGGCGTTACCTTAAACTATAGTTTTTGTACCTAAAAATGAATAAAAATGAATTAAATTTTTTAAAAATGTATTTCAAGACTTTATTTATCAAGCCCAACAACTTTTATTTTCATATCTTTTATAAAATACTAAAAAAAAAATCGCGAAAATAGCCTTTTTTTCGTGGCTCCAAAGTGGACTGGCCCCTTTAAGAAATAACAATATTATAAAAGTATCGAGTATCGAAGAACTTTTCGTTACTCGATACTCAATTATCGAGTATCGAATAAATGTTCGATACTCGATACAAAAGTCGCGATCTCCAACAATAGCTTGACAACTTTTTCTCGATACTCGATACAATTGTATCGAGCAAAACTTAACGCCCGATACAGATTTTGGACAACTCTGGTGTGAAAGCGAATATTTTCTTCACCAGCTGAAAATGACCGTTTGAAACAATTTTCTTTTTCCGTAGGTTTCGAAAAGACTTTTCCAACAATGAGGAGGATCGCAGTCGTCTTGCTCGTCCTAGCCCTCGCACTGGAACCACCTCCCTTATCCGCCAGCCCTCAGGTCAGCGTCAAAAATATTACCCTCGTACTGAGACGCTGAAAGAAATTCGATGATTCGAACTTTAAAATGAAGCAATACATTTACGTGTGAAAAAAAGAAAATAAGAAAAAATGAGACAAAAATCGAAAAATTTTTGTCGCTGTCTCGTGGTGTTCACGCTTCTAATGTTTCGATCGTGTGACAGGAATTGGAAGCATCGGTGGAGCTGTACGCCGCCAGCGATGGAGAATTTCTCGGTTCGATGGATCTTCACGAGTCGAGAACTTCTGAAGGCAGGACCTGCTTTCACGTTAATGAGCCTCTGAACCTCCAGTCGCCGGATCCGTTTTTAATTACCGTGATATATCGCTTGGAAGATGTTACGCGTGGGTGTAAAACAACTGGACCTCCGGTCACCGTCCCTATCGTAAGCATTAATTATTCATCATCTGACGTTCGAAACCTCAACGAATTTTCTGCATAACAATAACCGTTGATTCGTCACGTTATCTTGAAGTTAATATGTATCGGGGAATTGGCGGCAAGACGAAGGTGCGCGGTAAGATGAATCATAAGCCTAGCTACGCTGCCAAAAAAAAGTATAAATTTTTTTTTTTAAGACGGGCAACCATTTTGATGCTTCAAAAAATCAATTTTTTTTTTAAATTTTATAAATCGTTAGCAAAATATCTTAAGGCCTTATATACGCGAAAAATTTCAAAATGTTTCATTTTTTTTTAAATTTTCGATTCCATTAGCCTGACCGGTTAGGAATATTTTAAGGCCGTCTTCTAGTCGAGAATTTTGAAAAAATCGATTTTTTTGCATATTTTCAATGTTTGGTATTTCAAGAATATACCCTCCAAAGGAAATTTGGAAATTCCAAATATTAACGGAGTTGCAGCTGTAATTAGTGAGGTGGAAACTTAACCGGCGCTGCCGGACCGTATCGAACAATAGACTCCGAATCGAACAATAGACAATAACTCCGAACTTCTCATCATCAAAAAACATCAAAAGACTTCGATTTTGAAGAAGAAGGAGTATTTTGTGGACCAGGAATCGCCGATTAACGAAATGTAAGTATATGTACCATTATATGACTTAGACTGCCTGAAACTGTACTCGAATCTTTAAACGCGTTTTTCTCGAAACTACTTTTTTCGAGACGGTTGACATGATATCTCAAGTTGTAATGAACCGATTTACTTGAAATTTTTTGTGGACCTTCTCTATACACCCCTCTATCGCCCCTACCAGATTTATCGCGAAATTTTGTTACTAATTAATTAAAAAAAATCAACAATCGTGAAAAAAAAACGGCAAAAAATGACCATTTTTTAACAGCTGCCATTTTGCGAATTTTTTTTTTGCCTGAGGTAGGGGCTATAATGACATCCTTACTAATTAAGAATCTATTTTTTTTTTCAGATGACCAGGAGGGTTGGGATCATGTCAACCAGGAGAGGCCGTTTTTTTTCCACCCCCACTTTACCAGCCTGCATCTACCAGAATTATGGATTTTTTTTTTCGCCAATTTTTTTATACAATGTCAAAGGATGAATAAATATGTGGTAAAAAGATAGGTACGGAAATATTTTTTGTTTTTTTTTTAATCGCATGTTGAAAAATCCCCAAATTTTGGCCCCCCAGACTAGAAGACGGCCTTAAGCTTTACAGAATTGAAATAGCGCAGGATGCTATTAAATAAGGTAAGATTGCATTTATAATAGATACCGCTCGGCGCGCCCGACCGCCAACTTCAAAGCCGTTTTTCCACGATTCACTTTTTTGAAGCTTGTGAAAGTTCTAACTCTTGAACGAAGCTTCAGATCGCTTTGAAATTTTTACAACATATTCTTAGTATCGTCGCCTATCGTGTGAACCATAGAAAAAAAAATTTCAATGACACAAAAAAATATAAAAAATAAAATACCGACAGAAAATTGAGTAAAAAAATGTTAAGTTTCGAATTTTTATTAAAATAATTTTTTAAAATAATATTATTGGTTCACACTGAAGATACATTCATTATGCAATTATAAATATGTTCATTTTTTTTTTCAGACACCCACATCGATGCCGAGAACTTTCACCATCAACGCGCGCGCAAAAAAAAATACATTGCTTTATCATGTTATATCTCCGCCATTTGTTAATATTTCTGATTTTTTTTTTTACATATACTTAACCATGTACATAAATGATCTGTAAAAAAAATGTTGTCAATATATGCGTCATTTTTTTTTAACCGCGTCTAGAAAAGTACCTTCGAAAATCGGCGAAATCGCGTATATAAGGCCTTAATTCATATTTAAAAAAAAATCAAATAGACCCTTCGAGTTAATATCAAAAGAACTTTTGTGTCAGGCTACTACTATGAGGAGCTGGCCGGATCAAAATAGGCCGAACATTTTGTCTTCGACTTGTTACCGTTGTTATTTAATTTCGTTATTGTCGTTATTCCCCGTTATTAATAGATATGACTCTTGCTGACGACTGTTTTTCTTCACTTTTTTATTCCAATACGAAATAAGGAGACAGCCGGAATATCTGTGCCACGTATCTATTGGGACAAAACCAACGAAATCCATGACAATCGTAATTATGGCGACTGCATGCCGTTTACGTCGTTGGCATCTGGCGCCAAAAATAGCATTCTCGATCATGCTGTCGTAATTTATTCCATGAAATCGCCGGATGAAGAGCATGATTTTCGACAACAGGACCACAAACATTCGCCTCTGGCGTGTGGTATGATGTGAGTGTGTCAATCTGTCATTTTAAAACACAACACTTTACACGCAATTTGTACACAGTCTTGGCAAGCTTGAGTCTTTTTTTTTTTATTCAAAAGTATCGATGAACAATGGAATTATTATTATTTAACCACAGTCACCACCAATGAGACTTTTACATTATTTACACGGGGTCATTCGGACCCCAGCCAACTTTAAAAAGTTGTCACACCAATTCTGTTCAGTTTCGGCGTTGAAAAAAAAAATGCTAAGACGAAATGTAACATCTTAAGAAAGGATTCTAGTTGCTTATTTGAGACAAAATTCAAGTCAAGCCTAGTAAAAAAAAAGATTTAGGCTGCGTTCAGTTTGACCCTTCGTGGTCATACTTCCAAATTCAATCGCGGTGGTCACACTTGGGTCGATTCTACCCAGTCAGTTTTCAAAAAAGTATTGTGACCAAACAATCCACCCGATGAGGTTCGAAAAATTACGTAACATGCTTTGAACATTCTGAATGATGTACGAAAAATTTATTTTTGAGAAATAAAATGGCGACATGTTAAAAAAAATTCATAAATAGGTGAAAACTAAAAAAAAGACACTTTTTCGCTAAAAAAATCATAGTTCCGTGAATTTTCAACATTTTTACCTAAAATTTCGACGTGATCCTCCTTAGATATACTACTTTTGGGAAAAAATAGTAGCATAGTGCGCGTTCCAAAAAAAAATATTTATTCCGACATGTGAAGAGGGTAAATTTTATGGCACGAGGATACTTCGAACTCCAGGTAAGATTGTGACCCAAACAAACTCAAACAATCTTACCTGAAGTTTCAAGTATCCTTATACCATAAAATTGACTCTCTTCACATGTCGGAATAAATACCTTTTTTGGAACGCGCACTATGCTACTATTTTTTCCCAAAAGTAGCATATCTACGGAGTATCACGTCCAAATTTTAGGTAAAGATGTTGAAAATTCACGGAACTATGATTTTTTTAGCGAAAAAGTGTCTTTTTTACGTTTTCACCTGTTTATGAATTTTTTTTAACATGTCGCCATTTTATTTCTTATAAATAAATTTTTCGTACATCATCTAGAAAGTTCAAAGTATGTTCTGTAATTTTTTGAAACACTTTGGACGGATAGTTTAGACACAATACTTTGATGAAAATTGACTGGGTAGAATCGACCCAAGTGAGACCACCCCGATTGAATTTGGAAGTGTGACCACGAAGGGTTAAGAGCAGGACCATTTTTTTAAATTATTTTGATCTTCGTGTATCAATCTATTAATCAATTAATCAATTTTTCGAACCACTTTATCCGCAGACATTCCGCCCGTACGTCCAAAGATTATTTCCTCAAACAGTTAAATAGTCGATGATTGCCGGCATTGAGAGCAAGAAGAGTGGCGCGAGGACGGCCAAAGACTCCACCAACGATGCCGTCCTAACGGATCAACCGCAGCGCCGATACCGACAAGCAGCTCACCATTTTGATCGGAATCAATATGAAGATATTGGGAAGAAAAACGGTTTTAATCCTATGCTGAAATACGTGCTTCAATGTCTCGGAAATAACACCGAGGACCAAATGACAGAGGATCGTCGTATCATTTGTTCCTCCAGTTGAATCCTTTCCTTTGCTGACTACTGAATTCTTTATTGACACCTTTTCCTATTCCCAAAATTTCTTTCCCCTACAGTTTTTCTAATCTTGCACTCGTCGTTACGAATTGCACATTGGTGAATCGTTTGATCGCATCAAAAACTCGATTTTCACATGTATTGGCTAACTCTGCTAATTAGCACTTGGCACTTTCAAAATATTGAAAATAAAAAAAATTGTATTTTTCACCTGCAGCTTAAGTTCGCATTTTGTTTTTTTTTTAACATGACAATTGGTATAAATTGCAGCGATACTCGAATTTCGACGTTTATTTCAGCCCGTTGTCGTACTCTTGCCATAATATATAAGGTAAAGCCAGCAAAGAGGACATTATCCATATATTGGGTGAAGGAAAAAGTTCTGAGCGTTTTCCGCTAGATGTCTTTAGTGAGGTATATCTCAAGATGGATATATCGCATCGGGTCATACTATACGGCGATTCAAAGATGACATTACGCTTCAAAAAAAGTTCTTTGACAGTTTTGTGTTTGGTGAAGCCAGTTGTATGTTACAGCGTTCCAAAATGGAGGTAAAAAAAGAGACAATTCGATAGATTCTTCAGTACCACTATGACCGAGGTGAGAAGGCGGAGCAGGCGGCCAAAAAAATTTGTGCTGTTTATGGACCCAATACAGTATCAAATGCAACAGCAAAGAGGTGGTTCCAACGATTCCGTTCTGGTAATATGGACGTCGAAGATGAGGCACGCTCTGGTAGGTCAATCGTCGAAAATGTCGATAAAATCATGGAAATCGTCGAGTCGGACCGGCATGTGAGCATTTATTCCATTGCCTAGGAACTGAAGATTAGCCAGAAAACCGTTTGGAACCATTTGCATAAGGCTGGTCTCAAGAAGAAGCTCGATGTATAGATGCCACACGAATTGACGCAAAAGACCCTTTTGGACCGAATTGATGCCTGCGATATTTTGCTGAAACGTAATGAAATCGATCCATTTTTTAAGCGGATGGTGACTGGCGATGAAAAATGGATTACATACGAGAAAAACAGCCGAAAAAGATCATGGTCCAATCGCGGTGAGCCGGCCCAAACGATCGCCAAGCCCAGATTAATGGCCAAGAAGGTTTTGCTGTGTGTTTGGTGGGATTGGAAGGGAATCATCCACTATGAGCTGCTCCCATCGGGCCAAACACTCAATTCGGACCTCGACTGTCAACAACTGACCAGATAGAAGCAGGCGATCGACCAGAAGCGGCCAGAATTGGCCAATTGGAAGGGTGTTGTGTTTCATCAAGACAATGCCAAGCCGCACACATCTTTAAGGACGCGCCAGAAGCTCCGAGAGCTTGGATGGGAGGTTCTATCGCACCCGCCGTATAGTCCAGACCTGGCACCAAGCGATTATCACCTTTTCAAGCATTCGCAAAATTTTCTTGTTGATACAAAACTGGCCTCAAGAGAGGCTTGTGAAAATGAGCTGGTCAAGTTTTTTACCATTAGGGACGAGGACTTCTTCAATAGCGAAATTATGATATTGCTTTCAAAATGGACAAAAGTTATCGAACAAAACGGCGCATATTTGATCGCAATCGGATAATCCTAACTATGTTAATCTCATCGTCGAAATAAAGCGGAAAAACGCTCAGAACTTTTTACTTCATCCAGAATATATAAAACTGTTCCGTAACTAACTTCCGTAACTGACTGACTGACGGACTGACAGACAACGCACAGCCTAAACTGCTGAAGATAGAAACATGAAATTTGGTACATATGTTCCTTAAAGGGTGTAGAGGTGCACTAAGAAAGGATTTTTTTTATTCGATCATTAAGGGGGTGAAATGGGGTGCAAAAGATTGTATGGGAAAAAAATGCTTTTTAGATCGGATTTACTTGAAACTTTGCATAAACACTCTACAATAAAATTAATGAAACACGTAATTTAGCATTTCCCAAAAATTCAACCCTTAAGGGGTTGCAAGGTGGTAGACAACTTTTTGTTGAAAAACATATTTTTTTTGGTTGGATCGACTGGAAAAATAGCATAATAAATACTCTAAAATACAATTAATGGAACACGTATTCCAATATTTTCCAAAACTTAATCCGAAAGCCGAATAAAGCCGAATAAATTCTGAACTATAACTTAATTGCCAATTTAACTAAATTACGAAATTGCGACGAAGGAAATAGTTCAAGTTTTGCTAAATTATTTCTTTATGAAACTAATCGATTGACGTTGAGTATTTTGGATCGATTTTTTTCTAGGGGGCCCGATTGTTTTTTGCACTCCCCACCCCCTGCTTTCTTGGATACGCCATTGTCAAATGCCTAAAGGGATGTGGCATGATCTAGGAACTCTCCAAAAAATGTCTGTACGGGATATTGAATATCGAGCTTTTGTGTGGCTGCGATTGTGACTGGTTGGCTCTCGCATGCTCTCATACGTTGACGACAAACACAGCGGGTCCATTTAGTTCTAGCGCTCGCGTTATCTGCACCCCCTGCGATTCGAACGATTTTCATAATAATAATAATAATAATAATAATAATAATAATAATAATGTTTCGCGTCCCGACATAAAGCTCTCCTGTCAGTGCGAAATTTGCTCACGGACAATTTCAGTACCGAAAAAAATCGAGAAAGCATCCGAAGCGGTCGGACGACATCGCGATGGATGGTTAAAAAATTACTGGTCTCGCTCGTCCCTCCCGCCGTCAATGTTATGTCCGATCGAATGCGATTAAACTTTCGAGCTGCCGGGAATGAAGCCACGGGCGCGATTGAAGCAAAAACGGAGTACAATAGTGTTGTTGCCTATTGGGGGAGGGAGGGGGGGGGGGCGAATCAATATCGTTTCCGGTGGCGTGGTAGGGGAAGGGGTTTTTTTCTTCTTCCGTGGGAAGACAGCCAAGGGCCGTCGGTCCTTGGTGATGAACAATGAACCATCACGGTCTCTCCTCCCGCCTTTTTCTCTGCCTCTCTCTCTCTCTCTCTCTCTCTCTCTCTCCCCCTCTCTCTCTCTCCCTCTCTCTTTCCCTCGTATTATACGACGGTCATTTGAAAAGTCTCCGGCCTTATTAACAAAACGTGATAGTAGAAAAAAAATGCTTTCCCCGCACGGATAGATAGCCTTGATGTATGTAGGGGAGAGTGGGGCACAATGTGTCACGGGGCACAGTGAGCCACATGCGGTTTCTCGGAGGTTTGTAGCTCGTAAATTCCAAAAAATTTTGCGTTGTTCCGTGATTTACCAGATATGTAAATATGAAACCGGAATTTTTGTATAGAAAATACATGTTTATTGTATGAAAATGATGAAAAATATTTTATTCGAAGTATTGTCCATTGCTGGCTATACATTATTCCCACCTGTCTGGTAATTTGTGGTTGTCGCGTCAAAAAAAAACTGTTGCTCTTTTGAGGCAAAACCAGTCATCGAGCCATTTTCGTACATTTTCGTAAGAAGTGAAGCGCTGCTCAGCAAGTGCGTGTCCCGTCGATGCAAATGAGTGGTAATCGGACTGAGCCAAGTCTGGTGAGTAAGCCGCATGCGAAAGTATTTCCCAACTAAACGCCTCAATCGTTTCCTTGATCAGTTTTGCCGTGTGTGATGGTGCATTATCATGAAGCAAAATCACTTTGTGTTGCCTTTTTGGATATTCTGGTCGTTTTCCACGCAAAGCTTGATTCAAATCGATCATTTGTTGTCGTTAACGTTCAGTATTAACAGTTTCGCCAGGTTTTAGCATCCAACAATGCTTGCAATTCGCTGTCTTCAAACTTTTTCGGTGACCTCCCACGTTCTTCGTTTCTCACGTCAAAATCGCCACTTTTAAATTTTTTAAACCACTCAAAGCACTGTGATTTACCAAGAGCATGCTCATCGCAAGCTTCGACAAGCATTCGATGCGATTCTGCAGCAGTTTTCGTCAAATGGTAACAGAAAATGAACCCTAGAATGGTAACCTTATTTTTTTTTGACCTATTATGGTAACCTGGGGTGATAAACCACCCCAATTTTGAAAAATTCATATCTCCGGTAAAATTTCACGAAAAGGGTTCAACTTGGGCTCATTCTTTTCGTTTTTTAATGCAGAATCACGCAAGCCTACGGCTATTCCGCTTGAGGTAGGAAAAGTTAGTAAAAAATGAGGTAAAGTGGTGAAAAACATGAAAAATTCGGAAAAATGACTTTTTATTTATTGAATTTGCAATATCTCCGTTGATTTTTAACGAAATTGAATAAATCCAACGGCATTATAAAGTGAAAATATAAAGTTTTGAGACAGGATGGTTAGTTTTACTCGATTTTCGAAAAAGTCTATTTATTCCGGGAATCGAAATCTGGGAATTTAAAAGAAGTCACGAGGTACTGGAACGAGGTTTGGGAATTTAAAAGAAGTTAGTCGTAAATGTGAGGAAGGGAGAAAGGGGGCGCGAGATTTAAACTCGCCTGGGGTGGTTTTTCACCCCAGGTTACCGTTCTACGATTAATGCTGTCCGCAAATCGTTATTTCCAGGCAGAAAATTCGACCTCTTCAACGCTATAAGAAACTATGTTGGGGTATGAAACTTGTATTGTTGTGAGTTAAAAATCTTTTTTCAGATGTCAACAAAGCAAATGGCGCCAGTGACGCGACTTGACGTCATCTACATTGACAGCTAGGGCCATCTATGGGCAAATTCCGGTTTCATATTTACAGATCTGATATATACACGTACAAATATGTGGGCGAATCAATGGGACTTTGATAAAGGATTTTATATATAAAGGGAAAACGGGTCAAAGATCGCGCAAACTCAAAGACCTTTATAGCCATGTCCTGATCTCCATTTATCTCTATCTCTCTCTGTCTCTCTCTCTCTCTCTCTTCCTCTCTCTCTCTCTCTTTCTCTCTCTCTCTCTCTTTATCCTGAACAAAAGCTCATTGTGCCGTTTTGTTATCTTGCGTAACGTGATATTGCACGCAGCAAAAGAGAAAAAAAGAAAGTGAAAGAGGGGCAGAGAGAGAGAGAGAGAGAGAGAGAGAGAGAGAACGAGAGCAATGAGGATGTTCATCCGAGAGTCCTTCGTCGAAATTTTTCCAGGGATTTCCGTGCGGTTGAAGAAGAATCCCAGCCACGAATATAAGATATCACAGTATAGGAAGTTGATGGCGAGGTAAGAACAAGCTCGCAGAGCCGGAGGAAATCATCAATGGTAACCGAAGAAGGGAGCAGTATTCATTTTTCTCTCGGTACGTCCGAGCTCATTCTTCATGGGGAGAACGGGCTCTCCGGCTGGACCCTCTCGATCCTCAATGCCCATCTTCATTGTTACGTAATGAACGCCGAAAGTTTGCCCATCAAGCACGCCTCACCGTCGAGATTTCTCTTTCGACGGTCCCAACGAGAGATCGTGGGAAAAAAAAGGATATCGAACGTGAAATCCGATCGGATCTTCGAGGATTCAGGGATCTCAAATTTTCCTTGAACCTTATTGTTTCGAATGAAAGCTTTTTTTTTTCTTCTTCATTATAATTGATTGTGAATTTCCATAGAATGGACAAGTATTTAGAAGTTCGTTCTCCAGTTGTTAAATATATTCGTTTGATGATAATTTCGAAAGAATGAACCTTTCAATAGTGTCGAAATGGATTACTTTTTGGATTTGGTGTTTTCTATGGAGCACAATAAGAGGTTTTTTTCTTTCCAAATTTTAATTAATTTTGAATTATTGGTGGATGGAAAAATGTTTTTTTTTTTTCGTTTGATGATAATTCTAAAGGATTGTTCTCGAGATACTGTCGAACTGTGCTACGCTCTATATTCCAGGCAATTTCGTGGAGCCCGATAAAAGCTTTTTGAAAGTCATTCATTTCGTGTTTCTGTGGAATTAAAAAAAATATTGTTATAGCGTTTACGAAAAATTTTGAGAGATTCGTCGTTTAGATAGTGTCGATCTGTGGTGCGTTTTATATTCCCTCGTGCGGAAAATTGACGATGCATTCTCTGATGCAATTGGGGGGCTTCAAGTGATTATTTGTGGATTCACTAGTAGGGATTTTCGTAAAAGAGTTGGCTGGTACTCGTGCAGACATTTCTCTTTAATTTATTGGGAGTACAAATTAATTCGGTCCGTTTTTTTGTATGTTCCGATTTCATTTGGATACAATGAGAGTTTCTTCATCGTGAAAAATTTCAAATGTTCATAGAATCACAAATTATTAATATATATTCGAATTCACGTCTTGTCGCGTCGTTTAATGTTTCATAAAAAAAATCATTCATCATTTGATAACAATGAAAAAACTGTTGTTCAATTAAATATC
>OZ010715.1:34385256-34482071 GCA_963932345.1 Ophion ventricosus | reverse complement strand
TGTTAAAATTTCAAGTCGATCGGAGTAAAATTGACGAAGTTATGAGTATTTGAGCGTCTATTGCTCCATGCCGGGTTTTATACCTGGGCGGCCAGCGGCGCGGCGCGCTATTGTATTTTTCGACCCCGAATAAATTTCTTGATAAACGGGCCAAGTTCTCACGAATGGGTCCGACAAGTTGACGATTTGCGAATTAGTAGAGCAGAGGAGCAAGCGGCGCACGACAGTAAAGAAGAAAGAGTTTTGCGTAGACAAACGCAAAAAGATGCTCTCGATCATCTTGATGGAAGCCTTTTGCTCTACGGATCTGGCATCGACGACTTTGAGTGAGTATAAGAAAATTATCGAGTTTTATTTTGAATTTCTAAAAATTCAAAGATAATTGAAAAATCCGAAAAAATTCATATGTATTCAGAAAAATGAACGAATCACGAAAAAAAATTGGGTTGCGGCGAAATTTGTTGACTAATTTTTTTTTTCATCATTTTTGTTAATAACATTTTGGAATTATTATTATGCAAAATTAATCTTTTGAGTACCTTTAATATGCATGAATTTTCTCAGATTTTTATGCAATCGAGAAGTGTTCTCAAACTTATGTGCAATGAGCGCTAAGCGACCAAACTCTTCTGCGTTTTTCAAACCGTTTTTCTGAGACTTGTCATATTTGAAGTCCGTGTGCACGATAACTCAAAATCTACTGGACCAATCGCTTTGAAATTTTGCACAGTATTTCTTCAACATAATTCACCAGGTATTGTCGAGAGCTTTTTTGTTTTTTTTTAATAATTACTAATTTTTCAACAACAAATTAGCCGATTTTTTTTAGCGAAAATCGGGTTTTTGGCTCCCAAGTGCTAACGAAAAATCGAAAAATCGAAAAAAAAAAAAAATCCTCCCGTCATTACCTCGAGAAATATCTCCTTTAACAAATGCATTTTAATTTTTTTGTTTCAGATGATTCTGTTGCGAGTTATGGTGCACACCGCAAACCAACTTTTTTTCGAGGCGCCTCCGGGGTTTAATTTTCACTCGCTCAATTTTGAATATTTTGCAATGCAAATTTAGGAGAATGTTGTTCAAATGTTACTTTATTATATGTAAATTTTTCAATAAACGAACACTATCCGTTACGCCAAAAAAAAATCTTTAAACATGCCTTTTTTTTCGCCGAATTAACTTTACCCCGCCCTTAATTGGAACGTCGTCATCGGAAAAAGACAAACCGATTAACTCTTCTGATAGATACCATAGATGGTTCATGAACTTTTTTAGAACGGTATTAGCCACTTCAAGACAGTTGTCTCGCCAAGGCGTTTTTCTATAGATTTTATTTTATTTTTGAAGACTCGTTCTGGATACTATTCAATGATGACCTCCAAAAATACGAAAGTATTCACCGTTCCGTTTTCGAGATATTGGCAATTAAAAGATTTAAGGTTTTACGCGTGTTTCTTATGGAGAGCAGTGGAAAATTTCACATTTCACGCAATAACTTCGAATTTTTCTAAACATTTTTTTTTAATTTTCGTTTACAGAACAATACATGACGAAGTGGGTAAAAAAAATTGTGATTTTTCATCGTCTGGTTTCAGAGATATAGCGATTTAAATTAAGCAATGTCCTAGCGACGCTAGCGCCACGAAGCGACTGGAGCAGACTAGAACTAGATTACAGTAGTGTGTGCATATTCGTATGCGCAGAGTATATCCCTGCTAGTAGTCGGAATGGATAGTCTGATACAAAAGTGAGGGTTAGATAAACATTATATTAGGCGTTTTCATCATTACTTTATAAGTTTTTAAATCCCGATAAAATGGACCACCTATATTATAAGGATCTTCGCAATATTTCGAAGCTTTCATCGATTTAGCGGATAATAAATTTTCAACGTGACTGTGGCGAGGACTACTACCTTAAACACAATCCAATAGAGGCCATGACATACTCGACACGAGTCGAGGCTCCATGGTGGGAAAAATATATAGTAAAGATGTTATAATGCTCGGTAGCGACCTCTAAACATTTTCCGAATACAGGGAGCCTTTGCGATAATTTTTTTTTCTCTATTTGTCACAATTTGATCAGGTGGCCCGCAAAGAAATTAAAAACAAGGTAAAAAGTGGACCACCCTAATATATATATTATATATATATATATATATCTGTCGGCTACTTTGTTATTAATCACTACGAATTTTTTTTTCTATAGTTCATTAGTAATATAATAAAGACCTGAAAGAGTGGAAGATCAATAGTATATGGGAAACGTCGGGAAGTGTTATTTCTTGGATTATTCAATCGAGATTTTCGTTAAGGGTGATTGAGGGGCGGGGTTGTAGAGCAACGATCTTGATAAACACACGTTCGTATTATGCGCGGTCGCTTCCGGCCGAGCAGATAGACGTGTCACGCACTAGATGCCCGCAACGGAAAAGCATTTCCCGGGACGACCCTTAGAGGGTCCCGCGTGTCAAGGCTTGCTGTCCTTTCCCTTCGCTGCTCTCGCGTCTCAAACGAGATTGGGAGCTAGACGAGTAGATCGCATGCGTCGGGCCATCCGCGTGATCGCCACGTTGGTGGAGAACGGCGGTGGACCCTGCCAAAGCGATTGTGACGGAAGGGCGGAGAGAGAGAGAGAGAGAGAGAGAGCGAGAGAGAGAGAGAGAGAGAGAGAGAGTTTGGAGTTTAGGTTGTTTGGAGAATGAGGGTGAATCACTGTATCCACGTCGCGGAAACACCCTGTCTGTCACTCTTACAATTCTACCCTTATTCTCTCCCTTCTTCTCTCTCTCTCTCTCTCTCTCTCACTCTCTCTCTCTCTCTCTCTCTCTCTCTCTCTCTCTCTCTCTCTCTCTCTATCTCTCTCTCTCTCTCTCTCTCTCTCTCTCTCCTCTTCTCTCTCTCTCTCTCTCTCTCTCTCTCTCTCTCTCGTTCTCTCTTGGTTAATGTCCATCACTTCGAACATTTATTACAATAAATTTTCGGCACAAAAAATTCAATGACATTGTTCGGATATTCTTATTGCCAATACCATCACGATTTCCCGTTTTTACACGTGTATTTTGGTGAAAAATCATTCCAAGGTCATGATATCGTAGGTCATTGGATTCGTCTGAATATCAGCTACAACGTCTTAATAAAAAAAAAAAAACATGTTCCCATTTGAAAAACCATTCATGACCTTGAGAATGCAAAAACGATGACCTTGACAAAAATGAATTTTTCACCACTGTATCAGCCCTTCGGAATCAATCAAATTATCTCCTAACATTTGTTTCGTCGCTCTAAAGCCAACGGAGATATTTGGGGTGGTCACGTTAAATGGTCCACCCTGTATGTGCGTTATTTTCCTATTTGTCTCTTTCCTGTTTTACTGTCATTTCGAAATGTTCGGCCCTTCAGGAGTAGGGAGGTGGGACGAAGAAACAGCACGAGGGTGGATATCAGATTTCCGTTGAACGCTACGTGAGGGACGTGGATCAGGCGTGCGGTAGTGGCTTTTTTCTTTCTCTCCTTTTTTATTCCTCTTCCTCCCAAGCTCACTGGTCTTGCCCGTTTCGGCAGACCGACAAGAAATGTCCTGAGCGCGCACGTATCTCTCAAGATCATGGGATAAATCGTTGCTACGAGTCGATAATCCCGAGGAAGAACGATGGTCTTAACATCGCTGCACGTACGACGCCCAGCCACCTCCTTTGCGGCCGGGCTTTTTCTTCGTCAGCTTCCATCTTTTTTTTTTACACATACCACAATTTATTCCTGTCGAAGACAAAAACGCATCTCCCGAATACCGGTAATTTGTGTAACATAGTGATATATATGGAGATTTAAAGAAAAAAAAAAAATTACAGATATTACGCAAAGTGCAACGATTTCATGGCATTGAAAATGTAATCAGACTTTTCGGGTGATAAAAAAGGTGCATGCAAATAATACGAGTTACTCTCTCCCTCTCTCACTCTCATCTCACATTCTCACATTCTCACTCTCTCACTATCTAACCATCCATCTATCAAACCCAAACAATCAAACAACCGGTTTCGATTTTTTTTTTTTTAGAAAAATGACGCTATGTTCAAGTGACGAGGTTATGTATTCGCTTCGGCGCCGGGAAAACATCAAATATTTCGGCGGCGATGCCACCGAAGTGGAGGACAACGTCGATTAAAAGCAGTGTGCGAGTTCTGAGGAGGAGTGTGACGATTTTGAGAATGAAATCGAAGATTCGGATCTTTGTTTCTATTTCATTTATAATTTCTATATATAAACGTATTTTTTTTCCATAATAATGTTGAAAAATAATTTTTCAGTTAATAATTGAATAAACATTACAAACAAATGTCATATTGTACGTGTAAAAGTTTTTTCCAATTTTCCATTCCTTCAGTAACGTATATACGGCGGCCGTGAAATAGACATTATACATGATGAAAAATAAATATCCGATTTTAATTCTCGAAATTTTTCACATTTTTTTTCCAAAAGGATGTCATTTTAACTGAAAAATGGCCTTGGATTTTTTATTTAAGTTCAAAACAATGGGAGATGTGATTTTTCAAACATTATCGTGTAAAATGCCTGCACGTCTCCGTATTTTGGAGAAAAAAAATTATTCAAATTTTTTTTTCAAAATGTACAATTTTTTTTCTTTTAGTTAAGGGTTCAGGGAAGGCCCATGATTTTCTTCAAACTTTTTTGAACGTTTTATCATAGTGAAATAAGCGAACAGCACGAACGACCCACGAAAAAAAAACTCGAACTTGGCAAGACTACATATGAATAGTGTGCGAGATCACGACTTCGTCATCCTAATAATCGCATCGGAAGAAAATCTAGAAGATCGAACTGTTTTTTTTTTGGATCCGAAGCTTATGCAGACCTCTCGAAGCTCCGACCATAAGCTGTGACTCCTTTTTTCATGAGACGCGGATGATTAACCCTCGAAATGTTTTATTTTTCCATGCCAAATTAGCACAAACATTTTACGAGTGCAGCAAACCATCCTTCCCTTTCAAATACCTTCCCGTCCACCCTTCAACCTATCTTGTCCTTTTTCTCCCCATTTCTATGTCACCCTCCACTTTCGTAGCTGAAAATAAATTCTTTATCTAGCTTCTCATCAGAGCGGTTTCTCTCCAGTAAACGCTCATAGTAGATTAACATAATTTGCATCGTTAAAGTATTCGTTGCCAATTGCAAAGCTCACCGGTTATACACGAGGGATGTGCAATTTTAAGCCTACCCGTGCAGGAATTGTCGTAAGGATCCAATCGGATTCCCATACTTGTCTCCACTTGCTGATAGAGATCCAATGGGTCATTGCATTGGATCCCTATATTAAAACGTCACTCTTCTACGTTGGATTCATATCGTGAATCCCCATTGGTATGTACGAGTCCAATTTGAAGGCACATTATCGAATAGAAACCGACACGATTCTCAATGGATCCCATCGCATTATACCAGGTATGGGAATATAAACCGGAATTTTTGTATAGAAAATACAAAAATTATTCGAAGTATAATCGAAGTATTGTCCATTGCTAGCTATACATTTTTCCCTCCTGTCTGGCAATTTGTGGATGCCACGCCAAAAAAACTGTTGCTCTTCTGAGGCAAACCAGTCATCGAGCCATTTTCGTTCATTTTCGTAAGAAGGGCAGCGCTGCTCAGCAAGTGCGTGTCCCACAGATGCAAATAAGTAGTAATCGGACGGAGCCAAGTCTGGTGAGTAAGCCGCATGCGAAAGTATTTCCCAACTAAACGCCTCAATCGTTTCCTTGAATTCAACAAAATCACTTCGTGATCAACAAAATCACTTTGTGTTACCTTTTGTTGATATTCCGGTCGTTTTTCACACAAAGCTTAATTCAAATCGATCATTTGTTGTCAGTAGCGTTCAGTATTAACAGTTTCGCCAGGTTTTAGCATCCAACAATGCTTGCAATTCGCTGTCTTCAAACTTTTTCGGTGGCCTCCCACGTTCTTCGTTTCTCACGTCAAAATCACCACTTTCGAATTTTTTAACCCACTCAAAGCACTGAGATTTATCCAGAGCATGCTCACCGCAAACTCCGACAAGCATTCGATGCGATTCTGCAGCAGTTTTCGTCAAATGGTAAGAGGAAATTAATTCTGTCCGCAAATCGTAATTTCCAGGCACAAAATTCGACATGTTCAACGTTATAACAAACTATGTTGGGGTATGAAACTTGTATTGTTGCGAGTTAAAAATCTTTGTCAGATGTCAACAAAGCAAACGGCCCCAATGACGCGACTTGAGGGTAACTACATTGACAGCTAGGGCCATCTATGGGCAAATTCCGGTTTCATATTTACAGGCCCGGTATACGTTGAATTTTTCAAATAGAATATATAGGTATAGAAAATGGGGGGATCTTAAAAATTGATTCGAATCACAACACTGAAAATTCACTGTAATTATCGTTTGTTCTTCATTTTACTGCACTTTGATATAATATCATTCCACACGAACACGCTCATGAAGCGTGCAGGTTATATTTCAAAACGCCGAGTTTTTTCTCGCGACTTTTCACATATTTTCGATTCGAACGTGGTAATAAGTCTCAAACGGCGTTCATCGGTGAACGGTGCAGAATCCAATTGGATCCCCAGAAAGACTCGCGATGATGGGTGTTCCTAACTCCACAACCTGGCACTCCTCAACAAATTTGTGCGTTGGATAACAAAATGATATTTTTTTGTGATTCATTCAATTCAACAAAGTCTGGTTGGGAATTTTATATTTAAAAAGAGTGCGAGAAATAGTGCGAAATTCACTTGGATTCCATTATGGGCTCCCTACGTGCGGCGTCCCTATTCGCAAAATCCTTTAGCCGTATACATTTCGTCCTTAAATTTTTGTTAAACGAATCGTTAATTCTAGGGGCAGTCCCTAAAACGTCTTTTTTTAAATAAATATTATAAATTTGGCTGGAGGTGATTTTACAAAAATGGAGAGTTTACAAAATGTTGAATATGGGGACAATATACTTTCTACATATATATTAAGAGACGCGGCAGCGTCTCGATGCAGAGTGATATAAAAGAAACCGTCGACGCGACTGACGAATACACGCCGCACGCTCTTTATTATAAAATATATTATATAAAATATATTATATTATATTTATATAGCAAGTTGGCCTTTTACTGATCGTTTTCCATCTTCGAATCTACCTCATGCGCAAATGTGTCGAGGAATTGAAAATCTGATGACATCCTACCTACGTAACGTGATTTTGTGCTATCAATTTTGTTGAGGCTATTTTTCGATCCATCCACTCAATCCTCATAATCATTCGCCGAAGTTCCGAGCGATTTTATGATCCTAGAAATTATTCCACGCCCGTCGATTAGTTGCATCGAAAAGAATCATTCGGTCATGTCGTGAACATTGCGCACACGCTCGTTTGAGGGTTGAATAACACTTTGGTCAATAGCGTGAAGAATGAAGCGTTTTCGACTCGCCTTGCGTGCAGCCACGTGACGTAGTAACACTTCTCGAAAGCTGGCTCTTATATTGCCTCATATATATATATATATATTAGGGTATTCTTTACATGAACGGAAATTTTTTCTTTTTCGAAAATTGTAACGCAGGCCCCCTAATTTTGTGATTGTTTAGTAGAATAGGAGTAATTATTTGGTAGATATAGTTATTTATTCATATTCTTAGAATGCCACTAGATTGTTGATAAATGCAGTCTAAATCCGAAAAATTACATTTTAAAGCGACAATAAGTTTTTATTTTTCTTTAAGGCAGTAGTCTGCTTTACAGGCTTCAAAAAATCGATTTTTCGTTTTTGTCTTAAACCTATTCCAAAACTATCCAAGAATATGTGTTCAAAATTTTAGAGGCCAATTCGACATATTTTCGAAGCTAGATCAGTTTTAGTGGCCGAGCGTCGAGCAGGTGCGAATGCTCGGGCAGAACTTTACAGCCCGTTTTCTCGAGTTTTCATTTTCACAAGTTTTGGAAAACGGTGCCGGCGATAGTAAAAACAATATATGTCCGATCGAAAAAAACCAAAGTGATCTAGCTTCAGTATTGAATTATCTTCTATTTGAACTAAAAAAGTTGGACAAAAGTACTATTTAAATTACTTGTTTTGCAACTTAAAGTGAATTTTTTTTTTCAAAAAAGTGAATTTTTTTTTCAAACTTCGAAAAAATTTGGAATTTCGTCATTTCTTCGGTATTTTTTTAGTTCATATAGAAAAGGAACTTATAAAAACTAAAAAAAAAATTGGTTCCACTGTTTCAGATGCATCGCACGACCTCCATCACCGGCACCGATTTACGAGTGCACACTCCAGGCGCCCCAGAAAAATCGTTACAACTTTGGCAAATTTCAATAATTTGTAATAATAAAAATTGTTTTTTAAAGCTTGAATATAATATACTATCGTCTCAAAATTTCGTTTACCGCAATCATTCCCTTCCCTTTCAAAAAAATTGTTGAAAAAACGCTTTTTTTTCGGCTCCTAAAGCAGACTACTGCCTTAATACAAGGTGTCAAGAACTTGCGGCATTCGTTTATTTTAGGGTGAGCCAAACAACTGTACGTAGGATAAAACCAAAAAAAAACATTATAAGGTGATATGTGAATTAGATAATTAAGATTGACGTCCAGACACACTAAGAAGAAAAACCTCGATGGTAGGTGACATGGTGAATACATTTTTATTGATATTCAAGTGTGTTTTACTGTTGTTAAACGTCGTTCTTCGATTAGAATTAACATCAATCACTCTTGGGCGCGAGACCATACGCGGACATAAGTAAAGAAACAAGAACAATTATGTTAAATAATATTACACACAAATATACATATTTTTTAGAAGTGAATATCTCATAAAATAAAATCAAACGCGCTGTTATGAACGAAAAAATAACCGACGCGATCAAGCTCCCTCCTAGTATCCTCCCGGTTGAGAGTGTAGATTTTGGCGCCTCAGTCGATTTATTGCCCGGCTTTGCTGATATTGAAGCTGTTTCACCCTTTGTCGGTGTCGACGTTACGGTTGATTCGATGCCGGTTGAATTAGTTCCTGTCGTTGCTGATATTGAAGCTGTTTCAGCCTTTGTCGGTGTCGACGTTACGATTGATTCGCTGCCGGTTGAATTAGTTCCAGTCGTTGCTGATATTGAAGCTGTTTCACCCTTTGTCGGTTTCGACGTTAGGGTTGATTCACTGCCGGTTGAATTTGTTCCAGTCGTTGCTGATATTGAAGCTGTTTCACTCTTTGTCGGTGTCGACGTTACGGTTGATTCGCTGCCGGTTGCCTTAGTTCCAGTGGTTCCTGATATTGAAGCTGTTTCACCCTTCGTCGGTGTCGACCTTACGGTTGATTCGCTGCCGGTTGAATTAGTTCCTGTCGTTGCTGATATTGAAGCTGTTTCACCCTTTTCCGGTGTCGACGTTACGGTTGATTGGTTGCCGGTTGAATTAGTTCCAGTCATTGTTGATATTGAAGCTGTTTCACCCTTTGTCGGTTTCGACGTTACTATTGATTCGCTGCCGGTTGAATGAGTTCCAGTCGTTGCTGATATTGAAGCTGTTTCCCCCTTTGTCGGTGTCGAAGTTACGGTTGATTGGCTGCCGGTTGAATTAGTTCCAGTCGTTGCCGATATTGATGCTGTTTCACCGTTTGTCGGTGTCGACGTTACGGTTGATTCGCTGCCGGTTGAATTAGTTCCTGTCGTTGCTGATATTAAAGCTGTTTCACCCTTTGTCGGTGTCGACGTTACGGTTGATTCGCTGCCGGTTGAATTAATTCCTGTCGTTGCTGATATTGAAGCTGTTTCACCCTTTGTCAGTGTCGACGTGACGGTTGATTCGATGCCGGTTGAATTAGTTCCAGTCGTGGCCGATATTGAAGCTGTTTCACCCTTTGTCGGTGTCGACGTTACGGGTGATTCGCTGCCTGTTGAATTAGTTCCTGTTGTTGCTGATATTGCAGTTGTTTCACCCTTTGTCGATGCCGACGTTATGGTTGATTCGCTGCCGGTTGAATTAGTTCCTGTTGTGGCTGATATTGAAGTTGTTTCACCCTTTGTCGGTGCCGACGTTACGGTTGATTCGCTGCCGGTTGAATTAGTTCCTGTCGTTGCTGATATTGAAGCTGTTTCAGCCTTTGTCGGTGTCGACGTTACGATTGATTCGCTGCCGGTTGAATTAGTTCCAGTCGTTGCTGATATTGAAGCTGTTTCACCCTTTGTCGGTGTCGACGTTACGGTTGATTCGCTGCCGGTTGCCTTAGTTCCAGTGGTTCCTGATATTGAAGCTGTTTCACCCTTCGTCGGTGTCGACGTTACGGTTGATTCGCTGCCGGTTGAATTAGTTCCTGTCGTTGCTGATATTGAAGCTGTTTCACCCTTTGCCGGTGTCGACGTTACGGTTGATTGGTTGCCGGTTGAATTAGTTCCAGTCATTGTTGATATTGAAGCTGTTTCACCCTTTGTCGGTTTCGACGTTACTATTGATTCGCTGCCGGTTGAATGAGTTCCAGTCGTTGCTGATATTGAAGCTGTTTCCCCCTTTGTCGGTGTCCAAGTTACGGTTGATTGGCTGCCGGTTGAATTAGTTCCAGTCGTTGCCGATATTGATGCTGTTTCACCGTTTGTCGGTGTCGACGTTACGGTTGATTCTCTGCCGGTTGAATTAGTTCCTGTCGTTGCTGATATTAAAGCTGTTTCACCCTTTGTCGGTGTCGACATTACGGTTGATTCGCTGCCGGTTGAATTAATTCCTGTCGTTGCTGATATTGAAGTTGTTTCACCCTTTGTCAGTGTCGACGTGACGGTTGATTCGATGCCGGTTGAATTAGTTCCAGTCGTGGCCGATATTGAAGCTGTTTCACCCTTTGTCGGTGTCGACGTTATGGTTGATTCGCTGCCGGTTGAATTAGTTCCTGTTGTGGCTGATATTGAAGTTGTTTCACCCTTTGTCGGTGCCGACGTTACGGTTGATTCGCTGCCGGTTGAATTAGTTCCTGTCGTTGCTGATATTGAAGCTGTTTCAGCCTTTGTCGGTGTCGACGTTACGATTGATTCGCTGCCGGTTGAATTAGTTCCAGTCGTTGCTGATATTGAAGCTGTTTCACCCTTTGTCGGTGTCGACGTTACGGTTGATTCGCTGCCGGTTGCCTTAGTTCCAGTGGTTCCTGATATTGAAGCTGTTTCACCCTTCGTCGGTGTCGACGTTACGGTTGATTCGCTGCCGGTTGAATTAGTTCCTGTCGTTGCTGATATTGAAGCTGTTTCACCCTTTGCCGGTGTCGACGTTACGGTTGATTGGTTGCCGGTTGAATTCGTTCCAGTCATTGTTGATATTGAAGCTGTTTCACCCTTTGTCGGTTTCGACGTTACTATTGATTCGCTGCCAGTTGAATGAGTTCCAGTCGTTGCTGATATTGAAGCTGTTCCCCCCTTTGTCGGTGTCGAAGTTACGGTTGATTGGCTGCCGGTTGAATTAGTTCCAGTCGTTGCCGATATTGATGCTGTTTCACCGTTTGTCGGTGTCGACGTTACGGTTGATTCGCTGCCGGTTGAATTAGTTCCTGTCGTTGCTGATATTAAAGCTGTTTCACCCTTTGTCGGTGTCGATGTTACGGTTGATTCGCTGCCGGTTGAATTAATTCCTGTCGTTGCTGATATTGAAGCTGTTTCACCCTTTGTCAGTGTCGACGTGACGGTTGATTCGATGCCGGTTGAATTAGTTCCAGTCGTGGCCGATATTGAAGCTGTTTCACCCTTTGTCGGTGTCGACGTTACGGGTGATTCGCTGCCTGTTGAATTAGTTACTGTTGTTGCTGATATTGAAGTTGTTTCACCCTTTGTCGGTGCTGACGTTATGGTTGATTCGCTGCCGGTTGAATTAGTTCCTGTTGTGGCTGATATTGAAGTTGTTTCACCCTTTGTCGGTGCCGACGTTACGGTTGATTCGCTGCCGGTTGAATTAGTTCCAGTCGTTGCTGATATTAAAGCTGTTTCACCCTCTGTCGGTTTCGATGTTACGGTTGATTTGCTGCCTGTTGAATTAGTTCCTGTCGTTGCTGACATTGAAGCTGTTTCAGCCTTTGTCGGTGTCGACGTTACGATTGATTCGCTGCCGGTTGAATTAGTTCCAGTCGTTGCTGATATTGAAGCTGTTTCACCCTTTGTCGGTTTCGACGTTAGGGTTGATTCACTGCCGGTTGAATTTGTTCCAGTCGTTGCTGATATTGAAGCTGTTTCACTCTTTGTCGGTGTCGATGTTACGGGTGATTCGCTGCGGGTTGCCTTAGTTCCAGTCGTTGCTGATATTGAAGCTGCTTCCCCCTTTGTTGGTGTCGACGTTGCGGTTGTTTCGCTACCGGATGCATTAGTTCCTGTCGTTGCTGATATTGGAGCTGTTTCACCCTTTGTCGGTGTCGACGTTACGGTTGATTCGATGCCGGCTGAATTAGTTCCAGTCGTAGCCGATATTGAAGCTGTTTCACCCTTTGTCGCTGTCGACCTTACGGTTGATTCGCTGCCGGTTGAATTAGTTCCTATTGTTGCTGATATTGAAGGTGTTTCACCCTTTGTCGGTGTCGACGTTAGGGTTGATTCGCTGCCGCTTGAATTAGTTCCTGTTGTTGCTGATAGTGAAGTTGTTTCATCTTTTGTCGGTCCCGACGTTACGGTTGATTCGCTGCCAGTTGAATTAGTTCCAGTCGTTGCTGATATTGAAGCTGTTTCACCCTCTGTCGGTTTCGACGTTATGGTTGATTCGCTGCCGGTTGAATTACTTCTAGTCGTTGCTGATGTTGAAGCTGTTTTACCGTTTGTCGGTGTCGACGTTACGGTTGATTCGCTGCCAGGTGAATTAGTTCCTGTCGTTGCTGATATTGAATCTGTTTCCCCCTTTGTCGGTGTCGACGTTGCGGTTGATTCGCTGCCGGTTGACTTAGTTTCTGTCGTTGCTGATATTGGAGCTGTTTCACCCTTTGTCGGTGTCGACGTTACGGTTGATTCGTTGCCGGTTGAATTAGTTGCTGTCGTTTCTGTTGTTGAACCCTTTGTTCCCACCGTCGATTTCGACTTTTTGATGCATTCAGGTTTCAAGATGTCTATGAACGCCTTTAGGCCGCGACCTCGTCCATTGCTGCAAAATGAGTAAAACGGCGCATCCAGCGCGATATACATTTTTGAATTCTAAATATTCGTGTATAATCCATTCTCATGACAAAAGAGTACTTAATATTGAACGTGAATTGAAGCGTATATACATTGTTGTCAAAGTTTAGGGCGAATAACATGCAGGAAGCGTTCTCCTGTCTTATGTTCTAGTAATATATTATTTACTTTCTGTTATGTATAATATTTGCGATGAGTTTCCTCATCAACGAAGATAAAACCTGTCCCACTCAAAAATTACCATGAACGTTGCGAAAAACTCGACGGAGGATGAAAAAATTGGCCGGCAGATGTCGTTATGAGGAATCTAAGTGTAACAGTTGAATCGACTTACATTAAACCACAAGCGACAGGTTCATTGGTCCGATCTCTGGTTCCATTTTGTGGATCAGTGCCCGTGTTATAGAATACGATGACGTAATTTTCAATGGTCTCTTTCTCGTAAGGTTTCAACGTCACATGATTCACCGTTCCATTGAAGGGCTTATTAGTACTGTAATTGGCCGAGATAACTTCTCGTATTTGAGCGTGTCTTTTCCCGTCCTTATTTTGTATGTGAATTCAAATGAATAAATACAATAATGAGGAAGTAATCAAAATATTTTTCGTATACAACACGAATAGTGAGAATGGAAAAAATTATCTAGAAATGTATTGTAATAACAAGCAAACATATTTATGAAGAAAAATACTGAAATTTGTCATTCAAGATCAGCAAATAGGTAAGTTTTTCTAAACACAACAAAAGGCGAAAACCCTCATGCAGAGATTATCAGAGTAACCGTAATAACATTTGGAATAAAAATGGTCTTACAGTCGCCCTCCTAGTGACCATCACTTACGGGGGAATATCAGGCTTGATTCGCCAAGGTGAGAAGTCCGGATTCAAGGAATCCATCTAGGACCTAATCTGTTTTTAACCACGTAATCGAAGAGAATAAATAAAAAAATTATTTCTATGATAAATACTTTGAATTGGTCATGTAAAAATGCACTGCTTTACTAGAATGATACATATTTTGATATTTTTTTTTACCGTCATTGCATCTTAATTTCATATTTTCCGTTCCAAATTGAAAACGATTTTGAGGATTGAATATTTATTCGAGTTCTAAACGGTTATTCCAATTCCTCAAATATAATATTAAATTTAAATACGATAATTTTTTAAATTACTAAATGTGGATTCTAGTCGTATGACTATTTGTTTTCTTGAAATCCAGCGAATTATGGAATTTTACGCACTCCATTTGAGGGGCTAGGCTACTGTGACGACTTAATAATCAGGGTTATTAAAAAAGTTGATTTTGAAGGAAAAATTATGACGATTGAAAAATCGTTTGAATACGAAATTTTCAGCTGCCTTATAACAGAACTTGGCGGCAATGTTGGTGCAAAGACCCGGAGGAAGGGGTGTTTGGGACTTCTGAAACGGTCTTCTATTACATCGAAGACAGGTACAAACATTCGAGGGATTATTTTGTTTGAACCATTGCCCAACCGTACGGCTGAAAATCAACTGCGCGTATTTGGACAGACACACTCCAACCGTCATAACTTAAAAAATAATTAAAATGACGATATGTAACCTTTAGAAAATCAATCTCAAGGTTTTAAAGTATATCTTTAAACTATAAAAAAAGTCGGTTTTTTCACAGTAGCCTAGCCCCTTCAATAATTTTGTAAGAGAGCTAGGTTAGCAACCCTTAAAGCGGGCAACCACTTTAGATGCTTCAAAAATTCAATTTTTTTTTTTTCATTTCATAAATCATTAGCAAAATATCTTAAGAATACACCCTGAAAATTCCAAAACGATATTCGGATTCCTTCTAACGGTATGTATATAAATGATAAAAACTCTCCGCTCGACTCCCAAGCGCGCTCAATCATAAACGGGTTTGTCTCGAAACGACATTTTTTCAATTTGCGGGAATCATAACACAAAAACTAATTGATCGATCATCATCAAATTTGGAACACGTTTACATAATATAATTTATTAAAACATGAACCTAAAGTTGGAAAGATTAGATTGTTTAAAACATATTTAATATTGCAAAATGCTGGAAAAAAATGCTCTAAAAATCGATTTTTTTTCAAACACGTTCCAACATTCAATTCTCGATTTTTTTTTAAATTTAGGTTCATGTTCTAAAAAAACATCTCATAAGGGGACAGTACGGCAGTCGGATTTTTGTAATTTTTCGTACTCATGGTACGTGAAGTTCAGAGCTCGAATATTAATATCCCAAAGCAGTTCGACGCCATATTCAGAAATTTTCGAGAAAATTGACTTTGAAGTTTTCGAGCGCACTCTTATCCCACAAAGATGCAACGATGTTCGAACCGGGCTCGTGGCGTACCCGGTAGCGCTCGAGTCTAGTAATCGCGGGGTCGCTGGTTCGAGTCTGACTTCGATTTTTTTTTTTTTTTTTCATTTTTTTTTTAATTCGCATACCTCCGTCATTTAAATATCCCGACAAATTTTTGTTGTATATAATCACATATTATTATATATAATTAATATAATATATCTATATATGTTTATATATGGACAAAATCCATATATAGTTATTTATGTACGAAATTCATTATAGTTATACATAATTATATATTTTCTCATATATGATCATATATTATTTATATATAACAATAGGTGATTATTTATAAAAAAATAAATAAACAATCCCGGGATAAAAATCATAAAATCTATGCTAATTCACATATATGTAATTATAATTGTCAATGATAAATGCAAGTCTTATTTTTGATTATCTCTTGCTTGAAATTGCGATTGAAATTGCTTCTCCGGTCTTCAATAACATGATCAGATATGCGTGGTTTGCTTCGAAACTTTGCGATCAAAGAGAAATCTTCATGAACGTGAATGAAGTTTGTTTTCCGATCGATGTATTGAAAAAAAATTGCGAATGTAACAATGCAGCGTTTGTACGGTGTGCGAGATGCCGTGAAAATTACTGTTTTCCTTGTTTTTACGATGGTTATCACTCTGGCTCGTGTAACATTACACCCGATGTATAAAACAAACGAATACAGACCGAATAATAAAGTATTCAATTCCTTACCCGACGTTTTTCATTTTCATCCTAAAAATGTTGTTGGTTATAAATATTGATACTTGGAAATGTATGTTTATAATCAAGAGATAACTAAAAATATGACTTGCGTTTTTTCATTTTAAAAAAATGAAAAAAAAAAAAAAAAAATTCGAATTGAGACTCGAACGAGCGACCCCGCGATTACTAGACTCGAGCGCTACCGGGTACGCCACGAGCCCGGTTCGAATATCGTTGCATCTTTGTGGAATAAGAGTGCGCTCGAAAACTTCAAAGTCAATTTTCTCGAAAATTTCTGAATATGGCGTCGAACTGCTTTGGGATATTAATATTCGAGCTCTGAACTTCACGTACCATGAGTACGAAAAATTACAAAAATCCGACTGCCGTACTGTCCCCTTGTCAAGAATGTATAAAAATTTGTTGGACTATTTCAGATGCGAATCGCGAGCTGCACGATTCCCGCAAATCGACAACGACTATGAAGACACGCCAAGGGACACAGCGGATTACACCTTAATTAATGCATAATATAATTTGAAAAAATTACCAGAGATGTATGAAAAAATAAATAAACTATTGTCAGAGTTGCGGAAAAGTCCGTTTTTTTTCACAATAAAAAAAATCCACAAATTCATCTAATTTTCGGTCCCCTAAGGTGGTTGCCCGCCTTAACGAATTAAGTGAGGGCTTGACCGAAGCCCTCACTCAATTCCCACTTTCGTACTTTATAGCCTTTTGCCATCCTGAAAAACCCTCGATAAATCATTCTATTTCGCAGTCGGAATTTTCTACAAAAGACGATCCATATAAAAAATCCAAAATTTGCATCTCGCAATTACTATCGAATAGTTGGATATCTGTAAAGAAAAAAAAAACATCTGCAATATTAATTATATTTTCCGCGTCTTTGGTTGGCAACATCCTCCCAGCATCGGCACGACGGATTGAGCCCTAAATAGGGAGATTGAAAAGCTCTGGTACGAATGCCATTACGAAAGTATCGTCGAAATTTTGTTTTGTCAGCGTCATTGATGAGGTATACCCATTAAATAAATGCCGCGTCGCGGTATTTTTGCGTAGGGCAGTGAGGGGAATGTTGAGCAGTCGAGTAAGTTGGGCAATCGAAATATCTGGAAAACTAAGCACCGCACGCGGGTGCATCAAATGGCGGAAAGCGAGGTATGGCGGAGGGGAACACATCACGCTATCGCCCGTTGTCATGCGGCACATGAGACGGTAACATAGGACGTTTTATTATTTTTCCACCCAAAAGTAAAAAAAAACCGTGATTGAAAGATTTTCTTCTACCATTGTATGAGAAAAAATATTTCAAAGTTCATTGAAATTAATCTTATTGTTTCAAAACCTAACTAATTAACAAGCAACTGTTGGTTTATTACTGCGTTGTACCAAATCATGTTGCATACTTTTGATTCTTTTATGCAGTTCTTACTTTGCCCAACTTAGCTCATACTCATGCTCAACTTACCCCAATAACGGGGCAGCTTGAGCAAATAAGGGCTTAGTCATTTGAAGAGCGATTATCTGTGAAACAAGAAGGATGACAGGAATTTCGTCTACAGACTTTTGTTTTCCCAGATAGGTTCATTTTTATACGGCAGACTGTTAAGGAATTACAGGAAGATAATTCCAAACTTGCTCAACATGCCCAACCCTACCCTACTATCGCAAGTAAGTAGCTGCCACCTTTCTTGATACTCACATTTGCCACTATGTCGATGGGATCGACCAGCTCACAATGGCATGTTATCTCTTCCATGGGATATAAGTCAGCAAAGATATAATTAGTGAGCGGTAATCTGACCGCATGTACGGTGGTAAACGTCACTTCATGATACCCTTTAACACTTTCCGAATAATAGACTTTTTCGATTTCGTCCCCATCGTCGGCGTTGTATAGCCACGACGAATGTCTAATTATCTGTTCAATAAGAAAAATTATCGAGTTACAAAGACGCCAATACAGCCAGAACGCTAATTCTTGATTTTCGTTTATACGCATATATATATATATATATATATATATATAATGCTTTTCTTCCACCATGCACACGGTAAATCAAAAGTGCGTTGTCTCAAGACGTTTTATCCCATGGTGTACAAATGAACGGATTTCATGTGTGTTAATTCAAGTCATCATCGTCCGTTTTCTAAAAGCATCGAATATTCCATAATTTCAAAATAAAATGAAATCCTCCACTGAGAATTTTATCTCAATGGCTTTCTATCATATTTTATCATTCTCTGACTTCCTGAGACGGTTTTTTTTCGAACAAAATATTACGCCTATACGCGAAGTTAATCCTATCTACTATCTTCCACCTATACTATGCACGCATGCTATCACCACGCTATCGTGTACCTGTGACTCAATAACAGATATGGCATTAAAAGGAAACGTAGTTTTAACAGTTATTTGTACTATCTCATAAACTACACTACTCCAAAGAATTAAAGGAACATCACATTTCTTCGCTTTTTTTTTTTGGTGTTTTATGGAGCGCTGTATCTCTGTGAAAAATGGTCGTACCAAGATGAAAAAAAAAAGCATTTTGAAGCGCCAAGTCTCTAGTTTTTTAATCATTCGGCAAAATTTTGATATGAGCTACAGTTATCTCGCAATCATAAGAAATAGCGCAAGATAAAAATTTTCAAAATATTTTTGTTTTTTTTCAAGGATCCACAAGCTCGAGAAAATTTTTTTCAGTTCAATCAATGTATAGGTCAGTTACCTTGTTTATTCAGCTACAATTTCGTTTTTTGTCAGTCTCTCTACATCAATTTTTGCGTGAGATATCGAACTTTGAATGAAAAAGGATCCTTTTGTCTTCGGTCATCGATATCTCAGCAACCAATAATCGCACAGGGAATTAAAGCGCAGTTTTGAAAACTTGAATACATATCCTACAAGATCCTTTCATTGATATTTGAGAAACAATTTTTTTTTTCATCTTTGACATCAATTTGATAAAAGTACAAAAAAATGACGTTTTCTGGTGTTTCAGTAAATCTACCACTACTTTACAAATATTCATGGAAAGACTAACGGTACCAGGTTTTTTTTCAGCTTAATGTACCCCCGATAGCCTTGTAAATTTTTTAATTGATCCATTGAACCGATTCTCCGGACCGATTGATCAAAGTTTTACTAAACAATTAAAGGAATAATTGTTCCAAAACATCGCGTTATCATCGTAAAAACGAAAAAACGATTTTTTTCGACTTTTTTCCACAACTTTGCCCTAGTTATTTGTTGAATTCAAGAAAAAAAAATTCGAGAAATTAAATTTTTTTTAAATAAAAATAAAAAATTAAGAGTATCAACTTTTAATTGATGCAATTGAAGATGAATGAAATTATGATACACGAAGGTCGAATCATGTCTAATATGAGTCAGTATTGTGTCCTGAAATGTTTTACAGAATTAAAAAAATCAAAAATAATTTTAAAAAATCTTTTTGAGTTGTTTTTCTCAAATTTAACGAGTAACTAGTGCAAAGTTGTGAAAAAAGTAGGAAAAAATGTTCCTTTTATTTTAATAATGATTACATGATGTTTAGGAACGATACACTTGTTCCTTTAATTGTTTTGTGAAACTTTGATCAATCGGTCCGGAAAAACGGTTAGATGGATCAGTTTGAAAATTTACTGGGCTATTGGAGGTACATTAAGCTGACAAAAAAAACCTGGCAACGTTAGTCTTTCCATGAATATTTGTAAAGTAGTGGTAGATTTACTGAAACACCAGAAAAGGTAATTTTTTTGTACTTTTTTCAAACTGATGTCAAGGATGGAAAAAAAACTGTGTCTCAAAAATCAATGAAAGAGTCTTGTAGGAAATGTATTCTAGTTTTCAAAACTGCCCTTTAGTTCCCTGTGCGATTATTGGTTGCTGAGATATCAATGATCAAAGACAAAAGGATCCTTTTTCATTCAAAGTCGGATATCTCAGCAAAAAATTGACGTAGATAGACTGATAAAAAATGATATTGTAGCTGAATAAACAAGCTAACTGAAATATGCATTGGTTGAATGGAAAAAAAATTTCCCGAGCCCGTGGACCCTTGAAAAAAAACAAAAAAATTTTGAAAATTTTTGACTCGCGATATTTCTTATGATTGCAAGATAACTTTAGCTCGTAAAAAAAATTGCCAAAAGATTTGAAAACTAGAGACTTGAAGCTTCAAAATGCTTTTTTTTCATCTCGATACGACCATTTTTCACAGAGATACAGAACTTCAAAAAACACTTAAAAAAGGGAAGAAATTTTCTGTTCCTTTAATTCTTTGGAGTAGTGTATATCAATTAGTAAACATCATTGTGATAACGAGTAATATCAAATATTGTACTACGGATTTTTTAAGCATAACTCATGTACTGACTCAATTAATGACGGTCTTCAGAAAAAATATCGCACCTAAAATTTCTTCATGCATGTATGTCTATGGATTTGTGATCAATTACATTTTTATCGGACTTAGTATTCAAATAAGCCGCTTCCATTTGTATAAAGCCGTTTAAAGAATCGTTTACGGAACGTATAGAAATTCATAAAACAACTATACAGCCTTGCTCACAAGTATAAGGCACCCTGTAAGTTTTCTATCCGGACAAAAAATTGAATATTTCGGTGAAAAAAAAATCGTCAGCCAATCTACAAATGTGAGTTTTAAAGCGGACAGAGCCAAATCAATTTTTAAACCAAATAAAGGAGCCTTCGTTTGCTCCTTTATTTCTATTTTTGCGATTTTTTTTGTACCCGGTACGTCATTTTGAACATGTCAGTTTTTCACGATTGTCGCCCTTTGCCACATATAGATTTGGTGCAACGTTTTTTTTAGTCCGTTTTTATGGTGAAACTGTCATTGTGAGTATGACGGAGACTACTCCAGATTCGTTGAGGATCTAATTTTTCAGCTCATATTAGTAAATATGCAATAAATAAAAATTTACCAAAAATTTGGCACTTTGGGATCGACAATACGAATGTACAACATAAGTTAAGGGGCCAGTCCACTTTGAAAATTTCAAAAAATCGATTTGTTTTTACTTTTTTCGAAAGTACATACATTCAGAAATATTGTGTCAACATTTTATGAAAATTCGAGCTCTCTAAGTATTTTTTTTTTTAGCTGAACGTCAGGACCTCATTGCATTGTACTTGCACCTGCTCATGTCAGGTGCAAGTACCTTAAAGCTAAGGCATTTCAGCAGCATTACAAACATCCTCCTGCTCTTTCTGAGGAAGTACAGGAAGTTTTAAAACCTATTTACGAGGATCTCACCAAAACAGAACTGCTCGAAAGGTGTTTAGGTGGCCATACGCGAAACAATAATTAAAGTTTTAACAACTGCGTATGGAATATGGCACCTAAACACATGCTCAACGGCAAAAAAATCGTAGACATTGCCTGCAAAGTTTGCGCGTGTGTCTTTAATGAAGGATTTCGTCCAGTGCTTAAAATAATGGAAATAATGGGCGTCAAACTCGGCCAGATCGCCATCGGATTCGCCGACAATCGCGATGACGAGCGTGTTCGCTCTGCAAACCGTCGCAGTTCTGAGTGCTCAAAAGAGACCAGAACCAAACGAAAGCAAGCAAGACTTGAAGAAATCGACGACGATGAGCAATCAGAAGGGATTTGGTACGGTGCAAGAATTGCCGATTAAGTTTAGGTAAGAGTTTTTCATAGTATAAACTTCAAACGCATTTTTCTCGAAACAACGTTTTCAAAATCTAGCTCCATCGTATCTCTAAAACTAATAAACCGATTCTCTTGAAATTTGAACCACATATTGTAAACATGATTTGCAAGAAGATGACCCTCGATGGTTTTCAAATTTTGATTTTTACTCTTTTTTTTGCGAAAAACTGCGAAAAAACGCGTTTTTTTTAAATACTTTTTTCGTTTTTCATCTGCCATTTTTTTATTTTTTGATAAAACTTTATATCCAAGGGTTATTTTGTAGCTGGTGTCATACTGAATCTAATGGCCTTTGATTTTTTTGTTTCAGACAAGCCGTTGGCGTGTTGTGATGGAGCTATCTAGCCCACCTATTTTTGAGGCGTTACGTTAAACTATAGTTTTTGTACTTAAAAATGAATAAAAATGAATTAAAAATTTTTTAAATATATTTCAAGACTTTATTTATCAAGCCCAAGAACTTTTATATTCATATCTTTTATAAAATCCTCAAAAAAAAAAATCGCGAAAATAGCCTTTTTTCGTGGCTCCAAAGTGGACCGGCCCCTTAACATAAATCAGAACAACCGTGGGGTGACATAAATTTAGTCTCTTTATTGACCCTGCGGGAGTAGTCGTACCTCCTTAAGTGTATTGGCAACACGTTGTAAGCCATGTTGATACAAGACGCAGTATAAAGCGTGTTGTTTATAGACGCGGCAACAAGCAACACGTAAACCGTCAACGCATCTGGCACGTACTACGCACCTTGCATGCGTATTATGAGCTGTCTCAAACATGCTGTCAACGTACTTAATTTTTACAGTGAATGGATTACGTCTATTAGCTTTTTTGTTAAATGAATGTAAAATTTTCTATACGTACTCTAGATTTACGTTTAGCCGCGGCAACTCCTGCCAAAAGGAACGCTGCGACGAGCAGGACGATCGCGATGACCCTCATAGTTGATGAGTCGTTTTAAAAATGAAACCACGCTTTCCTGCACATACAATCATTTTCATCCGCAATAACATTTAATAGTCGATCTATTTGTTTTTTTAATACCTATTTTTCCGAGCACGAAGCCGGTGTAACCCCTAAATGAGCCGTATATACTTGCCTCGTCAAATTTCGAAATATCTCCACGTTGGTTTTATCCTCCTACAACTGGCAAACAGCTAGCGCTAGATTCGATCGCCGATCAAATTGTTGTCATTAAGGGGCTAGTTCACTTTGAAAATTTCAAAAAATCGATTTTTTTAAACTCTTTTCGAAAGTACATACATTCAGAAATATTGTGTCAATATTGTGTCAATATTGCCGATTGAGTTTAGGTAAGAGTTTTTCATAGTATAAACTTCAAACGCGTTTTTCTCGAAACAACGTTTTCAAAATCTAGCTCCATCGTAACTTTAAAACTAATAAACCGATTCTCTTGAAATTTGAACCACATATTGTAAATATGATTCGCAACAAGATGACCCTCGATGGTTTTCAAATTTTGATTTTTACTCTTTTTTTTTGCGAAAAACTGCGAAAAAAAACGCGTTTTTTTTACTTTTTTCGTTCATCATCTGCCATTTTTTTATTTTTTGATAAAACTTTATATCCGAGGGTCATTTTGTAGCTGGTGTCATACTGAATCTAATGGACTTTGATTTTTTTGTTTCAGACAAGCCGTTGCCGAGTTGTGATGGAGCTACCTAGCCCACCTATTTTTGAGGCGTTAGGTTAAACTATAGTTTTTGTACTTAAAAATCAATAAACATTTTTTTAAATGTATTTCAAGACTTTATTTATCAAGCCCAACAACTTTTATATCCATATATTTTATAAAATCCTCAAAAAAAAATCGCGAAAATAGCCTTTTTTCGTGTCTCCAAAGTGGACTGGCCCCTTAAACTTAAATTGATGTCATCAAATGGCAAATATGAAATTTTGAAAAAAAAATGATAGAACAATTCAATTGCTTGTACCGGCGAAAAAGAAAGATCGGCTGGTGAAAACTGGCGTGCAAATGTCAATTCGCGCGAAACAATCAACAAGAAATTAATTATTCTACGTTTTACCGCTTTTTCTACGCTCGAAGTCGAGCAAACGTGGCACCACGTTGAGCTTGCACCGGAATACTGTTGCAAACTTTTGACAATTATTACTAATATCAGATGTTTTTTGTTCCTATCTTTAACTAGAGCCACTTGCAATATCACGAAATAAAAATAAAGAAAAAAGATTTCGTTCAAACGAAACGCTATCGAAATACCACGGAGGGGGTCTCCAATTTAATTATCGCTAATTTTTTTTTTCTTTCCTCAAGGCAGCAGATATATTTACCGATAGTAAATTGTTAGCGCAAGTAGGATATCGTACCATTGGCATTTCGATAATTTCTCGTTCCGATGGCGGACTTCTTTTTTTTTATCACGTTAAATGGCACGTGGCCCCAATCAATGTTGGAATGTTTACTTCCGGCACGAGTACATGCATTTTACAATGCCGATATTGACGTGAAAATAACGGCTTCGAAATTTTTCAAAAAGCTTTTTGAAACCTCAAGAATGAGCTTTAAGAATTCGTCTAGCGTTTTGACAAATATAAATTTGTTGTTGATAGACTTAAGTAAACAAAAAATATTACACGCTGTTGCTTAATCTTGTGTTGAAGAGCTCAAATTTCGTATACATATTTTCAGTACTTCATAGGATTACTTGAACGGGGTGAAGGTTGAGTTTTAAATAGGAAACTTCAATTATACGTTTTTCAAGGTGTACAGCAAGTATGACGTATAAATGAGAATAACGTAGAAGTGAAATACAGCCTCTATCGGAAACTCTGTAGCATTTGAAAATGGCGATCGGTGGATAACTCGCTATGTTTTTTTGAAAGCAGTACCTCTATTATTCTAATACTTGGTTTTCCAAGTGAAAATTTCATTGGTAATAATGAAGTAATTAGTCAACTGAGTCTTTATTTTTGGTCTAGAACTTTTATTCGATGCGAGTTTGTGCCATTAAGGCGGGCAACCACTTTAGGAGACCGAAAATTAGATGATATTTAGGATTTTTTTTATTTTGAAAAAAACTATCGGAAATTTCCGCAACTCTGACAATAATTTATTCATATTTTCATAAATCTCTGGTAATTTTTTCAAGTTCTTTCGTGCATTAATTAAGGTGTAATCCGCTGTGTCCCTTGGCGTGTCCTCATCGTCGTTGTCGATTTGCGGGAATTGTGCAGCTCGCAATTCGCATCGAAGATAGTCCAACAAATTTTTATACATTCTTGAGATGTTTTTTAAGAACATGAAACTAAATTTTGAAAAAAAAATCGATAATTGAATGTTAGGACGTGTTTAAAAAAAAATGATCGATTTTTAGCATTTTTTTTCTCGGCGTTTTGCAGTTCCAAATATGTTTTAAACAATCCAATCTTTTCAACTTTAGGTTCATGTTTTAATAAATTATATTGTATAAACGAGCTCCAAATTTGAAGATGATCCATCAATTAGTTTGTGAGTTATGATTCCCGCAAATTGAAAAAATGTTGTTTCGAGAAAAACACGTTTAAAATTTCACAAACGAAAAACTCAAAGTCAAATGTGTTTAGTTCAATGATAAAGTGTCTTACCGATTAATCAGCGATTCCAGTACGATACAGCAGTTCCTCCTCTTCCTCATGCAACTCATTTGAAGCTTGCATTTCCTCTTTACGAGCTTTTCGAGCTTCTTTTGGCTCTAATAAACTTTTTCTATTTTGTTCTGCCTGCCAACTACGATTTGTAGTTCATTCATGACCATGAGTAGGGCTGAATTTCCTTCATTGAATAAAACAGCAGCAAGAAATGCCGCTACCTCGATTATTTTGTACCCAGAATGGAGATGTTTTGGAGCTGATCGCCAAACGGTCGAGTTTGGGTTTGTTTGGGTTATGAAAACCCAAACAAACCCAAATAAGCCCATACAAACCTAAACAAATCCAATCCTACCCTAGACCCCATAATTCCCTAATGGAGCGTCACTACTCATTAAAGTTCCAACCAAAAATGTTAAAAAAAAAGTCCAAGAAAAATTTTGAAAAAATTCTAGCCACTTCAGTATGAAGCCATGCAACTTTATACCCTCTTGATATTTCCCCGGAAACCCTATAGATCTTCGATGACGCCTTTTTTTTCGAAAACATGTCGTTTTTAGCTAAAAATGCAATACTAGAGCGAAAAAAAATCGTACGAGACTTTCTAAAAAATAAAAATGTCGGTTTTGATATTATTTTTAATTTGTCCATTGAAAAAACCGAGGAAAAATTTTTCCACAAACTTTACAGTTCATTTTCGCCGGCCAAAAAATAGCCGAGAAATGGCCACGTTCAAAAGTGTGCACAGGGGCGAAAAAAAATTGTAGAGAATGTTCTAAAAACGCAAAATAAAGGTAAACTTGTCCTCTTTAAAACGCCCCTTGGGAAATTAAATTACCTTTATTTTTGAGTCCGCTATGTAAATTTTAGTGCGGTAAGAAATTTCGACTAGTGCGTAGTTTTTTGTCCATTACTGTATGTGAACAAGAACACACGGAACAGCATCATGAGGACTGCACCAGCTCTCTTCAGAAGTCGTCACCCTTTCGGAATTGCTGCTACACGCTATGAGCTACAAACGCGGGCCTAGTCCAAGCGCGACGGGTTACGCACATTAGGGACATGTGCGCGACGAGTGCGTGCGACGTGATTGATTCGAGCGTCGTGTGCATACAAGTCTCTACCGCACGAGAAACGCATCAACCACACACCAAACAGACCCTCGGCATCTCGATTCAGCTGGGCGCGCGCGAGCGCGCATCCATGTAGTACTAGTGCGCGTGCGATAGCAAGCCCTTTTGCATTGGCCACTAACGCGTGTCCAGTCCACTTTGGAGCCACGAAAAAAGGCTATTTTCGCGATTTTTTTTTGGGGGATTTTATAAAAGATATGAATATAAAAGTTGTTGAGCTTGATAAATAAAGTCTTGAAATACATTTAAAAAAAAATTTAATTCATTTTTATTCATTTTTAAGTAAAAAAACTATAGTTTAACGTAACGCCGCAAAAATATGTGGGCTTGGTAGCTCCATCACAACTCGGCAATGGCTTGTCTGAAACAAAATTCAAAGTCCATTAAATTCGGTATGAAACCAGTTACAAAATGACTATCGGATATAAAGTTTTATCAAGAAATAAAAAAATGGCAGATGAAAAACGAAAAAAGTAAAAAAAACGCGCTTTTTTCGGAGTTTTTACAAGAAAAAAAGGGTAAAAATCAAAATTTTAAAACCATCGAGGGTCATCTTGTTGCGAATCATGTTTACAATATGTGATTCAAATTTCAAGAGGATCGGTTTATAAGTTTTAGAGATACGATGGAGCTAGATTTTGAAAACGTTGTTTCGAGAAAAACGCGTTTGAAGTTTATACTATGAAAAACTCTTACCTGAACTCAATCGGCAATTCCTGCACCGTACAAAATCCCTTCTGATTGCTCATCATCGTCGATTTCTTCAAGTCTTGCTTGCTTTCGTTTGGTTCTGGTCTCTTTTGAGCACTCAGAACTGCGGCGGTTTGCAGAGCGAACACGCTCGTCATCGCGATTGTCGGCGAATCCGATGGCGATTGGGTCGAGTTTGACGCCCATTATTTCCATTATTTTAAGCACTGGACGAAATCCTTCATTAAAGACACACGCGCCAACTTTGCAGGCAATGTTTACGATTTTTTTGCCGTTGAACATGTATTTAGGTGCCATATTCCATACGCAGTCATTAAAACTTTCATTATTGTTTTGCGTATGGCCACCTAAACACCTTTCGAGCAGTTCTGTTTTGGTGAGATCCTCGTAAATAGCTTTTAAAACTTCCTGTACTTCCTCAAAAAGAGCAGGAGGATGTTTGTAATGTTGCTAAAGTGTCTTAGCTTTGAGGTACTTGCACCATTTTAAAGGCCGATGGGTCGGCCGAGCGCGCTATACGCTCAGGTAGACGAAATGAGGTCCTGACGTTCAGGTAAAAAAAAATACTTAGAGAGCTCGGATTTGCATAAAATTTTGACACAATATTTCTGAATGTATGTACTTTCGAAAACAGTAAAAAAAAATCGATTTTTTTTTATTTCCAAAGTGGACTGGCCCCTTAAAACACCCGCCATATTGTCGACTTTTTTTCGAAACAACAGCTACGCAGAACAAGAACTACATTTATATAGATTATGACAATTATTTATTTTTATTTTTCAGACCAACCATTGTTGAGTTATCTATCCAGTCATTGGACCACATTTTTTATAAAGAGGCTGTATTATACCTCAATAATTTTGTTATTTTTGTAAATTAAAATTCAGACTAAACAAGTTCAATGTATGCATAATAACATATCTTTCTTCCAAAGCCCAAATAAATAATCTGCTAGACAAAAAAAAATTCGGAAGAGAAACGATATTTTTTCGACCTGTCACATTGGTGTCCTCCCTTGAATGCAGATCCCCCTAAACCGCGATTTTCCAATCCTAAATTGAATTTCGAAAGGGCAATATGATCACCGAGTCATTCTAATTTGATAGCATTGTTCGATTCATTAATTGCACACGCGTTTCAAGTAGATTAATTCAACAGAAATTACGGATTCTGAATTTCGATGTTTGTGGAATGATCGGATTCAGTGCCGCGCATAGACAGAAGGTCGTGTTAATTATTTTGTTAATGCTCCGAATACACAATGACGGAGAATTCATAGCGTGTACGTCGTTCCGAGATTTTAGGTTGGTATCACGTTATCGACACCGTTGTGCCCTCTGTCGTCGCGAACTTGTACTCACATACTGACAGTGCCTGAGTCTCATATGGTAATAGTTATAAACTTATTACCATTCGAGACTCATCAACGGGGAGCAGAAATCTAGATAACCGATCTGTTACCAGCTCTCGGTAAGCGGCAAATGTACGAATTTCAATTTGTACTTGACCGACTGTTGATCCTCGTCCTAGATCTGTTACCAGCTGTCGATAAACTGTTGAATGTACGGAACTCGATCCGTATGTGCCCGACTGTTGGTTCTCATCGTAGCACACAGGGGACGTCAATTATCTTAGGCCGGTAAAGCAGAAGATGATGAATTACCGCCACGGCTGTTGTCTTCGTATAAAAGATGATATCAACTTGCATTTGAATTATTAACTGGAAATTATTTTCACTTACAGTTTCCTCTGCACTATGTCAATAAAAGGCACTCCGGTCGGTAACGAGTTGCCGTTCTTCAGCTAAGATTTAACGACATGGCCCACGCGTTCAGTCGATAAATATCCTACGGTCAAGTTTTCCCAATTGAGCTCATACGAACTCACTAATGGCTACCTCGCTATGAGTCGTAATATTCCAAATGTTTTGTTACCCAGCTCTTGTCTATTCACTACACAATCTATTTTCACTATAAATGTCGGTGCGTTACAATAAAAATGCCACCTAGCGACTAGGCCGTACTGGGCTAGCCGACCATGTTTACGAATAACAAAGTGAGGTTATGTCACTACACGTACTATCATCTAGCTAATGACTTATATCTGGCTAGCCAACTTGAGTTTCAGATGGCCTTGCGAATGAAGAAAAGTCTCAAGTAATTATCTCGCCATGACCTAGCCAACACTAGTTAACTGCGGCTATGCACCCCTTGGCTAGTCATTGTCTAGACGATCTTGAATACAGATGTCGCTTGCCTTACGATAAAAATACCACCTAATGACTAAGTCGTACCTGACTAGCCAATGATGATCAGAAATAACAATGTGCGGTTACCAGGTGTACAAGTATGAAATGCGGATTTCAGACAACAGATGGTGCACCAATGCAGTTTGTGCTATAAAGATTTGACACTGCGCCATTTTATTGTGTCATCAACAAGTGTCAGACGCGCACGAGTGATAAATTGGAAAAGTGCGTGCATAGTGTTGTGTTGTTGTGCTCAATATGTCGAAATTTATACCGAACAAAGAGCATTCGCGGACAACATTAATTTTTTGTTTTCATTTGAAGAAAACTGCTGCTGAATCATACCGATTACTTCGAGAAGCTTATGGTGCACATGCTCCATCTCAAGATACGTGTGAACGATGGTTTCGGCGTTTCAAAAGTGGTGACTTCGATGTTGCAGACAAGGAATATGGAAAACCGTCAAAAAAATACGAAGATGTGGAATTGCAAGCATTGTTGGACGAAGATGATTCGCAAACACAAAAACAACTCGCCGAGCAATTGGGCGTTAGTCAACAAGCTGTTTCCAATCGGCTACGAGAGATGGGAAAGACTCAGAAGACCGGTACATGGGTACCACATGAGTTGAACGACAGGCAAATGGAAAAGCGCAAAAACACATGTGACATTTTGCTCGCTCGGTACAAAAGGAAGTCGTTTTTGCATCGTATACTTACAGGGCATGAAAAGTGGATTTATTTTGAGAATCCCAAGCGCAAAAAATCATGGGTAGACCCAGGCGCACCATCCACATCGACCGCAAGACCGAATCGCTTTGGCAGAAAGACTATGCTCCGTGTTTGGTAGGACCAGAGGGGCGTGGTCTATTATGAACTGTTAAAAGCTGGGGAAACGGTTAATACTAATCGTTACCAACAACAATTGACCCACTTGAACCGTTCGCTGCTTGAAAAAAGGCCAGAATACCGAAAGAGGAAACAGAAAGTAATTTTTCTTCATGACAATGCTCCATCACATACGGCAAAACCGTTTCGCGACACGTTGGAAGCACTCAGCTTGGAAGTTCTACCCCATGCGGCTTACTCACCAGACTTGGCTCCTTCCGATTACCACTTGTTTGCATTGATGGGTCACGCACTTGCTGAGCAGCGCTTTGGTTCGTACGAAGATGTGAAAAAATGGCTCGATTAATGGTTCGCAGCAAAAGGGGAAGATTTTTACTGGCGTGGTATTCACAAATTGCCCGAAAGATGGGCAAAATGTGTAACAAGCGATGGAGCATACTTTGAATAAAGCGCTTTTTATCATTCTTCCGAATTTAACGTGTTTTTTTTCTAGAAAAAAAAATCCGCATTTCATACTTGTACACCTGGTATTCGAATATTCTTATTGTCAATACCATCACGATTTCACGTTTTTACACGTGTATTTTGGTTAAAAATCATTTCAAGATCATGATATCAAGGTTGTTGGATTTGTCCGAATATCAGCTACAACGTCTTAATGAAAAAAAAAATATGTTCCCACTTGTAAAACCATTGATGACCTTGAGAACGCAAAAACTATGACCTTGACAAAATCGAATTTTTCACCACTGTATCAGCCTTTCGAAATCAATCAAATTACCTCCGGACATTTTTTTGGTCAATCTAAAGGGGATATATTTGCGGTGGTCACGTTAAATGGTCCACCATGTATAATCGAAAAAACTTTCGTGTCTGATCATAACTCAAAAATTATAGGAGCTGTTGGTCCGGCTGTTGACCTTCCAAAACTAAAGGTGTCATCGGAAAAATGCTGCACAGTCGCCATTGTGACATGTATCGCTGTGAAAAAATCACTTTGTATAGTCAATTGCGTGTATAATAAAACCCCTATTTTGTAATTCCGATTTATTTTATAGTTTCGCTGAAAAAAAATCACAAAATTTGCCCTTTTTTGGCCTCTAGAGTGGCCTTAACCCCTTCGTTGGCGTTGACGCAATAGTGCGTCAAATATTTCCGTGCCCTGTGTGGCATTGACGCAATAGTGCGTCAACCTTTATTTCCCTATTTAACTTGCTCTGATTTGAAATTGGAGCCTCACTCGGGGGGTTTTGGGCTCGCTGAATCCGAATTTGACGTCAAAATTTGGAAATTTAAAACGGGGGCGCTAATATGGCGGACAAAAATCAAAAAATTTACTCGATTTAGATGAAAATTAGTACTCCGGGATTTTTGAGGTCGCTTATTACGAATCTGAACTTTAAATTTGAAAATTCAATATGGTGGCGCTAGAATGGCGGACCGAAATTGAAAATTTTACTCGATTTACATAAAAATTGGTACTCCGGGACTGTATCCGCAAACCGAATTTGCAAATTTCAGTTGCTATTGTATCCGCAAACTGAATTTGCAAATTTTATGTTCGGACTCATAATCAGTGACCTACATAACCTATGAGTACCGAGTTTCATCTAAATCAATCTGTATTATTTGTATTTTCATTCGCCATATGTGTTCGTCATTGTGAATTCCTGAATTTTGAGTTCAGATTCGTAATCAGCACCCTCAAAAACCCCAGAGTACAAGTTTTCAGTATAAAAAAAATTTACTGCCATTTTGGACACTTTTTGTCGAATTCTCTCTGCCAACGAAGGGGTTAAGGCGAATGATGAGTGAATGATATGTGGAAGAGAGTGGATGAGCTCTTTAATGAAACAAAAAAGCAGATAGGATGGAATGAGCTGCTAAATGAAGAAATTAAGCCAGTACTATGCGAGTATGTGAAAATGTTCGAGGAAAAGCAGCAGACCAGATAAAACAAGAAGCAATAAGTGGTAGTCAAACATGAAGAGTAACTAATTTTCAAGTATAAATAATAATTGATAATAAAAAATCTGAATAATAAAAAAATAGTATTATGAATATTGAAAATATCAGAAAAATAATTATGAGCATAGAACGTTAACCCTTCGCCGTCACACGTTCTGGCTGTAAAACGCTGATCACAGGGGGGTCGCAATGACCCCAGCCATGTATAAACGATTGCCGCGTTGACCGTATCGTTCCAAATGACTCATTAAAATTCAGAATATTAGCTTGAACATTCTAGAATGTGACATTCTCGGTATTATAATTTAATCGTAATTCAAAATCGTGGAAAAAAAATCAGCCATGGGTCAATGCGCAAAAAGAACCCTTTTTACTAAAAAGAAAATCACAACACTTGCAATTTTCAATTTTTTTTTAAATAAAATTTTAGGGTGATTCTCGTGAAATATTATAGTTTGAGGCAAAAAAATAGCATCATAGTGGGCGTTTCAAAAAAGGTATTTATTCTTATATCTGAAGAGCCATTTCGGTGTGAAATAAAGACCGATGATCATGAAAAATGAGCGATTTATTGAGCTTGAATGAGCTTCCTTATACTACAAAAAGAAAAAATATCGTTCCGGTTTGGAGTTAATCCTGGATACAAGTGACCGGCTGGAACGAGACGACATTGTCGTGACGGCCCGTCCTTAGAATGGGAATTTCTTTGGCCTTTCGATGGCTTGCCATACTCGCAGGCAACGTAGCGCATGCTGGGTGTTATTCAAATTTTATATTCGATTATGCAAATTAATGTGAGATACATAAAAATGTCTACGTCGCCCTTATGCGCGGATCTTCGGTATACATTCGTTCAGCCGATTTTTATGCCTCCTTGAAAACAAAAGTCTGCCTTCTCGACACCGATCATTCGTCCGCTTTTCAAATCAATAAAAAAAAAACTTTCCACTGTGCCGCTCGCGCTCTCTGCCATGTTCCTGACTCCCCCTGCCGGCCCCCATTTTTTATTAAGAAAAATACATACATATAGGTTTAGCAGTGAATAGTTTTTTTTACTAAGAATTTTTTTAGTGAGAATCTTTTTTTACTCAAAAAAATACATACATATAAATTTAGCAGTAAATAGAAAAAGAAATGCAGTGAACTAGTGGGAAGCCGAAGGGCTAAGATGAATCATAACCCTAGCTACTGAACAGTGAGTGTGTTCCGATATACGCTGCCAGTACTGGCCAGTGGTGGCAGTATCTGCTGATGCGTCCCGTTATAGGCTTCCTCTATTACAGCTCCCTAGGTGGACGTCTATTAAGGGGCCAGCCCAGTTTGGAGCCACGAAAAAAAGGCTATTTTCGCGATTTTTGTTTTGAGGATTTTATAAAAGATATGAATATAAAAGTTGTTGGGCTTGATAAATAAAGTCTTGAAATACATTTCAAAAAAAAATTTAATTCATTTTTATTCATTTTTAAGTATAAAAACTATAGTTTAAAGTAACGCCTCAAAAATAGGTGGGCTAGGTAGCTTCATCACAACTCGGCAACGGCTTGTCTGAAACAAAAAAATCAAAGTCCATTAGATTCAGTATGACACCAGCTACATAATGACCCTCGGATATAAAGTTTTATCAAAAAATAAGAAAAAGGCAGATAAAAAACGAAAAAAGTAAAAAAAAAACGCGTTTTTTTCGCCGTTTTTCGCAAAAAAAAGAGTAAAAATCATAATTTTAAAACCATCGAGGATCATCTTGTTGCGAATCATGTTTCCAATATGTGGTTCAAATTTCAAGAGAATCGGGTTATTAGTTTTAGAGATACGATGGAGCTAGATTTTGAAAACGTTGTTTCGAGAAAAACGCGTTTGAAGTTTATACTATGAAAAACTCTTACCTAAACTCTTACCTAAACCTAAACTTTGTGAACCGGGGTTTGATGGGAGGTGCAGGGGTGAGAGAATGGGAGGGAGGAAATACTCCTGTAAAATCTTGTTGAATTTTTCGTCAAACTCCGCCTGATTCTTGAGGGCGACCGGAGATCCGGTGGGGATGCGATGTTGGGGGGGGGCGGAGCGACAGGAGGGGAAAGAGGGGAGGAGTGGTTGGACGACGTATGGAGCGTTAGGAGGGGTTGCCGAGGAGGAGGGAGGGCTACTCGAAACGTCGTCCTGGGAGGGCTTTTTGGAGCTCGCTCGTATCGGAGGGCTCGGAGGCTCTTCCACTTGAACGTGGATCCCCGCGGGTCCGGCGCTCTCCGGATGACCGTTACCCCGCCCGGGGGATCGGCGTTTTCTTTGTTGCGGCGTTGACTACGTCGCTGTTTCGCTGCATCGGCTTTCGGCATGGTGCCGGGCTCGTCTGGGGCCCGGGGGGGGGGGGGAAGTAAAATAACCAAGCGAGAGATGATTTGCCATTTTGAACGTGATTGGTTTATTCTCAAGACTACTGTGAAACGAGTTTACATTTGAAATGGTGTAGAAAGAAGTTATGACGGCTACTGGTAGGGAACCACTTTTCAGCGGCTGGCGAGAGCGCCACCTTTCGGCGGTAGAGGGAACCACTTTTCAGCGGCTGCAGGGAGCCACCTTTCGGCGGCAGAGGGGAACCACTTTTCAGCGGCTGGAGGGAGCCACCTTTCGGAGGTAGAGGGGAACCACTTATCAGCGGCTGGAGGGAGCCACCTTTCGGTGGCAGAGGGGAACCACTTTTCAGCGGCTAGGTAGAGAGCCACCTTTCGGCGGTAGAGGGGAACCACTTTTCAGCGGCTAGGTAGAGAGCCACCTTTCGGCGGTAGAGGAGAACCACTTTTCAGCGGCTGGAGTTTCGAAGCAGGAGATCTCACCTCTAGGTCTCGTCGGTAGGAACTGAGCTTGAGTCGGTTCGCGCTCTCGGGTTTATAGACGACCGCGTACCAGGAAGAGAGGCCCAAGCGGCGAACGCGCGCATGGGGCGTCACGGGAAGGCTGCCCGCCGAGCGCGCAAAGAAGGCGACGCCTAAAGGCCGTCGCGTAGAGCGCGGTGTCATGGCGACGGCATGAAGGCTGGCGCGCCGCGCGCGCCGGATCCCGGACGAACCCCAGTTCGCGGTTGTCCCGCATGGGCGCTGGCCTCGGGCCCGACTCGACACGGCGCGTCGACTCGTGCCCGAGTATATGTTTCGTTTTACAGCTAGATATTTACATGTATGTACATATATATATTTCTATAGGTTTTCACGTTTGTTTATCATGGGGATCGGGGGATTTTTTTTTATCGACACATTTGTAAATGTCACAAGGTGTGGGAAGCTGCAGGGATGATAACGACGGCCAAATTTAGATTGTATGCCCGAGTGGCGTACAACAACATTATTCGGATATTCTTATTGTCAACACCATCACGATTTCCCGTTTTTACACGTGTATTTTGGTGAAAAATCAGTTCAAGGTCATGATATCGCGGGTCGTTGGATTCGTCTGAATATCAGCTACAATGTATTAATAAAAAAAAACATGTTCCCATGTGAAAAACCATTGATGACCTTGAGAAAGCAAAAACTATGACCTTGACAAAAATGAATTTTTTACCACTGACGTCTGTTTCACCTGTCATTTGTTTCATCGCTCTAAAGGCAACGGAGATATTTGGGGTGGTCACGTTAAATGGTCCACCCTGTATATGCGTTACTTTCCTATTTGTCTCTTTCCTGTTTTACTGTCATTTCGAAATGTTCGGTCCTGTAGGAGAAGGGCGGTGGGACGAAGAAACGGCACCAGGGTGGATATCAGATTTCCGTTGAACGCTACGTGAGGGACGTGGATCGGGCGTGCGGTAGTGGCTTTTTTCTTTCTCTCCTTTTTTATTCCTCTTTCTCCCAAGTTCACTGGTCTTTCCCATTTCGGCAGACCAACAAGAAATGTCCTGAGCGCGCACGTATCTCTCAAGATCATGGGATAAATCGCTGCTACGAGTCGATAATCCCGAGGAAGAACGATGGTCTTAACATCGCTGCACGTACGACGCCCAGCCGCCTCCTTTGCGGCCGGGCTTTTTCTTCATCAGCTTCCATATTTTTTTTTTAACATACCACAATTTATTCCTGTCGAAGACTAAAACGCGTCTCCCGAATACCGGTAATTTGTGTAACATAGTGATATATATGGAGATTTAAAGAAAGAAAAAAAATTACAGATATTACGCAAAGTGCAACGATGTCATGGCATTGAAAATGTAATCAGTCTTTTCGGGTGATAAAAAAGGTGCATGCAAATAATACGAGTTGCTCTCTCCCTCTCTCACTCTCATCTCACATTCTCACATTCTCACTCTCTCACTATCTAACCATCCATCTATCAAACCCAAACAATCAAACAAACGGTTTCGATTTTTTTTTTAGAAAAATGACTCTACGTTTAAGTGACGAGGTTATGTATTTGCTTCGGCGCCGGGAAATCAAATATTTCGGCGGCGATGCCACCGAAGTGGAGGACAACGTCGATTAAAAGGAGTGTGCGAGTTCCGAGGAGGAGTGTGACGATTTTGAGAATGAAATCGAAGAGGCGGATCTTTGTTTCTATTACATTTATAATTTTTATATATAAACGTATTTTTTTTGCATAATAATGTTGAAAAATAATTTTTTAGTTAATAATTGAATAAACATTACAAACAAATGTCATATTGTACGTGTTAAAGTTTTTTCCAATTGTCCATTCCTTCAGTAACGTATATACGACGGCCGTGAAATAAACATTATACACGATGAAAAATAAATATCCGATTTTAATTCTCGAAATTTTTCACATTTTTTTTCCAAAAGGATGTCATTTTAACTGAAAAATATCCTTGGATTTTCTATTTAAGTTCAAAACAATGGGAGATGTGATTTTTCAAACATTATCGTGTAAAATGCCTGCACGTCTCCGTATTTTGGAGAAAAAAAATTATTAAAATTTTTTTTCAAAATGTACAATTTTTTTTCTTTTAGTTAAGGGTTCAGGGAAGGCCCATGATTTTTTTCAAATTTTTTCGAACGTTTTATCATAGTGAAATAAGCGAACAGCACGAACGACCCACGAAATAAAAACTCGAACTTGGCAAGACTACATATGAATAGTGTGCGAGATCACGACTTCGTCATCCTAATAATCGCATCGGAAGAAAATCTAGAAGATCGACCTGTTTTTGTTTGGATCCGAAGCTTATGCAGACCTCTCGAAGCTCCGACCATAAGCTGTGACTCCTTTTTTCATGAGACGCGGATGATTAACCCTCGAAATGTTTTATTTTTCCATGCAAAATTGGCACAAACATTTTACGAGTGCAGCAAACCATCCTTCCCTTCCAAGTACCTTCCCGTCCACCCTTCAACCTATCTTGTCCTTTTTCTCCCCGTTTCTATGTCACTCTCCACTTTCGTAGCTGAAAATAAATTCTTTATTTAGCTTCTCATCAGAGCGGTTTCTCTCCAGTAAACGCTCATAGTAGATTAACATAATTTGCATCGTTAAAGTATTCGTTGCCAATTGCAAAGCTCACCGGTTATACAGGAGGGATGTGCAATTTTAAGCCTACCCGTGCAGGAATTTTCGTAAAGATCCAATCGGATTCCCATACTTGTCTCCACTTGCTGATAGAGATCCAATGGGTCATTGCATTGGATCCCTATATTAAAACGTCACTCTTCTACGTTGGATTCATATCGTGAATCCCCATTGGTATGTACGAGTCCAATTTGAACGCACATTATCGAATAGAAACCGACACGATTCTCAATGGATCCCATCGCATTATACCAGGTATGGGAATATGAAACCGGAATTTTTGTATAGAAAATACAAAAATTATTCGAAGTATAATCGAAGTATTGTCCATTGCTAGCTATACATTTTTCCCTCCGGTCTGGCAATTTCTGGATGCCACGCCAAAAAAACTGTTGCTCTTCTGAGGCAAACCAGTCATCGAGCCATTGTCGTACATTTTCGTAAGAAGGGAAGCGCTGCTCAGCAAGTGCGTGTCCCACCGATGCAAATAAGTAGTAATCGGACGGAGCCAAGTCTGGTGAGTAAGCCGCATGCGAAAGTATTTCCCAACTAAACGCCTCAATCGTTTCCTTGACTTCAACAAAATCACTTCGTGATCAACAAAATCACTTTGTGTTACCTTTTGTTGATATTCCGGTCGTTTTTCACACAAAGCTTAATTCAAATCGATCATTTGTTGTCGGTAGCGTTCAGTATTAACAGTTTCGCCAGGTTTTAGCATCCAACAATGCTTGCAATTCGCTGTCTTCAAACTTTTTCGGTGGCCTCCCACGTTCTTCGTTTCTCACGTCAAAATCACCACTTTTGAATTTTTTAAACCACTCAAAGCACTGAGATTTATCCAGAGCATGCTCACCGCAAACTCCGACAAGCATTCGATGCGATTCTGCAGCAGTTTTCGTCAAATGGTAAGAGGAAATGAATTCTGTCCGCAAATCGTAATTTCCAGGCACAAAATTCGACATGTTCAACGCTATAACAAACTATGTTGGGGTATGAAACTTGTATTGTTGCGAGTTAAAAATCTTTGTCAGATGTCAACAAAGCAAACGGCGCCAATGACGCGACTTGAGGGTAACTACATTGACAGCTAGGGCCATCTATGGGCAAATTCCGGTTTCATATTTACAGGCCCGGTATACGTTGAATTTTTCAAATAGAATATATAGGTATAGAAAATGGGGGATCTTAAAAATTGATTCGAATCACAACACTGAAAATTCACTGTAATTATCGTTTGTTCTTCATTTTACTGCACTTTGATATAATATCATTCCACACGAACACGCTCATGAAGCGTGCAGGTTATATTTCAAAACGCCGAGTTTTTTCTCGCGACTTTTCACATATTTTCGATTCGAACGTGGTAATAAGTCTCAAACGGCGTCCATCGGTGAACGGTGCAGAATCCAATTGGATCCCCAGAAAGACTCGCCATGATGGGTGTTCCTAACTCTACAACCTGGCACTCCTCAACAAATTTGTGCATTGGATAACGAAATTATATTTTTTTGTGATTCATTCAATTCAACAAAGTCTGGTTGGGAATTTTATATTTTAAAAGAGTGCGAGAAATAGTGCGAAATTCACTTGGATTCCCATTATGGGCTCCCTACATGCGGCGTCTCTATTCACAAAATCCTTTAGCCGTATACATTTCGTCCTTAAATTTTTGTTAAACGAATCGTTAATTCTAGGGGCAGTCGCTAAAACGTCTTTTTTTAAATAAATATTATAAATTTGGCTGGAGGTGATTTTACAAAAATGGAGAGTTTACAAAATGTTGAATATGGGGACAATATACTTTCTACATATATATTAAGAGACGCGGCAGCGTCTCGATGCAGGGTAATATAAAAGAAACCATCGACGCGACTGACGAATACACGGTGCACGCTCTTTATTATAAAATATATTATATAAAATATATTATATTATATTTATATAGCAAGTTGGCCTTTTACTGATCGTTTTCCATCTTCGAATCTACCTCATGCGCAAATGTGTTGAGGAATTGAAAATCTGATGACATCCTACCTACGTAACGTGATTTTGTGCTATCAATTTTGTTGAGGCTATTTTTCGATCCATCCACTCGATCCTCATAATCATTCGCCGAATTTCCGAGCGATTTTATGATCCTAGAAATTATTCCACGCCTGTCGATTAGTTGCATCGAAAAGAATCATTCGGTCATGTCGTGAACATTGCGCACACGCTCGTTTGAGGGTTGAATAAAACTTTGGTCAATAGCGTGAAGAATGAAGCGTTTTCGACTCGCCTTGCGTGCAGCCACGTGACGTAGTAACACTTCTCGAAAGCTGGCTCTTATATTGCCTCATATATATATATATATATATATATATATATATATATATATATTAGGGTATTCTTTACATGAACGGAAATTTTTTCTTTTTCGAAAATTGTAACGCATGCCCCCTAATTTTGTAATTGTTTAGTAGAATAGGAGTAATTATTTGGTAGATATAGTTATTTATTCATATTCTTAGAATGCCACTAGATTGTTGATAAATGCAGTCTAAATCCGAAAAATTACATTTTAAAGCGACAATAAGTTTTTATTTTTCTTTAATACAAGGTGTCAAGAACTTGCGGCATTCGTTTATTTTAGGATGAGCCAAACAACTGTACGTAGGATAAAACCAAAAAAAAACATTATAAGGTGATATGTGAATTAGATAATTAAGATTGACGTCCAGACACACTAAGAAGAAAAACCTCGATGGTAGGTGACATGGTGAATACATTTTTATTGATATTGAAGTGTGTTTTACTGTTGTTAAACGTCGTTTTTCGATTAGAATTAACATCAATCACTCTCGGGCGCAAGACGATACGCGGGCATAAGTAACGAAACAAGAACAATTACGTTAAATAATATAACACACAAATATACATATTTTTTAGAAGTGAATATCTCATAAAATAAAATCAACCACGCTGTTATCGACGACAAAATAACGGACGCGATCAAGCTCTTTTCTAGTATCATCGCGGTTGAGCGTGTCGATTTTGGCGCCTCAGTCGATTTATTGCCCGTCCTTGCTGATATTGAAGCTGTTTCACCCTTTGTCGGTGTCGACGTTACGGTTGATTCGCTGCCGGTTGAATTAGTTCCTGTCGTTTCTGTTGTTGAACCCTTTGTTCCCACCGTCGATTTCGAATTTTTGATGCATTCAGGTTTCAAGATGTCTATGAACGCCTTGAGGCCGCGACCTCGTCCATTGCTGCAAAATGAGTAAAACGGCGCATCCAGCGCGATATACATTTTTGAATTCTAAATATTCGTGTATGATCCATTCTCATGACAAAAGAGTACTTAATATTGAACGTGAATTGAAGCGTATATACATTGGTGTCAAAGTTTAGGGCGAATAACATGCAGGAAGCGTTCGCCTGTCTTATGTTCTAGTAATATATTATTTACTTTCTGTTATGTATAATATTTGCGATGAGTTCCCTCATCAACGAAGATAAAACCTGTCCCACTCAAAAATTACCATGAACGTTGCGAAAAACTCGACGGAGGATGAAAAAATTCGCCGGCAGATGTCGTTATGAGGAATCTAAGTGTAACAGTTGAATCGACTTACATTAAACCACAAGCGACAGGTTCATTGGTCCGATCTCTGGTTCCATTTTGTGGATCAGTGCCCGTGTTATAGAATACGATGACGTAATTTTCAATGGTCTCTTTCTCGTTAGGTTTCAACGTCACATGATTCACCGTTCCATTGAAGGGCTTATGAGTACTGTAATTGGCCGAGATAACTTCTCGTATTTGAGCGTGTCTTTTCCCGTCCTTATTTTGTATGTGAATTCAAATGAATAAATACAATAATGAGGAAGTAATCAAAATATGTTTCGTATACAACACGAATAGTGAGAATGGGAAAAAATTATCTAGAAATGTATTGTAATAACAAGCAAACATATTTATGAAGAAAAATACTGAAATTTGTCATTCGAGATCAGCAAATAGGTAAGTTTTTCTAAACACAACAAAAGGCGAAAACCCTCATGCAGAGATTATCAGAGTAACCGTAATAACATTTGGAATAAAAATGCTCTTACAGTCGCCCTCCTAGTGACCATCACTTACGGGGGAATATCAGGCTTGACTCGCCAAGGTGAGAAGTCCGGATTTTTGCGTAGGGTATTTTTGCGTAGGGCAGTGAGGGGAATGTTGAGCAGTCGAGTAAGTTGGGCAATCGAAATATCTGGAAAACTAAGCACCGCACGCGGGTGCATCAAATGGCGGAAAGCGAGGTATGGCGGAGGGGAACACATCACGCTATCGCCCGTTGTCATGCCGCACATGAGACGGTAACATAGGACGTTTTATTATTTTTCCACCCAAAAGTAAAAAAAAACCGTGATTGAAAGATTTTCTTCTACCATTGTATGAAAAAAAATATTTCAAAGTTCATTGCAATTAATCTTATTGTTTCAAAACCTAACTAATTAACAAGCAACTGTTGGTTTATTACTGCATTGTACCAAATCATGTTGCATACTTTTGATTCTTTTATGCAGTGCTTACTTTGCCCAACTTAGCTCATACTCATGCTCAACTTACCCCAATAACGGGGCAGCTTGAGCAAATAAGGGCTTAGTCATTTGAAGAGCGATTATCTGTGAAACAAGAAGGATAACAGGAATTTCGTCTACAGACTTTTGTTTTCCCAGATAGGTTCATTTTTATACGGCAGACTGTTAAGGAATTACAGGACGATAATTCCAAACTTGCTCAACATGCCCATCCCTACCCTACTATCGCAAGTAAGTAGCTGCCACCTTTCTTGATACTCACATTTGCCACTATGTCGATGGGATCGACCAGCTCACAATGGCATGTTATCTCTTCCATGGGATATAAGTCAGCAAAGATATAATTAGTGAGCGGTAATCTGACCGCATGTACGGTGGTAAACGTCACTTCATGATACCCTTTAACTCTTTCCGAATAATAGACTTTTTCGATTTCGTCCCCATCGTCGGCGTTGTATAGCCACGACGAATGTGTAATTATCTGTTCAATAAGAAAAATTATCGAGTTACAAAGACGCCAATACAGCCAGAACGCTAATTCTTGATTTTCGTTTATACGCATATATATATATATATATAATGCTTTTCTTCCACCATGCACACGGTAAATCAAAAGTGCGTTGTCTCAAGACGTTTTATCCCATGGTGTACAAATGAACGGATTTCATGTGTGTTAATTCAAGTCATCATCGTCCGTTTTCTAAAAGCATCGAATATTCCATAATTTCAAAATAAAATGAAATCCTCCACTGAGAATTTTATCTCAATGGCTTTCTATCATATTTTATCATTCTCTGACTTCCTGAGACGGTTTTTTTTCGAACAAAATATTACGCCTATACGCGAAGTTAATCCTATCTACTATCTTCCACCTATACTATGCACGCATGCTATCACCACGCTATCGTGTACCTGTGACTCAATAACAGATATGGCATTAAAAGGAAAAGTAGTTTTAACAGTTATTTGTATTATCTCATAAACTACACTACTCCAAAGAATTAAAGGAACATCACATTTCTTCCCTTTTTTTTTGGTGTTTTATGGAGCGCTGTATCTCTGTGAAAAATGGTCGTACCGAGATGAAAAAAAAAGCATTTTGAAGCGCCAAGTCTCTAGTTTTTTAATTATTCGGCAAAATTTTTATATGAGCTACAGTTATCTCGCAATCATAAGAAATAGCGCACGATAAAAATTTTCAAAATATTTTTGTTTTTTTTCAAGGATCCACAAGCTCGAGAAAATTTTTTTCAGTTCAATCAATGTATAGGTCAGTTACCTTGTTTATTCAGCTACAATTTCTTTTTTTGTCAGTCTCTCTACATCAATTTTTGCTTGAGATATCGAACTTTGAATGAAAAAGGATCCTTTTGTCTTCGGTCATCGATATCTCAGCAACCAATAATAGCACAGGGAATTAAAAGGCAGTTTTGAAAACTTGAATACATATCCTACAAGATCCTTTCATTGATATTTGAGAAACAATTTTTTTTTTCATCTTTGACATCAATTTGAAAAAAGTACAAAAAAATGACTTTTTCTGGTGTTTCAGTAAATCTACCACTACTTTACAAATATTCATGGAAAGACTAACGGTGCCAGGTTTTTTTTCAGCTTAATGTACCCCCGATAGCCTTGTAAATTTTTTAATTGATCCTTTGAACCGATTCTCCGGACCGATTGATCAAAGTTTTACTAAACAATTAAAGGAACAAGTGTTCCAAAACATCGCGTTATCATCGTAAAAACGAAAAGACGATTTTTTTCGACTTTTTTCTACAACTTTACCCTAGTTATTTGTTGAATTCAAGAAAAAAAATTTCGAGAAATTAAATTTTTTTTAAATAAAAATAAAAAATTAAGAGTATCAACTTTTAATTGATGCAATTGAAGATGAATGAAATTATGATACACGAAGGTCGAATCGTGTCTAATATGAGTCAGTATTGTGTCCTGAAATGTTTTACAGAATTAAAAAAATCAAAAATAATTTAAAAAAATCTTTTTGAGTTGTTTTTCTCAAATTTAACGAGTAACTAGTGCAAAGTTGTGAAAAAAGTAGGAAAAAATGTTCCTTTTATTTTAATAATGATTACATGATGTTTAGGAACGATACACTTGTTCCTTTAATTGTTTTGTGAAACTTTGATCAATCGGTCCGGAAAAACGGTTAGATGGATCAGTTTGAAAATTGACTGGGCTATTGGAGGTACATTAAGCTGACAAAAAAACCTGGCAACGTTAGTCTTTCCATGAATATTTGTAAAGTAGTGGTAGATTTACTGAAACACCAGAAAAGGTCATTTTTTTGTACTTTTTTCAAACTGATGTCAAGGATGGAAAAAAAACTGTGTCTCAAAAATCAATGAAAGAGTCTCGTAGGAAATGTATTCTAGTTTCCAAACTGCCCTTTAGTTCCCTGTGCGATTATTGGTTGCTGAGATATCAATGATCAAAGACAAAAGGATCCTTTTTCATTCAAAGTCGGATATCTCAGCAAAACATTGACGTAGATAGACTGATAAAAAATGAAATTGTAGCTGAATAAACAAGCTAACTGAAATATGCATTGGTTGAATGGAAAAAAAATTTCCCGAGCCCGTGGACCCTTGAAAACAAAACAAAAAAATTTTGAAAATTTTTGACTCGCGATATTTCTTATGATTGCAAGATAACTTTAGCTCGTAAAAAAAATTGCCAAAAGATTTGAAAACTAGAGACTTAAAGCTTCAAAATGTTTTTTTTTTCCTCTCGATACGACCATTTTTCACAGAGATACAGAACTTCAAAAAACACTTAAAAAAGGGAAGAAATTTTCTGTTCCTTTAATTCTTTGGAGTAGTGTATATCAATTAGTTGACGTCATTGTGATAACGAGTAATATCAAATATTGTACTACGGATTTTTTAAGCATAACTCATGTACTGACTCAATTAATGCCGGTCTTCAGAAAACATATCGCACCTAAAATTTCTTCATGCATGTATGTCTATGGATTTGTGATCAATTACATTTTTATCGGACTTAGTATTCAAATAAGCCGCTTCCATTTGTATAAAGCCGTTTAAAGAATCGTTTACGGAACGTATAGAAATTCATAAAACAAATATACAGCCTTGCTCACAAGTATAAGGCACCCTGTAAGTTTTCTATCCGGACAAAAAATTGAATATTTCGGTGAAAAAAAAATCGTCAGCCAATCTACAAATGTGAGTTTTAAAGCGGACAGAGCCAAATCAATTTTTAAACCAAATAAAGGAGCCTTCGTTTGCTCCTTTATTTCTATTTTTGCGATTTTTTTTGTACCCGGTACATCATTTTGAACATGTCAGTTTTTCACGATTGTCGCCCTTTGCGACATATAGATTTGGTGCAACGTTTTTTTTAGTCCGTTTTTATGGTGAAACTGTCATTGTGAGTATGACGGAGACTACTCCAGATTCGTTGAGGATCTAATTTTTCAGCTCTTATTAGTAAATATGCAATAAATAAAAATTTACCAAAAATTTGGCACTTTGGGATCGACAATACGAATATACAACATAAGTTAAGGGGCCAGTCCAATTTGAAAATTTCAAAAAATCGATTTTTTTTTACTTTTTTCGAAAGTACATACATTCAGAAATATTGTGTCAACATTTTATGAAAATCCGAGCTCTCTAAGTATTTTTTTTTTAGCTGAACGTCAGGACCTCATTGCATTGTACTTGCACCTGCTCATGTCAGGTGCAAGTACCTTAAACATAAGGCATTTCAGCAACATTACAAACATCCTCCTGCTCTTTCTGAGGAAGTACAGGAAGTTTTAAAACCTATTTACGAGGATCTCACCAAAACAGAACTGCTCGAAAGGTGTTTAGGTGGCCATACGCAAAACAATAATGAAAGTTTTAATGACTGCGTATGGAATATGGCACCTAAATACATGCTCAACGGCAAAAAAATCGTAGACATTGCCTGCAAAGTTTGCGCGTGTGTCTTTAATGAAGTATTTCGTACAGTGCTTAAAATAATGGAAATAATGGGCGTCAAACTCGGCCCGATCGCCATCGAATTCGCCGACAATCGCGATGGCGAGCGTGTTCGCTCTGCAAACCGCCGCAGTTCTGAGTGCTCAAAAGAGACCAGAACCAAACGAAAGCAAGCAAGACTTGAAGAAATCGACGACGATGAGCAATAAGAAGGGATTTTGTACGGTGCAGGAATTGCCGATTGAGTTTAGGTAAGAGTTTTTCATAGTATAAACTTCAAACGCGTTTTTCTCGAAACAACGTTTTCAAAATCTAGCTCCATCGTATCTCTCTAAAACTAATAAACCGATTCTCTGGAAATTCGAACCACATATTATAAACATGATTCGCAAGAAGATGACCCTCGATGGTTTTCAAATTTTGATTTTTACTCTTTTTTTTGCGAAAAACTGCGAAAAAAACGCGTTTTTTTAAAATACTTTTTTCGTTTTTCAACTGCCATTTTTTTATTTTTTGATAAAACTTTATATCCGAGGGTCGTTTTGTAGCTGGTGTCATACTGAATCTAATGGACTTTGATTTTTTTGTTTCAGACGAGCCGTTGGCGTGTTGTGATGGAGCTATCTAGCCCACCTATTTTTGAGGCGTTACGTTAAACTATAGTTTTTGTACTTAAAAATTAATAAAAATGAATTAAACATTTTTTAAATGTATTTCAAGACTTTATTTATCAAGCCCAACAACTTTTATATTCATATCTTTTATAAAATCCTCAAAAAAAAAAATCGCGAAAATAGCCTTTTTTCGTGGCTCCAAAGTGGACCGGCCCCTTAACATAAATCAGAACAACCGTGGGGTGACATAAATTTAGTCTCTTTATTGACCCTGCGGGAGTAGTCGTACCTCCTTAAGTGTATTGGCAACACGTTGTAAGCCATGTTGATACAAGACGCAGTATAAAGCGTGTTGTTTATAGACGCGGCAACAAGCAACACGTAAACCGTCAACGCATCTGGCACGTACTACGCACCTTGCATGCGTATTATGAGCTGTCTCAAACATGCTGTCAACGTACTTAATTTTTACAGTGAATGGATTACGTCTATTAGCTTTTTTGTTAAATGAATGTAAAATTTTCTATACGTACTCTAGATTTACGTTTAGCCGCGGCAACTCCTGCCAAAAGGAACGCTGCGACGAGCAGGACGATCGCGATGACCCTCATAGTTGATGAGTCGTTTTAAAAATGAAACCACGCTTTCCTGCACATACAATCATTTTCATCCGCAATAACATTTAATAGTCGATCTATTTGTTTTTTTAATACCTATTTTTCTGAGCACCAAGCCGGTGTAACCCCTTAATGAGCCGTGCATACTTGCCTCGTCAAATTTCGAAATATCTCCACGTTGGTTTTATCCTCCTACAACTGGCAAACAGCTAGCGCTAGATTCGATCGCCGATCAAATTGTTGTCATTAAGGGGCCAGTTCACTTTGAAAATTTCAAAAAATCGATTTTTTTAACTCTTTTCGAAAGTACATACATTCAGAAATATTGTGTCAATATTGTGTCAATATTGCCGATTGAGTTTAGGTAAGAGTCTTTCATAGTATAAACTTCAAAAGCGTTTTTCTCGAAACAACGTTTTCAAAATCTAGCTCCATCGTATCTCTAAAACTAATAAACGGATTCTCTTGAAATTTGAACCACATATTGTAAACATGATTCGCAACAAGATGACCCTCGATGGTTTTCAAATTTTGATTTTTACTCTTTTTTTTGCGAAAAACTGCGAAAAAAACGCGTTTTTTTTTACTTTTTTCGTTCTTCATCTGCCATTTTTTTATTTTTTGATAAAACTTTATATCCGAGGGTCATTTTGTAGCTGGTGTCATACTGAATCTAATGGACTTTGATTTTTTTGTTTCAGACAAGCCGTTGCCGAGTTGTGATGGAGCTACCTAGCCCACCTATTTTTGAGGCATTACGTTAAACTATAGTTTTTGTACTGAAAAATGAATATACATTTTTTTAAATGTATTTCAAGACTTTATTTATCAAGCCTAACAACTTTTAAATTCATATCTTTTATAAAATCCTCAAAAAAAAATCGCGAAAATAGCCTTTTTTCGTGTCTCCAAAGGGGACTGGCCCCTTAAACTTAAATTGATGTCATCAAATGGCAAATATGAAATTTCGAAAAAAAAAGATAGAATAATTAAATTGCTTGTACCGGCGAAAAAGAAAGATCGGCTGGTGAAAACTGGCGTGCAAATGTCAATTCGCGCGAAACAATCAACAAGAAATTAATTATTCTACGTTTTACCGCTTTTTCTACGCGCGAAGTCGAACAAACGTGGCACCACGTTGAGCTTGCACCGGAATACTGTTGCAAACTTTTGACAATTATTACTAATAGCAGATGTTTTTTGTTCCTATCTTTAACTAGAGCCACTTGCAATATCACGAAATAAAAATAAAGAAAAAAGATTTCGTTCAAACGAAACGCTATCGAAATACCACGGAGGGGGTCTCCAATTTAATTATCGCTAAATTTTTTTTTCTTTCCTCAAGGCAGCAGATATATTTACCGATAGTGAATTGTTAGCGCAAGTAGGATATCGTACCATTGGCATTTCGATAATTTCTCGTTCCGATGGCGGAGTCCTTTTTTTTTATCACGTTAAATGGCACGTGGCCCCAATCAATGTTGGAATGTTTACTTCCGGCACGAGTACATGCATTTTACAATGCCGATATTGACGTGAAAATAACGGCTTCGAGATTTTTCAAAAAGCTTTTTGAAACCTCAAGAATGAGCTTTAAGAATTCTTCTAGCGTTTTGACAAATATAAATTTGTTGTTGATAGACTTAAGTAAACAAAAAATATTACACGCTGTTGCTTAATCTTGTGTTGAAGAGCTCAAATTTCGTATACATATTTTCAGTACTTCATAGGATTACTTGAACGGGGTGAAGGTTGAGTTTTAAATAGGAAACTTCAATTATACGTTTTTCAAGGTGTACAGCAAGTATGACGTATAAATGAGAATACCGTAGAAGTGAAATACAGCCTCTATCGGAAACTCTGTAGCATTTGAAAATGGCGATCGGTGGATAACTCGCTATGTTTTTTTGAAAGCAGTACCTCTATTATTCTAATACTTGGTTATCCAAGTGAAAATTTGATTGGTAATAATGAAGTAATTAGTCAACTGAATATTTTTTTGTTCGTCTAGAACTTTTATTCGATGCGAGTTTGTGACATTAAGGCGGTCAACCACTTTAGGAGACCGAAAATTAGATGATATTTTGGATTTTTTTGATTTTGAAAAAAACAATCGGAAATTCCCCAACTCTGACAATAATTCATCCGCGATAGTCCAACAAATTTTTATACATTCTTGAGATGTTTTTTAAGAACATGAACCTAAATTTTGAAGAAAAAAAATGGAGAATTGAATGTTGGAACGTGTTTGAAAAAAAAATGATCGATTTTTAGCATTTTTTTCCCCAGCGTTTTGCAATACCAAATATGTTTTAAACAATCCAATCTTTTCAACTTTATGTTCATGTTTTAATAAATTATATTATGTAAACGTGTTCCAATTTTGAAGTTGATCCATCAATTAGTTTTTGGGTTATGATTCCCGCAAATTGAAAAAATGTCGTTTCGAGAAAAACACGTTTAAAATTTCACAAACGAAAAACTCAAAGTCAAATGTGTTTAGTTCAATGATAAAGTGTCTTACCGATTAATCAGCGATTCCAGTACCATACAGCAGTTCCTCCTCTTCCTCATGCAACTCATTTGAAGCTTGCATTTCCTCTTTACGAGCTTTTCGAGCTTCTTTTGTCTCTAATAAACTTTTTCTATTTTGCCGAGCCACGCGCATCTGATTCATTTGCTCGGCATATCCGTAGCTCTGCCTGCCAACTACGATTTGTAGTTCATTCATGACCATGAGTAGGGCTGAATTTCCTTCATTGAATAAAACAGCAGCAAGAAATGCCGCTACCTCGATTATTTTGTACCCAGAATGGAGATGTTTTGGAGCTGATCGCCAAACGGTCGAGTTTGGGTTTGTTTGGGTTATGAAAACCCAAACAAACCCAAATAAGCCCATACAAACCTAAACAAATCCAATCCTACCCTAGACCCCATAATTCCCTAATGGAGCCTCAGTACTCATTAAATTTCCAACTAAAAATGTTAAAAAAAAATTCCAAGAAAAATTTTGAAAAAATTCTAGCCACTTCAGTATGAAGCCATGCAACTTTATACCCTCTTGATATTTCCCCGGAAACCCTATAGTTCTTCGAGGACGCCTTTTTTTTCGAAAACATGACTGTTGATCCTCGTCGTAGATCTGTTACCCGCTGTCGATAAACTGTTGAATGTACGGAACTCGATCCGTATGTGCCCGACTGTTGGTTCTCATCGTAGCACACAGGGGACGTCAATTATCTTAGGCTGGTAAAGCAGAAGATGATGAATTACCGACACAGCTGTTGTCTTCGTATAAAAGATGATATCAACTTGCATTTGAATTATTAACTGGAAATTATTTTCACTTAAAGTTTCCACTGCACTATGTCAATAAAAGGCACTCCGGTCGGTAACGAGTTGCCGTTCTTCAGCTAAGATTTAACGACGTGGCCCACGCGTTCAGTCGATAAATATCCTACGGTCAAGTTTTCCCAATTGAGCTCATACGAACTCACTAATGGCTACCTCGCTATGAGTCGTAATATTCCAAATGTTTTGTTACCCAGCTCTTGTCTATTCACTACACAATCGATTTTCATTATAAATGTCGGTGCGTTACAATAAAAATGCCACCTAGCGACTAGGCCGTACCGGGCTAGCCGACCATGTTTACGAATAACAAAGTGAGGTTATGTCACTACACGTACTATCATCTAGCTAATGACTTATAGCTGGCTAGCCAACTTGAGTTTGAGATGGCGTTGCGAATGAAGAAAAGTCTCAAGTAATTATCTCGCCATGACCTAGCCAACACTAGTTAACTGCGGCTATGCACCCCTTGGCTAGTCATTGTCTAGACGATCTTGAATACAGATGTCGCTTGCCTTACGATAAAAATACCACCTAATGACTAAGTCGTACCTGACTAGCCAATGATGATCAGAAATAACAATGTGCGGTTACCAGGTGTACAAGTATGAAATGCGGATTGCAGACAACAGATGGTGCACCAATGCAGTTTGTGCTATAAAGATTTGACACTGCGCCATTTTATTGTGTCATCAACAAGTGTCAGACGCGCACGAGTGATAAATTGGAAAAGTGTGTGCATAGTGTTGTGTTGTTGTGCTCAATATGTCGAAATTTATACCGAACAAAGAGCATTCGCGGACAACATTAATTTTTTGTTTTCATTTGAAGAAAACTGCTGCTGAATCATACCGATTACTTCGAGAAGCTTATGGTGCACATGCTCCATCTCAAGATACGTGTGAACGATGGTTTCGGCGTTTCAAAAGTGGTGACTTCGATGTTGCAGACAAGGAATGAGGAAAACCGTCACAAAAATACGAAGATGTGGAATTGCAAGCATTGTTGGACGAAGATGATTCGCAAACACAAAAACAACTCGCCGAGCAATTGGGCGTTAGTCAACAAGCTGTTTCCAATCGGCTACGAGAGATGGGAAAGACTCACAAGACCGGTACATGGGTACCACATGAGTTGAACGACAGGCAAATGGAAAAGCGCAAAAACACATGTGACATTTTGCTCGCTCGGTACAAAAGGAAGTCGTTTTCGCATCGTATAGTTACAGGGCATGAAAAGTGGATTTATTTTGAGAATCCCAAGCGCAAAAAATCATGGGTAGACCCAGGTGCACCATTCACATCGACCGCAAGACCGAATTGCTTTGGCAGAAAGACTATGCTCTGTGTTTGGTAGGACCAGAGGGGCGTGGTCTATTATGAACTGTTAAAACCTGGGGAAACGGTTAATACTAATCGTTACCAACAACAATTGACCCACTTGAACCGTTCGCTGCTTGGAAAAAGGCCAGAATACCGAAAGAGGAAACAGAAAGTAATTTTTCTTCATGACAATGCTCCATCACATACGGCAAAACCGTTTCGCGACACGTTGGAAGCACTCAGCTTGGAAGTTCTACCCCATGCGGCTTACTCACCAGACTTGGCTCCTTCCGATTACCACTTGTTTGCATTGATGGGTCACGCACTTGCTGAGCAGCGCTTTGGTTCGTACGAAGATGTGAAAAAATGGCTCGATTAATGGTTCGCAGCAAAAGGGGAAGATTTTTACTGGCGTGGTATTCACAAATTGCCCGAAAGATGGGCAAAATGTATAACAAGCGATGGAGCATACTTTGAATAAAGCGCTTTTTATCATTCTTCCGAATTTATCGTGTTTTTTTTTAGAAAAAAAAATCCGCATTTCATACTTGTACACCTGGTATTCGAATATTCTTATTGTCAATACCATCACGATTTCACGTTTTTACACGTGGATTTTGGTTAAAAATCATTTCAAGATCATGATATCAAGGTTGTTGGATTCGTCTGAATATCAGCTACAACGTCTTAATGAAAAAAAAAATATGTTCCCACTTGTAAAACCATTGATGACCTTGAGAACGCAAAAACTATGACCTTGACAAAAATGAATTTTTCACCACTGTATCAGCCTTTCGAAATCAATCAAATTACCTCCGGACATTTTTTTTGTCAATCTAAAGGGGAGATATTTGCGGTGGTCACGTTAAATGGTCCACCATGTATAATCGAAAAAACTTTCGTGTCTGATCATCACTCAAAAATTATAGGAGCTGTTGGTCCGGCTGTTGACCTTCCAAAACTAAAGGTGTCATCGGAAAAATGTTGCACAGTCGCCATTTTGACATGCATCGCTGTGAAAAAATCACTTTGTATAGTCAATTGCGTGTATAATAAAACCCCTATTTTGTAATTCCGATTTATTTTATAGTTTCGCTGAAAAAAAATCACAAAATTTGCCCTTTTTTGGCCGCTAGAGTGGCCTAAGGCCTTTACCCCTTCGTTGGCATTAACGCAATAGTGCGTCAAATAATTCCGTGCCCTGTGTGGCATTGACGCAATAGTGCGTCAACCTTTATGTCCCTATTTAGCTTGCTCTGATTTGAAATCGGAGCCTCACTCGGGGGGTTTTGGGCTCGCTGAATCCGAATTTGACGTCAAAATTTGGAAATTCAAAATGGGGGCGCTGATATGGCGGACAAAAATAAAAAAATTAACATAAAAATTGGTACTCCGGGGCTGTATCCGCAAACCGAATTTGCAAATTTCAGTTGCTATTGTATCCGCAAACTGAATTTGCAAATTTTATGTTCGGACTCATAATCAGTGACCTACATAATCTATGAGTACCGAGTTTCATCTAAATCAATCTGTATTATTTGTATTTTCATTCGCCATATGTGTTCGTCATTGTGAATTCCTGAATTTTGAGTTCAGATTCGTAATCAGCACCCTCAAAAACCCCAGTGTACAAGTTTTCAGGATAAAAAAAAATTCCTGCCATTTTGGACACTTTTTGTCGAATTCTCTCTGCCAACGAAGGGTTTAAGGCGAATGATGAGTAAATGATATGTGGAAGAGAGTGGATGAGCTCTTTAATGAAACAAAAAAGCAGATAGGATGGAATGAGCTGCTAAATGAAGAAATTAAGCCAGTACTATGCGAGTATGTGAAAATGTTCAAGGAAAAGCAGCAGACCAGATAAAACAAGAAGCAATAAGTGGTAATCAAACATGAAGAGTAACTAATTTTCAAGTATAAGTAATAATTGATAATAAAAAATCTGAATAATAAAAAAATAGTATTATGAATATTGAAAATATCAGAAAAATAATTATGAGCATAGAACGTTAACCCTTCGCCGTCACACGTTCTGGCTGTAAAACGCTGATCACAGGGGGGTCGCAATGACCCCAGCCATGTATAAACGATTGCCGCGTTGACCGTATCGTTCCAAATGACTCATTAAAATTCAGGATATTAGTTTGAACATTCTAGAATGTGGCATTCTCGGTATTATAATTTAATCGTAATTTAAAATGGTGGAAAAAAATCAGCCATGGGGCAATGTGCAAAAAGAACCCATTTTACTAAAAAGAAAATCACAACACTTGCAATTTTCAATTTTTTTTAAAATAAAATTTTAGGGTGATACCCGTGAAATATGATAGTTTGAAGCAAAAAAATAACATCATAGTGGGAGTTTCAAAAAAGGTATTTATTCTTATATCTGAAGAGCCATTTCCGTGTGAAATAAAGACCGATGATCATGAAAAATGAGCGATTTATTGAGCTTGAATGAGCTTCCTTATACTACAAAAAGAAAAAATATCGTTCCGGTTTGGAGTTAATCCTGGATACAAGTGACCGGCTGGAACGAGACGACATTGTCGTGACGGCCCGTCCTTAGAATGGGAATTTCTTTGGCCTTTCAATGGCTTGCCATACTCGCGGCAACGTAGTCCACGCTGGGTGTTATTCAAATTTTATATTCGATTATGCAAATTAATGTGATATACACAAAAATGTCTACGTCGCCCTTATGCGCGGATCTTCGGTATACATTCGTACAGCCGATTTTACAGGTTTTATTATTTAGTGAAAAATGTTATCCCATGTGAATAATCAATATTTCTAGTAGCTATAGTAAAATTTTCATTGAAAAATTATAATAAATAAGCGAGATGCAGTCAGTCTGCGAGGGGTCCAGAAAAAAAAGGTGTTTCGCGGTGATCACTGCTGTTCATCACTGGATCATCTGAAAGCAAAAAAATTAACGGGGATCATTAGTAAATCATATTGGGCCCAGGATGGACGAAGGGTTAATTAAAATTTCGAATTTTTACAAAATGGCGGATGTTCAAAGTAAAAACTTGTTTTGCGACCCAAATTTCACTCATATTTTCAATTATAAAAAAAAAACACTATTCACCGCCGATAAAAATTCTTCGTCCATTCAGAGGGCAATTATGTACAGAATAAGTTATCCAAATTTGAAAACGATCGGTCAAGCCGTTCTGGAGTTACAGTGATCACCGAATTTGAAAACGTGCTTTCGAGAAAAACGCGTTTAAAGTTTTAAGTACAATTTACATAAAAATGAAAAAATTATTCTTTGACTTACATTGAATCATCTATTCCGCCACCATAAAGTGACCCTTCCTTCGCCTTAGCAGTCGCAGTAGAAGCCATTTTGAACACAGTAGAAGCAACTTTGAGCACGATTTTGAGCGCAGTAGAAACAACTTTGAGCACAGCCGCCTCGACACGAGGCGGCTGCGCTCAAAGTTGCATATCTTCATGAATAATGCTCCGATTTGTCTAAAATTTTCAGAGAATACTTTTTTAATGCTGTACTTTGAGAAAATGCAAAAAAAACGATTTTTTGAAAATGCTGACAAGCCCTCACCCCTTCAGACCTTAGGCCACTCTAGAGGCCAAGAAAGGGCATATGTTGTGATTTTTTTTTCAGCGAAACCATAAAATAAATCGAAATTACAAAATAGGAGTTTTTTTTATACACGTGATTGACTATAGAAAATTATTTTTTCACAGCGATACATGTCAAAATGGCGACTGTGCAGCATTTTTCCGATGACGCCTTTTTTTTGGAAGGTCGACGGCCGGACCAACAGCTCCTATAATTTTTGAGTTACATTGAGACACTAAAGTTTTTTCGTTTATATATGAGAATAGCTATAGAAAGACAGGATTTTTTTGGTATATGGTTTTTTGTCAAAATGACGCATTTCTAAAACAAAAAGTATAAAATGCCGTGAGAAAATCGTCAGAAAATTGTTTATAAAAAAGGAACTGTGCAATATAATAAAAAAATCTTACATAGTGCCTCAGAAAATGTCATTCCAAATATAAAGTTAAAATTTCAAGTGAATCGGTTGAAATTTGTTTGAGTTATGAGTCCGGCCGACTTGAAAAATGTAGTTTTGAGATAAACGCGTTTAGAGTTAGTAGAAAGTCACGACATAAATCAACAGGGGTTGCGCTAGAATTCGAAAATCGAGTACTTAGTGATTTTTCACACCCATGAAAAAAATCGATTTTTGGAAAGTCCTAGAGTGGCCTATGGCCTTAATTACCTAAGATATTTTTTTTTCTTTAATTTTCTTCATTACACTCCTTGTAAACTTGGATCTGCGGAGGCAAGCGCAATTTAACGTATACATGATAAAAATATCTAAGTGCAAAACGTATAGATGAGGTTTCACAAAAAAAAACAAGGATGATTGTACATTTTGACTTTAGTATATACGTGTGCTGCACGGCTCGCTGACAAAATGAAGGATTCGTGTGCGCGAGATAACGGCGAAACGAGGAACTGGCCCGGGCGGGGGTGTGATTTGTAGGAGGGTTGCGCTTTTAACGAAATCTCGTTGATGCCATGCAAATTACTCGGTAACAGCTTCCCCGCCACCTGCCCGGCGCTCTCTCTCTCTCTCTCTCTCCCTCTCGCAAATGAATGGCCATCACTTCGAACATTTATTACAATAAATTTTCTGCATAAAAAATTCAATTACATTATTCGGATATTCTTATTGTCAATACCATCACGATTTCCCGGTTTTACACGTGTATTTTGGTGAAAAATCAGTTCAAGGTCATGATATCGCGGGTCGTTGGATTCGTCTGAATATCAGCTACAATGTATTAATAAAAAAAAACATGTTCCCATGTGAAAAACCATTGATGATCTTGAGAACGCAAAAACTATGACCTTGACAAAAATGAATTCTTTACCACTGACATCTGTTTCAGCTGTCATTTGTTTCGTCGCTCTAAAGGCAACGGAGATATTTGGGGTGGTCACGTTAAATGGTCCACCCTGTATATGCGTTACTTTCCTATTTGTCTCTTGCCTGTTTTACTGTCATTTCGAAATGTTCGGTCCGGTAGGAGTAGTGAGGTGGGACGAAGAAACGGCACCAGGGTGGATATCAGATTTCCGTTAAACGCTCCGTGAGGGACGTGGATCGGGCGTGCGGTAGTGGCTTTTTTTTCTCTCCTTTTTTATTCCTCTTTCTCCCGAGCTCAATGGTCTTGCCCGTTTCGGCAGCCCGACAAGAAATGTCCTGAGCGCGCACGTATCTTTCAAGAGCATGGGATAAATCGTTGCTACGAGTCGATAATCCCGAGGAAGAACGATGGTCTTAACATCGCTGCACGTACGACGCCCAGCCACCTCCTTTGAGGCCGGGCTTTTTCTTCGTCAGCTTCCATCTTTTTTTTTTAACATACCACAATTTATTCCTGTCGAAGACAAAAACGCGTCTCCCGAATACCGGTAATTTCTGTAACATAGTGATATATATGGAGATTTAAAGAAAAAAAAAAATTACAGATATTACGCAAAGTGCAACGATGTCATGGCATTGAAAATGTAATCAGTCTTTTCGGGTGATAAAAAAGGTGCATGCAAATAATACGAGTTGCTCTCTCCCTCTCTCACTCTCATCGCACATTCTCACATTCTCACTCTCTCACTGTCTAACCATCCATCTATCAAACCCAAACAATCAAACAAACGGTTTCGATTTTTTTTTTTAGAAAAATGACGCTATGTTCAAGTGACGAGGTTATGTATTCGCTTCGGCGCCGGGAAAACATCAAATATTTCGGCGGCAATGCCACCGAAGTGGAGGACAATGTCGATTAAAAGGAGTGTGCCAGTTCTGAGGAGGAGTGTGACGATTTTGAGAATGAAATCGAAGATTCGGATAGTTGTTTCTATTTCATTTATAATTTATATATATAAACGTATTTTTTTCCATAATAATGTTGAAAAATAATTTTTTAGTTAATAATTGAATAAACATTACAAACAACAGTCATATTGTACGTGTAAAAGTTTTTTCCAATTTTCCATTCCTTTAGTAACGTATATACGGCGGCCGTGAAATAGACATTATACACGATGAAAAATAAATATCCGATTTTAATTCTCGAAATTTTTCACATTTTTTTTCCAAAAGGATGTTATTTGAACTGAAAAATGGCCTTGGATATTTTATTTAAGTTCAAAACAATGGGAGATGTGATTTTTCAAACATTATCGTATAAAATGCCTGCACGTCTCCGTATTTTGGAGAAAAAAAATTATTAACATTTTTTTTTCAAAATGTACAATGTTTTTTCTTTTAGTTAAGCGTTCAGGGAAGGCCCATGATTTTTTTCAAATTTTTTCGAACGTTTTATCATAGTGAAATAAGAGAACAGCCCGAACGACCTGCGAAAAAAAACTCGAACTTGGCAAGACTACATATAAATAGTGTGCGAGATCACGACTTCATCATCCTAATAATCGCATCGGAAGAAAATCTAGAAGATCGAACTGTTTTTTTTTTGGATCCGAAGCTTATGCAGACCTCTCGAAGCTCCGACCATAAGCTGTGACTCCTTTTTTCATGAGACGCGGATGATTAACCCTCGAAATGTTTTATTTTTCCATGCAAAATTGGCACAAACATTTTACGAGTGCAGCACACCATCCTTCCCTTCCAAGTACCTTCCCGTTCACCCATCAACCTATCTTGTCCTTTTTCTCCCCGTTTCTATGTCACTCTCCACTTTCGTAGCTGAAAATAAATTCTCTATCTAGCTTCTCATCAGAGCGGTTTCTCTCCAGTAAACGCTCATAGTAGATTAACATAATTTGCATCGTTAAAGTATTCGTTGCCAATTGCAAAGCTCACCGGTTATACACGAGGGATGTGCAATTTTAAGCCTACCCGTGCAGGAATTTTCGTAAGGATCCAATCGGATTCCCATACTTGTCTCCACTTGCTGATAGAGATCCAATGGGTCATTGCATTGGATCCCTATATTAAAACGTCACTCTTCTACGTTGGATTCATATCGTGAATCCCCATCGATATGTACGAGTCCAATTTGAACGCACATTATCGAATAGAAACCGACACGATTCTTAATGGATCCCATCGCATTATACCAGGTATGGGAATATGAAACCGGAATTTTTGTATAGAAAATACAAAAATTATTCGAAGTATAATCGAAGTATTGTTCATTGCTAGCTATACATTTTTCCCTCCTGTCTGGCAATTTGTGGATGCCACGCCAAAAAAACTGTTGCTCTTTTGAGGCAAACCAGTCATCGAGCCATTGTCGTACATTTTCGTAAGAAGGGAAGCGCTGCTCAGCAAGTGCGTGTCCCACCGATGCAAATAAGTAGTAATCGGACGGAGCCAAGTCTGGTGAGTAAGCCGCATGCGAAAGTATTTCCCAACTAAACGCCTCAATCGTTTCCTTGACTTCAACAAAATCACTTTGTGATGAACAAAATCACTTTGTGTTACCTTTCGTTGATATTCCGGTCGTTTTTCACGCAAAGCTTAATTTAAATCGATCATTTGTTGTCGGTAGCGTTCAGTATTAACAGTTTCGCCAGGTTTTAGCATCCAACAATGCTTGCAATTCGCTGTCTTCAAACTTTTTCGGTGGCCTCCAGCGTTCTTCGTTTCTCACGTCAAAATCACCACTTTTGAATTTTTTAAACCACTCAAAGCACTGAGATTTATCAAGAGCATGGTCACCGCAAACTCCGACAAGCATTCGATGCGATTCTGCAGCAGTTTTCTTCAAATGGTAAGAGAAAATTATTTCTGTCCGCAAATCGTAATTTCCAGGCACAAAATTGGACATGTTCAACGCTATAACAAACTATGTGGGGGTATGAAACTTGTATTGTTGCGAGTTAAAAATCTTTGTCAGATGTCAACGAAGCAAACGGCGCCAATGACGCGACTTGAGGGTAACTACATTGACAGCTAGGGCCATCTATGGGCAAATTCGGGTTTTATATTTACAGGCCCGGTATACGTTGAATTTTTCAAATGAATATATAGGTATAGAAAATGGGGGGATCTTAAAAATTGATTCGAATCACATCACTGAAAATTCACTGTAATTATCGTTTGTTCTTCATTTTACTGCACTTTGATATAATATCATTCCACACGAACACGCTCATGAAGCGTGCAGGTTATGTTTCAAAACGCCGAGTTTTTTCTCGCGACCTTTCACATATTTTCGATTCGAACGTGGTAATGATTCTCAAACGGCGTTCATCGGTGAACCGTGCAGAATCCAATTGGATCCCCAGAAGGACTCGCCATGATGGGTGTTCCTAACTCCACAACCTGGCACTGCTCAACAAATTTGTGCATAGGATAACGAAATGATATTTTTTTTGTGATTCATTCAATTCAACAAAGTCTGGTTGGGAATTTTATATTTAAAAAGAGTGCGAGAAATAGTGCGAAATTCAATTGGATTCCATTATGGGCTCCCTACGTGCGGCGTTCCTATTCACAAATTCCTTTAGCCGTATACATTTCGTCCTTAAATTTTTGGTATACGAATCGTTAATTCTAGGGGCAGTCCCTGAAACGTCTTTTTTTAAATAAGTATTATAAATTTGGCTGAAGGTGATTTTACAAAAATGAAGAGTTTGAAAATGTTGAATATGGGGACAATATACTTTCTACATATATATTAAGAGACGCGGCAGCGTCTCGATGCAGAGTGATATGAAAGAAACCGTCGACGCGACTGACGAATACACGCCGCACGCTCTTTATTATAAAATATATTATATAAAGTATATTATATTATATTTATATAGCAAGTTGGCCTTTTACTGATCGTTTTCCATCTTCGAATCTACCTCATGCGCCAATGTATCGAGGAATTGAAAATCTGATGACATCCTACCTACGTAACGTGATTTTGTGCTATCAATTTTGTTGAGGCTATTTTTCGATCCATCCACTCAATCCTCATAATCATTCGCCGAAGTTCCGAGCGATTTTATGATCCTATAAATTATTCCACGCCCGTCGATTAGTTGCATCGAAAAGAATCATTCGGTCATGCGTGAACATTGCGCACACGCTCGTTTGAGGGTTGAATAACACTTTGGTCAATAGCGTGAAGAATGAAGCGTTTTCGACTCGCCTTGCGTGCAGCCACGTGACGTAGTAACACTTCTCGAAAGCTGGCTCTTATATTGCCTCATATATATATATATATATATATATATATATATATATATATATATATCAGGGTATTCTTTACATGAACGGAAATTTTTTCTTTTTCGAAAATTGTAACGCATGCCCCCTAATTTTGTAATTGTTTAGTAGAATAGGAGTAATTATTTGGTAGATATAATTATTTATTCATATTCTTAGAAGGCCACTAGATTGTTGATAAATGCAGTCTCAATCCGAAAAATTACATTTTAAAGCGACAATAAGTTTTTACTTTTCTTTAATACAAGGTGTCAAGAACTTGCGGCATTCGTTTATTTTGGGGTGAGCCAAACAACTATACGTAGTATAAAACCAAAAAAAAAACATTATAAGGTGATATGTGAATTAGAAAATTAAGATTGACGTCCAGACACACTAAGAAGAAAAACCTCGATGGTAGGTGACATGGTGAGTACATTTTTATTGATATTGAAGTGTTTTTTACTGTTGTTAAACGTCGTTCTTCGATTAGAATTAACATCAATCACTCTTGTGCGCGAGACCATACGCGGGCATAAGTAACGAAACAAGAACAATTATGTTAAATAATATAACACACAAATATACATATTTTTTAGAAGTGAATATCTCATAAAATAAAATCAAACACGCTGTTATCAACGAAAAAATAACCGACGCGATCAAGATCTCTCCTAGTATCATCGCGGTTGAGAGTGTAGATTTTGGCGCCTCAGTCGATTTATTGCCCGTCTTTGCTGAGATTGAAGCTGTTTCACCCTTTGTCGGTGTCGACGTTACGGTTGATTCGCTGCCGGTTGAATTAGTTCCAGTCGTTGCTGATATTGAAGCTGTTTCACCCTTTGTCGGTTTTGACGTTACGGTTGATTCGCTGCCGGTTGAATTAGTTCCAGTCGTTGCTGATATTGAAGCTGTTTGACCCTTTGTCGGTGTCGAAGTTACGGTTGATTCGCTGCCGGTTGAATTAGTTCCTGTCGTTGCGGATATTGAAGCTGTTTCACCCTTTGTCGGTGTCGACGTTACGGTTGATTCGCTGCTGGTTGAAAAAGTTCCTGTCATTGCTGATATTGAAGCTGTTTCACCCTCTGTCGGTTTCGACGTTACGATTGATTCGCTGCCGGTTGAATTAGTTCCTGTCGTTGCTGATATTGAAGCTGTTTCAGCCTTTGTCGGTGTCGAAGTTACGATTGATTCGTTGCCGGTTGAATTAGTTCCAGTCGTTGTTGATATTGAAGCTGTTTCACCCTTTGTCGGTTGCGACGTTAGGGTTGAATCACTGCCGGTTGAATTTGTTCCAGTCGTTGCTGATATTGAAGCTGTTTCACTCCTTGTCGGTGTCGAAGTTACGGTTGATTCGCTGCCGGTTGCCTTAGTTCCAGTCGTTCCTGATATTGAAGCTGTTTCACCCTTCGTCGGTGTCGACGTTACGGTTGATTGGCTGCCAGTAGAATTAGTTCCAGTCGTTGCTGATATTGAAGCTTTTTCGCGCTTTGTCGCTGTCGACCTTACGGTTGATTGGCTGCCGGTTGAATTCGTTCCAGTCATTGTTGATATTGAAGCAGTTGCACCCTTCGTCGATGTCGACGTTACGGTTGATTCGCTGCCGGTTGAATTAGTTCCCGTCGTTGCTGATATTGAAGCTGTTTCACCCTTTGTCGATTTTGACGTTACGGTAGATTCGCTGCCGGTTGAATTAGTTCCAGTCGTTGCTGATATTGAAGCTGTTTGACCCTTTTTTGGTGTCGAAGTTACGGTTGATTCGCTGCCGGTTGAATTAGTTCCTGTTGTTGCGGATAATGAAACTGTTTCCCCCTTTGTCGGTGTCAGCGTTATGATTAATTCGCTGCCGGTTGAATTAGTTCCTGTCATTGCTGATATTGAAGGTGTTTCACCCTTTGTGGGTCCCGAAGTTACGGTTGATTCGCTGCCAGTTGAATTAGTTCCAGTCGTTGCTGATATTGAAACTGTTTCCCCCTTTGTCGGTGTCGACGTTATGATTAATTCGCTGCCGGTTGAATTAGTTCCTGTCGTTGCTGATATTGTAGCTGTCTCCCCCTTTGTTGGTGTCAACGTTGCGATTGATTCGCTGCCGGTTGAATTAGTTCCTGTCGTTGCTGATATTGAAGCTGTTTCACCCTTTGTCGGTGTCGATGTTACGGTTGATGCGCTGTCGGTTGAATTAGTTCCTGTCTTTGCTAATATTGAAGTTGTTTCACCCTTTGTCGGTGTCGACGTTACGGTTGATTCGATGCCTGTCGTATTAGTTCCTGTTGTTGCTGATATTGAAGGTGTTTCACCCTTTGTCGGTGTCGACGTTACGGTTGATTCGCTGCCGGTTGAATTAGTTCCCGTTGTGGCTGATATTGAAGTTGTTTCACCCTTTGTCGGTGCCGACGTTACGGTTGATTCGCTGCCGGTTGAATTTGTTCCAGTCGTTGCTGATATTGAAGCTGTTTCACTCTTTGTCGGTGTCGACGTTACGGTTGATTCGCTGCCTGTTGCCGTAGTTCCCGTCGTTGCTGATACTGAAGCTGTTTCACCCTTCGTCGGTGTCGACGTTACGGTTGATTGGCTGCCAGTTGACTTAGTTCCAGTCGTTGCTGATATTGAAGCTGTTTCACCCTTTGTCGGTGTTGACAAGACGGTTGATTTGCTGCCGGTTGAATTAGTTCCTGTCGTTGCTGATATTGAAGCTGTTTCAGCCTTTGTCGGTGTCGAAGTTACGATTGATTCGCTGCCGGTTGAATTAGTTCCAGTCGTTGTTGATATTGAAGCTGTTTCACCCTTTGTCGGTTTCGACGTTAGGGTTGAATCACTGCCGGTTGAATTTGTTCCAGTCGTTGCTGATATTGAAGCTGTTTCACTCCTTGTCGGTGTCGAAGTTACGGTTGATTCGCTGCCGGTTGCCTTAGTTCCAGTCGTTCCTGATATTGAAGCTGTTTCACCCTTCGTCGGTGTCGACGTTACGGTTGATTGGCTGCCAGTTGAATTAGTTCCAGTCGTTGCTGATATTGAAGCTGTTTCACCCTTTGTCGGTGTCGACATCACCGTTGATTCGCTGCCGGTTGAATTAGTTCCAGTCGTTGCGGATATTGAAGCTGTTTCCTCCTTTGGCGGTGTCGACGTTACGGTTGATTCGCTGCCGGTTGAATTAGTTCCAGTCGTTGATGATATTGAAGCTGTTTGACGCTTTGTCGGTGTCGAAGTTACGGTTGATTCGCTGCCTGTTGAATTAGTTCCGGTTGTTGCTGATATCGAACTTGTTTCGCCCTTTGTCGGTGTCGAAGTTACGGTTGATTCGCTGCCGGTTGAATTAGTTCCTGTCGTTGCTGATATTGAAGCTGTTTCGCGCTTTGTCGCTGTCGACCTTACGGTTGAATGGCTGCCGGTTGAATTAGTTCCAGTCATTGTTGATATTGAAGCTGTTGCACCCTTCGTCGATGTCGACGTTACGGTTGATTCGCTGCCGGTTGAATTAGTTCCCGTCGTTGCTGATATTGAAGCTGTTTTACCCTTTGTCGATTTTGACGTTACGGTTGATTCGCTGCCGGTTGAATTAGTTCCAGTCGTTGCTGATATTGAAGCTGTTTGACCCTTTGTCGGTGTCGAAGTTACGGTTGATTCGCTGCCGGTTGAATTAGTTCCTGTCGTTGCGGATAATGAAACTGTTTCCCCCTTTGTCGGTGTCGGCGTTATCATTAATTCGCTGCCGGTTGAAATAGTTCCAGTTATTGTTGATATTGAAGCTGTTTCACACTTTCTCGGTGTCGAAGTTACGGTTGATTCGCTGTCAGTTGAATTAGTTCCAGTCGTTGCGGATATTGAAGCTGTTTCGTACTTTGGCGGTGTCGACGTTACGGTTGATTCGCTGCCGGTTGAATTAGTTCCAGTCGTTGATGATATTGAAGCTGTTTGACGCTTTGTCGGTGTCGAAGTTACGGTTGATTCGCTGCCTGTTGAATTAGTTCCTGTCGTTGCTGATATTGAAGCTGTTTCACCCTTTGTCGGTGTCGACGTTACGGTTGATTCGCTGCTGGTTGAATTAGTTCCTGTCATTGCTGATATTGAAGCTGTTTCACCCTTTGTGGGTGTCGGAGTTACGGTTGATTCGCTGCCAGTTGAATTAGTTCCAGTCGTTGCTGATATTGAAACTGTTTCCCCCTTTGTCGGTGTCGACGTTATGATTAATTCGCTGCCGGTTGAATTAGTTCCTGTCGTTGCTGATATTGAAGCTGTCTCCCCCTTTGTTGGTGTCACCGTTGCGATTGATTCGCTGCCGGTTGAATTAGTTCCTGTCGTTGCTGATATTGGAGCTGTTTCACCCTTTGTCGGTGTAGACGTTACGGTTGATGCGCTGTCGGTTGAATTAGTTCCTGTCTTTGCTGATATTGAAGCTGTTTCACCCTTTGTCGGTGTCGACGTTACGGTTGATTCGATGCCGGTTGAATTAGTTCCATTCGTAGCCGATATTGAAGCTGTTTCACTCTTTGTCGGTGTCGACGTTACGGTTGATTCGCTGCCTGTTGTATTAGTTCCTGTTGTTGCTGATATTGAAGGTGTTTCACCCTTTGTCGGTGTCGACGTTACGGTTGATTCGCTGCCGGTTGAATTAGTTCCCGTTGTGGCTGATATTGAAATTGTTTCACCCTTTGTCGGTGCCGACGTTACGGTTGATTCGCTGCCGGTTGAATTAGTTCCAGTCGTTGGTGATATTGACGCTGTTTCACCCTCTGCCGGTTTCGACGTTAGGGTTGATTCACTGCCGGTTAAATTTGTTCCAGTCGTTACTGATATTGAAGCTGTTTCACTCTTTGTCGGTGTCGACGTTACGGTTGATTCGCTGCCGGTTGCCGTAGTTCCAGTCGTTGCTGATACTGAAGCTGTTTCACCCTTCGTCGGTGTCGACGTTACGGTTGATTGGCTGCCAGTTGAATTAGTTCCAGTCGTTGCTGATATTGAAGCTGTTTCACCCTTTGTCGGTGTTGACAAGACGGTTGATTCGCTGCCGGTTGAATTAGTTCCTGTCGTTGCTGATATTGAAGCTGTTTCACCCTTTGCCGGTGTCGACGTTACGGTTGATTGGTTGCCGGTTGAATTAGTTCCAGTCATTGTTGATATTGAAGCTGTTTCACACTTTGTAGGTGTCGACGTTACGGTAGATTCGCTGGCGGTTGAATTAGTTCCAGTCGTTGCTGATATTGAAGCTGTTTCACCCTTTGTCGCTGTCGACCTTACGGTTGGTTGGCTGCCGGTTGAATTAGTTCCAGTCATTGTTGATATTGAAGCTGTTGCACCCTTTGTCGATGTCGACGTTACGGTTGATTCGCTGCCGGTTGAATTAGTTGCAGTCGTTGCTGATATTGAAGCTGTTTGACCCTTTGTCGGTGTCGACGTTACGGTTGCTTCGCTGCCGGTTGAATTAGTTCCAGTCGTTGCTGATATTGAAGCTGTTTCACGCTTTGTCGGTGTCGAAGTTACGGTTGATTCGCTGCCGATTGAATAAGTTCCTGTCGTTGCTGATATTGAAGCTGTTTCAGCCTTTGTCGGTGTCGACGTTACGATTGATTCGCTGCCGGTTGAATTTGTTCCAGTCGTTGCTGATATTGAAGCTGTTCCACTCTTTGTCAGTGTCGATGTTACGGTTGATTCGCTGCGGGTTGTCTTAGTTCCAGTCGTTGCTGATATTGAAGCTGTTTCACTCTTCGTCGGTGTCGACGTTACGCTTGATTGGCCGCCAGTTGAATTAGTTCTAGTCGTTGCTGATATTGAAGCTGTTTCACCCTTTGTCGGTGTCGACGTTACGGTTGATTCGCTGCTGGTTGAATAAGTTCCTGTCATTGCTGATATTGAAGCTGTTTGACCCTTTGTCGGTGTCGACGTTACGGTTGCTTCGCTGCCGGTTGAATTAGTTCCAGTCGTTGCTGATATTGAAGCTGTTTCACCCTTTGTCGGTGTCGAAGTTACGGTTGATTCGCTGCCGATTGAATAAGTTCCTGTCGTTGCTGATATTGAAGCTGTTTCAGCCTTTGTCGGTGTCGACGTTACGATTGATTCGCTGCCGGTTGAATTTGTTCCAGTCGTTGCTGATATTGAAGCTGTTCCACTCTTTGTCGGTGTCGATGTTACCGTTGATTCGCTGCGGGTCGCCTTAGTTCCAGTCGTTGCTGATATTGAAGCTGTTGCACTCTTCGTCGGTGTCGACGTTACGCTTGATTGGCCGCCAGTTGAATTAGTTCTAGTCGTTGCTGATATTGAAGCTGTTTCACCCTTCGTCGGTGTCGACATCACGGTTGATTCGCTGACGGTTGAATTAGTTCCTGTCGTTGCTGATATTGAAGCTGTTTCACCCTTTTCCGGTGTAGACGTTACGGTTGCTTCGCTGCCGGTTGAATTAGTTCCAGTCGTTGCTGATATTGAAGCTGTTTGATCCTTTGTCGGTTTCGACGTTACTATTGATTCGCTGCCGGATGAATGAGTTCTAGTCGTTGCTGATATTAAAGCTGTTTCCCCCTTTGTCGGTGTCGGAGTTGAGGTTGATTGGCTGCCGGTTGAATTAGTTTCACCCGTTGCTGATATTGAAGCTGTTTCACTCTTTGTCGGTGTCGATGTTACGGTTGATTCGCTGCGGGTTGCCTTAGTTCCAGTCGTTGCTGATATTGAAGCTGTTTCACTCTTCGTCGGTGTCGACGTTACGGTTGATTGGCTGCCAGTTGAATTAGTTCTAGTCGTTGCTGATATTGAAGCTGTTTCACCCTTTGTCGTTGTCGACATCACGGTTGATTCGCTGCCGGTTGAATTAGTTCCTATCGTTGTTGATATTGAAGCTGTTTCACCCTTTTCCGGTGTCGACGTTACGGTTGCTTCGCTGCCGGTTGAATTAGTTCCAGTCGTTGCTGATATTGAAGCTGTTTCACCCTTTGTCGGTTTCGACGTTACTATTGATTCGCTGCCGGTTGAATGAGTTCCAGTCGTTGCTGATATTGAAGCTGTTTCCCCCTTTGTCGGTGTCGAAGTTACGGTTGATTGGCTGTCGGTTGAATTAGTTCCAGTCGTTGCCGACATTGACGCTGTTTCACCCTCTGCCGGTTTCGACGTTAGGGTTGATTCACTGCCGGTTAAATTTGTTCCAGTCGTTACTGATATTGAAGCTGTTTCACTCTTTGTCGGTGTCGACGTTACGGTTGATTCGCTGCCGGTTGCCGTAGTTCCAGTCGTTGCTGATACTGAAGCTGTTTCACCCTTCGTCGGTGTCGACGTTACGGTTGATTGGCTGCCAGTTGAATTAGTTCCAGTCGTTGCTGATATTGAAGCTGTTTCACCCTTTGTCGGTGTTGACAAGACGGTTGATTCGCTGCCGGTTGAATTAGTTCCTGTCGTTGCTGATATTGAAGCTGTTTCACCCTTTGCCGGTGTCGACGTTACGGTTGATTGGTTGCCGGTTGAATTAGTTCCAGTCATTGTTGATATTGAAGCTGTTTCACACTTTGTCGGTGTCGACGTTACGGTAGATTCGCTGGCGGTTGAATTAGTTCCAGTCGTTGCTGATATTGAAGCTGTTTCACCCTTTGTCGCTGTCGACCTTACGGTTGGTTGGCTGCCGGTTGAATTAGTTCCAGTCATTGTTGATATTGAAGCTGTTGCACCCTTTGTCGATGTCGACGTTACGGTTGATTCGCTGCCGGTTGAATTAATTGCAGTCGTTGCTGATATTGAAGCTGTTTGACCCTTTGTCGGTGTCGACGTTACGGTTGCTTCGCTGCCGGTTGAATTACTTCCAGTCGTTGCTGATATTGAAGCTGTCCCACTCTTTGTCGGTGTCGATGTTACGGTTGATTCGCTGCGGGTTGCCTTAGTTCCAGTCGTTGCTGATATTGAAGCTGTTTCACTCTTCGTCGGTGTCGACGTTACGCTTGACTGGCCGCCAGTTGAATTAGTTCTAGTCGTTGCTGATATTGAAGCTGTTTCACCCTTTGTCGGTGTCGACATCACGGTTGATTCGCTGACGGTTGCATTAGTTCCTGTCGTTGCTGATATTGAAGCTGTTTCACCCTTTTCCGGTGTCGACGTTACGGTTGCTTCGCTGCCGGTTGAATTAGTTCCAGTCGTTGCTGATATTGAAGCTGTTTCATCCTTTGTCGGTTTCGACGTTACTATTGATTCGCTGCCGGATGAATGAGTTCCAGTCGTTGCTGATATTAAAGCTGTTTCCCCCTTTGTCGGTGTCGAAGTTACGGTTGATTGGCTGCCGGTTGAATTAGTTTCACCCGTTGCTGATATTGAAGCTGTTTCACTCTTTGTCGGTGTCGATGTTACGGTTGATTCGCTGCGGGTTGCCTTAGTTCCAGTCGTTGCTGATATTGAAGCTGTTTCACTCTTCGTCGGTGTCGACGTTACGGTTGATTGGCTGCCAGTTGAATTAGTTCTAGTCGTTGCTGATATTGAAGCTGTTTCACCCTTTGTCGTTGTCGACATCACGGTTGATTCGCTGCCGGTTGAATTAGTTCCTATCGTTGCTGATATTGAAGCTGTTTCACCCTTTTCCGGTGTCGACGTTACGGTTGCTTCGCTGCCGGTTGAATTAGTTCCAGTCGTTGCTGATATTGAAGCTGTTTCACCGTTTGTCGGTTTCGACGTTACTATTGATTCGCTGCCGGTTGAATGAGTTCCAGTCGTTGCTGATATTGAAGCTGTTTCACCCTTTGTCGGTGTCGACGTTACGGTTGATTCGATGCCGGTTGAATTCGTTCCAGTCGTTGCTGATGATGAAGCTGTTTCAACCTTTATCGGTTTCGATGTTACGGTTGAATGGCTGTCGGTTGAATTAGTTCCAGTCGTTGCCGACATTGATGCTGTTTCACCATTTGTCGGTGTCGACGTTACGGTTGATTCGATGCCGGTTGAATTAGTTCCTGTCGTTGCTGATATTGAAGCTGTTTCACCCTTTGTCGGTGTCGACGTTACGGTTGATTCGCTGCCGGTTAAATTAGTTCCTGTCGTTGCTGATATTGAAGCTGTTTCACTCTTTGTCGGTGTCGACGTTACGGTTGATTCGCTGCCGGTTGCCGTAGTTCCAGGCGTTGCTGATACTGAAGCTGTTTCACCCTTCGTCGGTGTCGACGTTACGGTTGATTGGCTGCCAGTTGACTTAGTTCCAGTCGTTGCTGATATTGAAGCTGTTTCACCCTTTGTCGGTGTTGACAAGACGGTTGATTCGCTGCCGGTTGAATTAGTTCCTGTCGTTGCTGATATTGAAGCTGTTTCACCCTTTGTCGGTTTCGACGTTAGGGTTGAATCACTGCCGGTTGAATTTGTTCCAGTCGTTGCTGATATTGAAGCTGTTTCACTCCTTGTCGGTGTCGAAGTTACGGTTGATTCGCTGCCGGTTGCCTTAGTTCCAGTCGTTCCTGATATTGAAGCTGTTTCACCCTTCGTCGGTGTCGACGTTACGGTTGATTGGCTGCCAGTTGAATTAGTTCCAGTCGTTGCTGATATTGAAGCTGTTTCACCCTTTGTCGGTGTCGACATCACCGTTGATTCGCTGCCGGTTGAATTAGTTCCTGTCGTTGCTGATATTGAAGAGGTTTCACCCTTTGCCGGTGTCGACGTTACGGATGATTGGTTGCCGGTTGAATTAGTTGCAGTCGTTGCTGATATTGAAGCTGTTTGACCCTTTGTCGGTGTCGACGTTACGGTTGCTTCGCTGCCGGTTGAATTAGTTTCAGTCGTTGCTGATATTGAAGCTGTTTCACCCTTTGTCGGTGTCGACGTTACGGTTGATTCGCTGCCGATTGAATAAGTTCCTGTCGTTGCTGATATTGAAGCTGTTTCAGCCTTTGTCGGTGTCGACGTTACGATTGATTCGCTGCCGGTTGAATTTGTTCCAGTCGTTGCTGATATTGAAGCTGGTCCACTCTTTGTCGGTGTCGATGTTACGGTTGATTCGCTGCGGGTTGCCTTAGTTCCAGTCGTTGCTGATATTGAAGCTGTTTCACTCTTCGTCGGTGTCGACGTTACGCTTGATTGGCCGCCAGTTGAATTAGTTCTAGTCGTTGCTGATATTGAAGCTGTTTCACCCTTTGTCGGTGTCGACATCACGGTTGATTCGCTGACGGTTGAATTAGTTCCTGTCGTTGCTGATATTGAAGCTGTTTCACCCTTTTCCGGTGTCGACGTTACGGTTGCTTCGCTGCCGGTTGAATTAGTTCCAGTCGTTGCTGATATTGAAGCTGTTTCATCCTTTGTCGGTTTCGACGTTACTATTGATTCGCTGCCGGATGAATGAGTTCCAGTCGTTGCTGATATTAAAGCTGTTTCCCCCTTTGTCGGTGTCGAAGTTACGGTTGATTGGCTGCCGGTTGAATTAGTTTCACCCGTTGCTGATATTGAAGCTGTTTCACTCTTTGTCGGTGTCAATGTTACGGTTGATTCGCTGCGGGTTGCATTAGTTCCAGTCGTTGCTGATATTGAAGCTGTTTCACTCTTCGTCGGTGTCGACGTTACGGTTGATTGGCTGCCAGTTGAATTAGTTCTAGTCGTTGCTGATATTGAAGCTGTTTCACCCTCTGTCGTTGTCGACATCACGGTTGATTCGCTGCCGGTTGAATGAGTTCCTATCGTTGCTGATATTGAAGCTGTTTCACCCTTTTCCGGTGTCGACGTTACGGTTGCTTCGCTGCCGGTTGAATTAGTTCCAGTCGTTGCTGATAGTGAAGCTGTTTCACCCTTTGTCGGTTTCGACGTTACTATTGATTCGCTGCCGGTTGAATGAGTTCCAGTCGTTGCTGATATTGAAGCTGTCTCCCCCTTTGTCGGTGTCGAAGTTACGGTTGATTGGCTGTCGGTTGAATTAGTTCCAGTCGTTGCCGACATTGATGCTGTTTCACCATTTGTCGGTGTCGACGTTACGGTTGATTCGATGCCGGTTGAATTAGTTCCTGTCGTTGCTGATATTGAAGCTGTTTCACCCTTTGTCTGTTTCGACGTTACGGTTGATTCGCTGCCCGTTAAATTCGTTCCAGTCGTTGCTGATAATGAAGCTGTTTCAACCTTTATCGGTTTCGATGTTACGGTTGATTCGCTGCCAGATGAATTAGTTCCATTCGTTGCTGATATTGATGCTGTTTCACCCTTTGTTGGTGTCGACGTTACGATTAATTCGCTGCCGGTTAAATTAGTTCCTGTCGTTGCTGATATTGAAGCTGTTTCCCCCTTGGTTGGTGTCGACGTTGCGGTTCTTTCGCTACCGGAAACATTAGTTCCTGTCGTTTCTGATATTGGAGCTGTTTCACCCTTTGTCGGTGTCGACGTTACGGTTGATTCGATGCCGGCTGAATTAGTTCCAGTCGTAGCCGATATGGAAGCTGTTTCACCCTTTGTCGCTGTCGACCTTACGGTTGATTCGCTGCCGGTTGAATTAGTTCCTGTCGTTGCTGATATTGAAGCTGTTTCACCCTTTGTCGGTTTCGACGTTACGATTGATTCGCTGCTGGTTGCATAAGTTCCTGTCATTGCTGATATTGAAGCTGTTTCACCCTTTGTCGGTGTCGAATTTACGGTTGATTCGCTGTCAGTTGAATTAGTTCCAGTCGTGGCTGATATTGAAGCTGTTTCCCCCTTTGTCGGTGTCGACGTTACGGTTGATTCGCTGCCGGTTGAATTAGTTCCAGTCGTTGCTGATATTGAAGCTGTTTCACCCTTCGTCGGTGTCGACGTTACGGTTGATGCGCTGTCGGTTGAATTAGTTCCTGTCTTTGCTGATATTAAAGCTGTTTCACCCTTTATCGGTGTCGACGTTACGGTTGATTCGATGCCGGTTGAATTAGTTCCATTCGTAGCCGATATTGACGCTGTTTCCCCCTTTGTCGATGTCGACGTTACGGTTGATTCGCTGCCTGTTGTATTAGTTCCTGTTGTTGCTGATATTGAAGGTGTTTCACCCTTTGTCGGTGCCGACGTTACGGTTGATTCGCTGCCGGTTGAATTAGTTCCAGTCGTGGCTGATATTGACGCTGTTTCACCCTCTGTCGGTTTCGACGTTAGGGTTGATTCACTGCCGGTTAAATTTGTTCCAGTCGTTGCTGATATTGAAGCTGTTTCACTCTTTGTCGGTGTCGACGTTACGGTTGATTCGCTGCCGGTTGCCTTAGTTCCAGTCGTTGCTGATACTGAAGCTGTTTCACCCTTCGTCGGTGTCGACGTTACGGTCGATTGGCTGCCAGTTGAATTAGTTCCAGTCGTTGCTGATATTGAAGCTGTTTCACCCTTTGTCGGTGTTGACAAGACGGGTGATTCGCTGCCGGTTGAATTAGTTCCGGTCATTGCTGATATTGAAGTTGTTTCACCCTTTGCCGGTGTCGACGTTACGGTTGATTGGTTGCCCGTTGAATTAGTTCCAGTCATTGTTGATATTGAAGCTGTTTCACACTTTGTCGGTGTCGACGTTACGGTTGATTCGCTGCCGGTTGAATTAGTTCCCGTCGTTGCGGATAATGAAACTGTTTCCCCCTTTGTCGGTGTCAGCGTTCTGATTAATTCGCTGCCGTTTGAATTCGTTCCAGTCGTTGCTGATAATGAAGCTGTTTCAACCTTTATCGGTTTCGATGTTACGGTTGATTCGCTGCCAGATGAATTAGTTCCATTCGTTGCTGATATTGATGCTGTTTCACCCTTTGTCGGTGTCGACGTTACCATTAATTCGCTGCCGGTTAAATTAGTTCCTGTCGTTGCTGATATTGAAGCTGTTTCCCCCTTTGTTGGTGTCGACGTTGCGGTTGTTTCGCTACCGGATGCATAAGTTCCTGTCGTTGCTGATATTGGAGCTGTTTCACCCTTTGTCGGTGTCGACGTTACGGTTGATTCGATGCCGGCTGAATTAGTTCCAGTCGTAGCCGATATTGGGGCTGTTTCACCCTTTGTCGATGTCGACCTTACGGTTGATTCGCTGCCGGTTGAATTAGTTCCTATTGTTGCTGATATTGAAGGTGTTTCACCCTTTGTCGGTGTCGACGTTATGGTTGATTCGCTGCCGGTTGAATTACTTCTAGTCGTTGCTAATGTTGAAGCTGTTTTACCGTTTGTCGGTGTCGACGTTACGGTTGATTCGCTCCCCCTTGAATTAGTTCCTGTGTTTGCTGAAGGTGAAGTTGTTTCACCCTTTGTCGGTGCCGACGTTACCGTTGATTCGCTGCCGGTTGAATTAGTTCCAGTCGTTGCTGATATTGAAGCTGTTTCACCCTCTGTCGGTTTCGACGTTATGGTTGATTCGCTGCCGGTTGAATTACTTCTAGTCGTTGCTAATGTTGAAGCTGTTTTACCGTTTGTCGGTGTCGACGTTACGGCTGATTCGCTGCCAGGTGAATTAGTTCCTGTCGTTGCTGATAATGAATCTGTTTCCCCCTTTGTCGGTGTCGACGTTGCGGTTGATTCGCTGCCGGTTGAATTAGTTCCAGTCGTTGCTGATATTGAAGCTGTTTCACCCTTTGTCGGTGTCGACGTTACGGTTGATTCGTTGCCGGTTGAATTAGTTGCTGTCGTTTCTGTTGTTGAACCCTTTGTTCCCACCGTCGATTTCGATTTTTTGATGCATTCAGGTTTCAAGTTGTCTTCGAACGTCTTTGTGCCGCGACCTCGTCCATTGCTGCAAAATGAGTAAACCGGCGCATCCAGCGCGATATACATTTTTGAATTCTAAATATTCGTGTATGATCCATTCTCATGACAAAAGAGTACTTAATATTGAACGTGAATTGAAGCGTATATATATTGGTTTCAAAGTTTAGGGCAAATAACATGCAGGAAGCGTTCTCCTGTCGTATGTTCTAGTAATATATTATTTACTTTCTGTTATGTATAATATTTGCGATGAGTTTCCTCATCAACGAAGATAAAACCTGTCCCACTCAAAAATTACCATGAACGTTGCGAAAAACTCGACGGAGGATGAAAAAATTCGTCGGCAGATGTCGTTATGAGGAATCTAAGTGTAACAGTTGAATCGACTTACATTAAACCACAAGCGACAGGTCCATTGGTCCGATCTCTGATTCCATTTTGTGGATCAGTGGCCGTGTAATAGAATACGATGACGTAATTTTCAATGGTCTCTTTCTCGTCAGGTTCCAACGTCACATGATTCACCGTTCCATCGAAGGCCTTATAACTACTGTAATTGGCCGAGATAACGTTTCCTTTTCGAGCGTATCTTTTCCCGTCCTTATTTTGTATGTGAATTCAAATGAATAAATAAAATAATGAGGAAGTAATCAAAATGTTTTTCATATACAACCCTAATAGTGAGAATGGAAAAAAATATCTAGAAATGTATTGTAATAACAAGCAAATATATTTATGAAGCAAAATACTGAAATTTGTCATTCGAGATAAGCAAATAGGTGTTTTTCTAAACACAACAAAAGGCGAAAACCCTCATGCAGAGATTATCAGAGTAACCGTAATAACATTTGGAATAAAAATGCTCTTACAGTCGCCCTCCTAGTGACCATCACTTACGGGGGAATATCAAGCTTGATTCGCCAAGGTGAGAAGTCCGGATTCAAGGAATCCATCTAGGACCTAATCTGTTTTTAACCACGTAATCGAAGAGAATAAATAAAACATTATTTCTATGTTAAATACTTTGAATTGGTCATGTAAAAATGCACTGCTTTACTAGAATGATACATATTTTGATCTTTTTTTTTACCATCATTGCATCTCAATTTCATATTTTCCGTTCCAAATTGAAAACGATTTTGAGGATTGAATATTTATTCGGGTTCTAATCGGTTATTCCAATTCCTCAAATATAATATTAAATTTAAATACAATAATTTTTTAAATTACTAAATGTGGATTCTAGTCGTATGTCTATTTGTTTTCTTGAAATCCAGCGAATTATGGAATTTTACGCACTCCATTTGAGGGGCTAGGCTACTGTGACGACTTAATATTCAGGGTTATTAAAAAAGTTGATTTTGAAGGAATAATTAAGACGTTTGAAAAATCGTTTGAATACGAAATTTTCAGCTGCCTTATAACAGAACTTGGCGGCAATGTTGGTGCAAAGACCCGGAGGAAGGGCTGTTTGGGACTTCTGAAACGGTCTTCTATTACATCGAAGACAGGTTCAAACATTCGAGGGATTTTCTCGTTTGAACCATTGCCCAACCGTACGGCTGAAAATCAACCGCGCGTATTTGGACAGACACACTCCAACCGTCATAACTTAAAAAACAATTAAAATGACGATATGTAACCTTTAGAAAATCAATCTCAAGGTTTAAAGTATATCTTTAAACTACAAAAAAGTCGGTTTTTTCACAGTAGCCTAGCCCCTTCAATAATTTTGTAAGAGAGCTAGGTTAGCAACCCTTAAAGCGGGCAACCACTTTAGATGCTTCAAAAATTCAATTTTTTTTTTTTCATTTCATAAATCATTAGCAAAATATCTTAAGAATACACCCTGAAAATTTCAAAACGATTTTCGGATTCCTTCTAACGGTATGTATATAAATGATAAAGACTCTCCGCTCGACTCCCAAGCGCGCTCAATCATAAACGGGTTTGTCTCGAAACGACATTTTTTCAATTTGCGGGAATCATAACACAAAAACTAATTGATCGATCATCATCAAATTTGGAACACGTTTACATAATATAATTTATTAAAACATGAACCTAAAGTTGGCAAGATTAGATTGTTTAAAACATATTTATTATTGCAAAATGCTGGGAAAAAATGCTCTAAAAATCGATTTTTTTTCAAACACGTTCCAATATTCAATTCTCGATTTTTTTTTAATGTAGGTTCATGTTCTTAAAAAACATCTCAAGAATGTATAAAAATTTGTTGGACTATTTCAGATGCGAATTGCGAGCTGCACGATTCCCGCAAATCGACAACGACTATGAAGTCACGCCAAGGGACACAGCGGATTACACCTTAATTAATGCATGATATAATTTTAAAAAATTACCAGAGATATATGAAAATATACATAAATTATTGTCAGAGTTGCGGAAATGTCCGTTTTTTTTACAATAAAAAAAATCCACAAATTCATCTAATTTTCGGTCTCCTAAGGTGTTTGCCCGCCTTAACGAATTAAGTGAGGGCTTGACCGAAGCCCTCACTTATTCCCACTTTCGTACTTTATAGCCTTTTGCCATCCTGAAAAACCCTCGATAAATCATTATATTTCGCAGTCGGAATTTTCTACAAAAGACGATCCATATAAAAAATCCAAATTTGCACCTCGCAATTACTATCGAATAGCTGGATATCTGTAAAGAAAAAAAAACATCTACAATATTAATTATATTTTCCGCGTCTTTGGTTGGCAACATCCTCGCAACATCGGCACGACGGATTGAGTCCTAAATAGGGAGATTGAAAAGCTCTGGTACGAATGCCATTACGAAAGTATCGTCGAAATTTTGTTTTGTCAGCGTCATTGATGAGGTATACCCATTAAATAAATGCCGCGTCGCGGTATTTTTGCGTAGGGCAGTGAGGGGAATGTTGAGCAGTCGAGTAAGTTGGGCAATCGAAATATCTGGAAAACTAAGCACCGCACGCGGGTGCATCAAATGGCAGAAAGCGAGGTATGGCGGAGGGGAACACATCACGCTATCGCCCGTTGTCATGCCGCACATGAGACGGTAACATAGGACGTTTTATTATTTTTGCACCCAAAAGTAAAAAAAAAAACCGTGATTGAAAGATTTTCTTCTACCATTATATGAGAAAAAATATTTCAAAGTTCATTGCAATTAATCTTATTGTTTCAAAACCTAACTAATTAACAAGCAACTGTTGGTTTATTACTGCGTTGTACCAAATCATGTTGCATACTTTTGATTCTTTTATACAGTTCTTACTTTGCCCAACTTAGCTCATAGTCATGCTCAACTTACCCCAATAACGGGGCAGGTTGAGCAAATACGGGCATAGTCATTTGAAGAGCGATTATCTGTGAAACAAGAAGGATAACAGGAATTTCGTCTACAGACTTTTGTTTTCCCAGATAGTTTCATTTTTATACGGCAGACTGTTAAGGAATTACAGGACGCTAATTCCAAACTTGCTCAACATGCCCATCCCTACCCTACTATCGCAAGTAAGTAGCTGCCACCTTTCTTGATACTCACATTTGCCACTATGTGGATGGGATCGACCAGCTCACAATGGCATGTTATCTCTTCCATGGGGTATAATTCAGCAAAGTAATAAGGAAGATTGGGTTTTATGATCAAATGTCCGACGGTAAACCTCACTTTATGATACCCATTAACTCTTTGCCCATAATCGACGTTTTCCAATGCTTCCCCATTGTTGGCCTTGTATAGCCGCGACGTATATTTCCTTACCTGTTCAATAAGAAAAATTATCGAGTTACAAAGACGGCAATACAGCCAGAACGCTAATTCTTGATTTTCGTTTATACGCATATATATATATATATATATATAATGCTTTTCTTCCACCATGCACACGGTAAATCAAAAGTGCGTTGTCTCAAGACGTTTTATCCCATGGTGTACAAATGAACGGATTTCATGTGTGTTAATTGAAGTCATCATCGTCCGTTTTCTAAAAGCATCGAATATTCCATAATTTCAAAATAAAATGAAATCCTCCACTGAGAATTTTATCTCAATGGCTTTCTATCATATTTTATCATTCTCTGACTTCCTGAGACGGTTATTTTTCGAACAAAATATTACGCCTATACGCGAAGTGAATCCTATCTACTATCTTCCACCTATACTATGCACGCATGCTATCACCACGCTATCGTGTACCTGTGACTCAATAACAGATATGGCATTAAAAGAAAAAGTAGTAATTTTTATATGAGCTACAGTTATCTCGCAATCATAAGAAATAGCGCAAGATAAAAATTTTCAAAATATTTTTGTTTTTTTTCAAGGATCCACAAGCTCGAGAAAATTTTGTTCAGTTCAATCAATGTATAGGTCAGTTACCTTGTTTATTCAGCTACAATTTCGTTTTTTGTCAGTCGCTCTACATCAATTTTTGCGTGAGATTTCGAACTTTGAATGAAAAAGGACCCTTTTGTCTTCGATCATCTATATCTCAGCAACCAATAATCGCACAGGGAATTAAAGCGCAGTTTTGAAAACTTGAATACATATCCTACAAGATCCTTTCATTGATATTTGAGAAACAATTTTTTTTTCATCCTTGACATCAATTTGAAAAAAGTACAAAAAAATGACTTTTTCTGGTGTTTCAGTAAATCTACCACTACTTTACAAATATTCATGGAAAGACTAACGTTGCCAGGTTTTTTTTCAACTTAATGTACCCCCGATAGCCTTGTAAATTTTTTAATGGATCCTTTGAACCGATTCTCCGGACCGATTGATCAAAGTTTTACTAAACAATTAAAGGAACAATTGTTCCAAAACATCGCGTTATCATCGTAAAAACGAAAAAACGATTTTTTTCGACTTTTTTCCACAACTTTGCCCTAGTTATTTGTTGCATTCAAGAAAAAAAATTTCGAGAAATTAAATTTTTTTTAAATAAAAAAAAAAAATCAAGAGTATCAACTTTTAATTGATGCAATTGAAGATGAATGAAATTATGATACACGAAGGTCGAATCGTGTCTAATATGAGGCAGTATTGTGTCCTGAAATGTTTTACAGAATTAAAAAAATCAAAAATAATTTTAAAAAATCTTTTTGAGTTGTTTTTCTCAAATTTAACGAGTAACTAGTGCAAAGTTGTGAAAAAAAGTAGGAAAAATTTTCCTTTTATTTTAATAATGATTACATGATGTTTAGGAACGATACACTTGTTCCTTTAATTGTTTTGTGAAAGTTTGATCAATCGGTCCGGAAAAACGGTTAGATGGATCAGTTTGAAAATTTACTGGGCTACTGGAGGTACATTAAGCTGAAAAAAAACCTGGCAACGTTAGACTTTCCATGAATATTTGTAAAGTAGTGGTAGATTTACTAAAACACCAGAAAAGGTCATTTTTTTGTACTTTTTTCAAACTGATGTCAAGGATGGAAAAAAAATTGTCTCAAAAATCAATGAAAGAGTCTTGTAGGAAATGTATTCTAGTTTTCAAAACTGCCCTTTAGTTCCCTGTGCGATTATTGGTTGCTGAGATATCAATGATCAAAGACAAAAGGATCCTTTTTCATTCAAAGTCGGATATCTCAGCAAAAAATTGACGTAGAGAGACTGATAAAAAATAAAATTTTAGCTGAATAAACAAGCTAACTGAAATATGCATTGGTTGAATGGAAAAAAATTTTCCCGAGCCCGTGGACCCTTGAAAATAAACAAAAAAATTGTGAAAATTTTTGACTCGCGATATTTCTTATGATTGCAAGATAACTTTAGCTCATAAAAAAAATTGCCAAAATATTTGAAAACTAGAGACTTGAAGCTTCAAAATGCTTTCTTTTTCTTCTCGATACGACCATTTTTCACAGAGATACAGCACTTCAAAAAACACTTAAAAAAAGGGAAGATATTTTCTGTTCCTCTAATTCTTTGGCGTAGTGTATATCAATTAGTTGACGTCATTGTGATAACGAGTAATATCAAATATTGTACTACGGATTTTTTAAGCATAACTCATGTACTGACTCAATTAATGCCGGTCTTCAGAAAAAATATCGCACCTAAAAATTCTTTATGCATGGATGTCTACGGATTTGTGATCAATTACATTTTTATCGGACTTAGTATTCAAATAAGCCGATTCCATTTGTATAAAGCCGTTTAAAGAATCGTTTGCGGAACGTATAGAAATTCATAAAACAAATATACAGCCTTGCTCACAAGTATAAGGCACCCTGTAAGTTTTCTATCCGGACAAAAAATTGAATATTTCGGTGAAAAAAAAATCGTCAGCTAATCTACCAATGGAAGTTTTAAAGCGGACAAAGCCAGCTTTGTTTGCTCCTTTATTTCTATTTTTGCGATTTTGTTTTGTACCCGGTACGTCATTTTGAACATGTCAGTTTTTCACGATTGTCGCCCTTTGCGACATATAGATTTGGTGCAACGTTTTTTTTTAGTCCGTTTTTATGGTGAAACTGTGATTGTGAGTATGACGGAGACTACTCCAGATTCGTTGAGGATCTAATTTTTCAGTTTTTATTCGTAAATATGCAATAAATACAATATTTACCAAAAATTTGGCACTTTGGGATCGACAATACGAATATACACCATAAGTTAAGGGGCCAGTCCACTTTGAAAATGTAAAAAAATCGATTTTTTTAAACTTTTTTTGAAAGTACATACATTCAGAAATATTGTGTCAAAATTTTATGAAAATCCGAGCTCTCTAAGTATTTTTTTTTACCTGAACGTCAGGACCTCATTGCATTGTACTTGCACCTGCTCATGTCAGGTGCAAGTACCTTAAAGCTAAGGCATTTCAGCAACATTACAAACATCCTCCTGCTCTTTCTGAGGAAGTACAGGAAGTTTTAAAACCTATTTACGAGGATCTCACCAGAACAGAACTGCTCGAAAGGTGTTTAGGTGGCCATACGCAAAACAATAATGAAAGTTTTAACAACTGCGTATGGAATATGGCACCTAAACACATGCTCAACGGCAAAAAAATCGTAGACATTGCCTGCAAAGTTTCCGCGTGTGTCTTTAATGAAGGATTTCGTCCAGTGCTTACAATAATGGAAATAATGGGCGTCAAACTCGGCCCGATCGCCATCGAATTCGCCGACAATCGCGATGACGAGCGTGTTCGCTCTGCAAACCGCCGCAGTTCTGAGTGCTCAAAAGAGACCAGAACCAAACGAAAGCAAGCAAGACTTGAAGAAATCGACGACGATGAGCAATCAGAAGGGATTTTGTACGGTGCAGGAATTGCCGATTAAGTTTAGGTAAGAGTTTTTCATAGTATAAACTTCAAACGCATTTTTCTCGAAACAACGTTTTCAAAATCTAGCTCCTTCGTATCTCTAAAACTAATAAACCGATTCTCTTGAAATTTGAACCACATATTGTAAACATGATTTGCAAGAAGATGACCCTCGATGGTTTTCAAATTTTTATTTTTACTCTTTTTTTTGCGAAAAACTGCGAAAAAAACGCGTTTTTTTAAAATACTTTTTTCGTTTTTCATCTGCCATTTTTTTATTTTTTGATAAAACTTTATATCCAAGGGTCATTTTGTAGCTGGTGTCATACTGAATCTAATGGACTCTGATTTTTTTGTTTCAGACAAGCCGTTGGCGTGTTGTGATGGAGCTATCTAGCCCACCTATTTTTGAGGCGTTACGTTAAACTATAGTTTTTGTACTTAAAAATGAATAAAAATGAATTAAAAATTTTTTAAATATATTTCAAGACTTTATTTATCAAGCCCACCAACTTTTATATTCATATCTTTTATAAAATCCTCAAAAAAAAAATCGCGAAAATAGCCTTTTTTCCGTAGCTCCAAAGTGGACTGGCCCCTTAGCATAAATCAGAACAACCGTGGGTGACATAAATTTAGTCTCTTTGTTGACCCTGCGGGAGTAGTCGTACCTCCTTAAGTGTATTGGCAACACGTTGTAAGCCATGTTGATACAAGACGCAGTATAAAGCATGTTGTTTATATACGCAGCAACAAGCAACACGTAAACCGTCAACGCATCTGGCACGTACTACGCACCTTGCATGCGTATTATGAGCTATCTCAAACACGCTGTCAACGCACTTAATTTTTACAATGAATGGATTACGTCTATTAGCTTTTTTGTTAAATGAATGTAAAATGTTTTATACGTACTCCAGATTTACGTTTAGCCGCGGCAACTCCTGCCAAAAGGAACGCTGCGACGAGCAGGACGATCGCGATGACCCTCATAGTTGATGAGTCGTTTTAAAAATGAAACCACGCTTTCCTGCACGTACAATCATTTTCATCCGCAATAACATTTAATAGTCGATCTATTTATTTTTTTAATACCTATTTTTCCGAGCACCAAGCCGGTGTAACCCCTTAATGAGCCGTGCATACTTGCCTCGTCAAATTTCGAAATATCTCCACGTTGGTTTTATCCTCCTACAACTGGCAAACAGCTAGCGCTAGATTCGATCGCCGATCAAATTGTTGTCATTAAGGGGCCAGTTCACTTTAAAAAATTCAAAAAATCGATTTTTTTTAACTCTTTTCGAAAGTACATACATTCAGAAATATTGTGTCAATATTGTGTCAATATTGCCGATTGAGTTTAGGTAAGAGTCTTTCATAGTATAAACTTCAAAAGCGTTTTTCTCGAAACAACGTTTTCAAAATCTAGCTCCATCGTATCTCTAAAACTAATAAACGGATTCTCTTGAAATTTGAACCACATATTGTAAACATGATTCGCAACAAGATGACCCTCGATGGTTTTAAAATTTTGATTTTTACTGTTTTTTTTTGCGAAAAACTGCGAAAAAACGCGTTTTTATAACTTTTTTCGTTCTTCATCTGCCATTTTTTTATTTTTTATAAAACTTTATATGCGAGGGTCATTTTGTAGCTGGTGTCATACTGAATCTAATGGACTTTAATTTTTTTGTTTCAGACAAGCCGTTGCCGAGTTGTGATGGAGCTACCTAGCCCACCTATTTTTGAGACATTACGTTAAACTATAGTTTTTGTACTTAAAAATGAATAACCATTTTTTTAAATGTATTTCAAGACTTTATTTATCAGGCCCAACAACTTTTATATTCATATCTTTTATCAAATCCTCAAAAAAAAATCGCGAAAATAGCCTTTTTTTCGTGGCTCCAAAGTGGAGTGGCCCCTTAAACTTAAATTGTTGTCATCAAATGGCAAATATAAAATTTTGAAAAAAAAGATAGAACAATTCAATTGCTTGTACCGGCGAAAAAGAAAGATCGGCTGGTGAAAACTGGCGTGCAAATGTCAATTCGCGCGAAACAATCAACAAGAAATTAATTATTCTACGTTTTACCGCTTTTTCTACGCGCGAAGTCGAACAAACGTGGCACCACGTTGAGCTTGCACCGGAATACTGTTGCAAACTTTTGACAATTATTACTAATAGCAGATGTTTTTTGTTCCTATCTTTAACTAGAGCCACTTGCAATATCACGAAATAAAAATAAAGAAAAAAGATTTCGTTCAAACGAAACGCTATCGAAATACCACGGAGGGGGTCTCCAATTTAATTATCGCTAATTTTTTTTTTCTTTCCTCAAGGCAGCAGATATATTTACCGATAGTAAATTGTTAGCGCAAGTAGGATATCGTACCATTGGCATTTCGATAATTTCTCGTTCCGATGGCGGACTTCTTTTTTTTTATCACGTTAAATGGCACGTGGCCCCAATCAATGTTGGAATGTTTACTTCCGGCACGAGTACATGCATTTTACAATGCCGATATTGACGTGAAAATAACGGCTTCGAGATTTTTCAAAAAGCTTTTTGAAACCTCAAGAATGAGCTTTAAGAATTCGTCTAGCGTTTTGACAAATATAAATTTGTTGTTGATAGACTTAAGTAAACAAAAAATATGACATGCTGTTGCTTAATCTTGTGTTGAAGAGCTCAAATTTCGTATACATATTTTCAGTACTTCATAGGATTACTTGAACGGGGTGAAGGTTGAGTTTTAAATAGGAAACTTCAATTATACGTTTTTCAAGGTGTATAGCAAGTATGACGTATAAATGAGAATATCGTAGAAGTGAAATACAGCCTCTATCGGAAACTCTGTAGCATTTGAAAATGGCGATCGGTGGATAACTCGCTATGTTTTTTTGAAAGCAGTACCTCTATTATTCTAATACTTGGTTATCCAAGTGAAAATTTGATTGGTAATAATGAAGTAATTAGTCAACTGAATCTTTTTTTTTTCGTCTAGAACTTTTATTCGATGCGAGTTTGTGACATTAAGGCGGGCAACCACTTTAGGAGACCGAAAATTAGATGATATTTTGGATGTTTTTTATTTTGAAAAAAACTATCGGAAATTTCCGCAACTCTGACAATAATTTATTCATATTTTCATAAATCTCTGGTAATTTTTTCAAGTTATTTCGTGCATTAATTAAGGTGTAATCCGTTGTGTCCCTTGGCGTGTCCTCATCGTCGTTGTCGATTTGCGGGAATTGTGCAGCTCGCAATTCGCATCGGAGATAGTCCAACAAATTTTTATACATTCTTGAGATGTTTTTTTAAGAACATGAACCTAAATTTTGAAAAAAAAAATCGAGAATTGAATGTTAGAACGTGTTTAAAAAAAAATGATCGATTTTTAGCATTTTTTTTCTCGGCGTTTTGCAGTTCCAAATATGTTTTAAACAATCCAATCTTTTCAACTTTAGGTTCATGTTTTAATAAATTATATTATGTAAACGTGTTCCAATTTTGACGATGATCCATCAATTAGTTTGTGAGTTATGATTCCCGCAAATTGAAAAAATGTCGTTTCGAGAAAAACACGTTTAAAATTTCACAAACGAAAAACTCATAGTCAAATGTGTTTAGTTAAATGATAAAGTGTCTTACCGATTAATCAGCGATTCCAGTACCATACAGCAGTTCCTCCTCTTCCTCATGCAACTCATTTGTAGCTTGCATTTCCTCTTTACGAGCTTTTCGAGCTTCTTTTGTCTCTAATAAACTTTTTCGATTTTGCCGAGCCACGCGCATCTGATCCATTTACTCGGCATATCCGTAGCTCTGCCTGCCAACTACGATTTGTAATTTCCTTCATTGAATAAAACGGCAGCAAGAAATGCTTCTACCTCGATTATTTTGTGCCCAGAATGGAGATGTTTTGGAGCTGATCGCCAAACGGTCGAGTTTGGGTTTGTTTGGGTTATGAAAACCCAAACAAACCCAAATAAGCCCATACAAACCCAAACAAATCCAATCCTACCCTAGACCCCATAATTCCCTAGTGGAGCCTCTCCACTCATCAAGGTTCCAACCAAAAATGTTTAAAAAAAATGTCCAAGAAAAATTTTGAAAAAATTGTAGTCACTTCAGTACGAACCCACGCAACTTTTTACCCTCTTGAAATTTCCCCGGAAACCCTATAGTTCTTCGATGACGCCTTCTATTTCTAAAACATGTCTTTTCTAGCTAAAAATGCAATACTAGGGCGAAAAAAAATCGTACGAGACTTTCTAAAAAATAAAAATGTCGGTTTTGATATTATTTTTAATTTGTCCATGGAAAAAACCGAGGAAAAAATTTTCCACAACCTTTACAGTTCATTTTCGACGGCCAAAAAATAGCCGAGAAATGGCCACGTTCAAAAGTGCGGACAGGGGCGAAAAAAATCGTAGAGAACTTTCTAAAAACGCAAAATAAAGGTAAACTTGTCCTCTTTAAAACGCCATTTGGGAAATTCAATTACCTTTATTTTTGAGTCCGCTATGTAAATTTTAGTGCGGTAAGAAATTACAAGTAGTGCGTAGTTTTTTTGTCCATTACTGTATGTGAACAAGAACACACGGAACAGCATCACGAGGACTGCACCAGCTCTCTTCAGAAATCGTCACCCTTTCGGAATTGCTGCTACACGCTATGAGCTACAAACGCGGGCCTAGTCCAGGCGCGACGGGTTACGCCCATTAGGGACATGTGCGCGACGAGTGCGTGCGACGTGATTGATTCGAGCGTCGTGTGCATGCAAGTCTCTACCGCACGAGAAACGCATCAACCACAGACCAAACAGACCCTCGGCATCTCGATTCAGCTGGGCGCGCGCGAGCGCGCATCTATGTAGTACTAGTGCTCGTGCGATAGCAAGCCCTTTTGCATTGGCTACTAACGCGTGTCTTACCCCGAGTAAACAACGCGTGTTTTCACAAAGCGGAGGCGTTTAAGGGGCCAGTCCACTTTGGAGCCACGAAAAAAAGGCTATGTCCGCGATTTTTTTTTTGAGGATTTTATAAGAGATATGAATATAAAAGTTGTTGAGCTTGATAAATAAAGTCTTGAAATGCATTTTAAAAAAATTTTAATTCATTTTTATTCATTTTTAAGTACAAAAACTATAGTTTAACGTAACGCCGCAAAAATATGTGGGCTTGGTAGCTCCATCACAACTCGGCAACGGCTTGTCTGAAACAAAATTCAAAGTCCATTAGATTCAGTATGACACCACTGACAAAATGTCTATGGGATATAAAGTTTTATCAACAAAATAAAAAAAATGGCAGATGAAAAACGAAAAAAGTAAAAAAAAACGCGTTTTTTTCGGAGTTTTCGCAAGAAAAAAAGAGTAAAAATCAAAATTTTAAAACCATCGAGGGTCATCTTGTTGCGAATCATGTTTCCAATATGTGGTTCAAATTTCAAGAGAATCGGTTTATTAGTTTTAGAGATACGATGGAGCTAGATTTTGAAAACGTTGTTTCGAGAAAAACGCGTTTGAAGTTTATACTATGAAAAACTGTTACCTAAACTCAATCGACAATTCCTGGACCGTACAAAATCCCTTCTGATTGCTCATCATCGTCGATTTCTTCAAGTCTTGCTTGCTTTCGTTTGGTTCTGGTCTCTTTTGAGCACTCAGAACTGCGGCGATTTGCAGAGCGAACACGCTCGTCATCGCGATTGTCGGCGAATCCGATGGCGATTGGGCCGAGTTTGACGCCCATTATTTCCATTATTTTACGCACTGGACGAAATCCTTCATTAAAGACAGACGCGGAAACTTTGCAGGCAATGTCTACGATTTTTTTGCCGTTGAACATGTGTTTAGGTGCCATATTCCATACGCAGTCGTTAAAATTTTCATTATTGTTTTGCGTATGGCCACCTAAACACCTTTCGAGCAGTTCGGTTTTGGTGAGATCCTCGTAAATAGCTTTTAAAACTTCCTGTACTTCCTCAAAAAGAGCAGGAGGATGTTTGTAATGTTGCTGAAGTGCCTTAGCTTTGAGTTACTTGCACCATTCTAAAGGCCGATGGGTCGGCCGAGCGCGCTATACGCTCAGGTAGACGAAATGAGGTCCTGACGTTCGGGTAAAAAAAAATACTTAGAGACCTCGGATTTGCATACAATTTTGACACAATATTTCTGAATGTATGTACTTTCGAAAACAGTAAAAAAAAATCGATTTTTGAAATGTCCAAAGTGGACTGGCCCCTTAAACCACCCTCCATATTGTCGACTTTTTTTTCGAAACAACAGCTACGCAGAACAAGAATTACATTTATATAAATTATGACACTTATTTATTTTTATTTTTCAGACCAACCCTTGTTAAGTTACCTATCCAGCCATTGGACCACATTTTTTATACAGAGGCTCTATTATACCTAATAATTTTATTATTTTTTTTAATAAAAATTCAGACGAAACAAGTTCAATGTATGCATAATAACATATCTTTCTTCCAAAGCCCAAATAAATAATCTGCTAGACAAGAAAAATTCGGAAGAGAAACGATATTTTTTCGACCTGTCACATTGGTGTTCTCCCTTGAATGCAGATCCCCCTAAACCGCGATTTTCCAATCCAAAATTGAATTTCGAAAGGGCAATATGATCACCGAGTCATTCTAATTTGATAGCATTGTTCGATTCATTAATTGCACACGGGTTTCAAGTAGATTAATTTAACAGAAATTACGGATTCTGAATTTCAATGTTTGTGGAATGATCGGATTCAGTGCCGCGCATAGACAGAATGTCGTGTTAATTATTTTGTTAATGCTCCGAATACACAATGACGGAGAATTCATAGCGCGTACGTCGTTCCGAGATTTTAGGTTGGTATTGCGTTATCGACAACGTTGTGCCCTCTGTCGTCGAGAACTTGTACTTACATGCTGAGAGTGCCTGAGTGTCATATGGTAATAGTTATAAACTTATTACCATTCGAAACTCATCAACGGGGAGCAGAAATCGAGATAACCGATCTGTTACCAGCTCTCGGTAAGCGGCAAATGTACGAATTTCAATTTGTACGTGACCGACTGTTGATCCTCGTCCTAGATCTGTTACCAGCTGTCGATAAACTGTTGAATGTACGAAACTCGATCCGTATGTGCCCGACTGTTGGTTCTCATCGTAGCACACAGGGGACGTCAATTATCTTAGGCCGGTAAAGCAGAAGATGATGAATTACCGACACGGCTGTTGTCTTCGTATAAAAGATGATATCAACTTGCATTTGAATTATTAACTGGAAATTATTTTCACTTACAGTTTCCACTGCACTATGTCAATGAAAGGCACTCCGGTCGGTAACGAGTTGCCGTTCTTCAGCTAATATTTAACGACATGGCCCACGCGTTCAGTCGATAAATATCCTACGGTCAAGTTTTCCCAATTGTGCTCATACGAACTCACTAATGGCTGCCTCGCTATGAGCTAGTAATATTCTAAATGTTTTGTTACCCAGCTCTTGTCTATTCACTACGCAATCGATTTTCACTATAAATGTCGGTGCGTTACAATAAAAATGTCACCTAGCGACTAGGCCGTACTGGGCTAGCCGACCATGTTTACGAATAACAAAGTGAGGTTATGTCACTACACGTACTGTCATCTAGCTAATGACTTATGGCTGGCTAGCCAACTTGAGTTTCAGATGGCGTTGCGAATGAAGAAAAGTCTCAAGTGATTATCTCGCCATGACCCCGCCAACACTAGTTAACTGCGGCTATGCACCCCTTTGCTAGTCATTGCCTAGCCGATCTTGAATACAGATGTCGCTTGCCTTACGATAAAAATATCACCTAATGACTAAGTCGTACCTGACTAGCCAATGATGATCAGAAATAACAATGTGCGGTTACCAGGTGTACAAGTATGAAATGCGGATTTCAGACAACAGATGGTGCACCAATGCAGTTTGTGCTATAAAGATTTGACACTGCGCCATTTTATTGTGCCATCAATAAGTGTTAGACGCGCACGAGTGATAAATTGGAAAAGTGTGTGCATAGTGTTGTGTTGTTGTGTTCAATATGTCGAAATTTATACCGAACAAAGAGCATTCGCGGACAGCATTAATTTTTTGTTTTCATTTGAAGAAAACTGCTGCTGAATCATATCGATTACTTCGAGAAGCTTATGGTGCACATGCTCCATCGCAAGATACGTATGAACGATGGTTTCGGCGTTTCAAAAGTGGTGACTTCGATGTTGCAGACAAGGAATATGGATAACCGTCAAAAAAATACGAAGATGTGGAATTGCAAGTATTGTTGGACGAAGATGATTCGCAAGCACAAATACAACTCGCCGAGCAATTGGGCGTTAGTCAACAAGCTGTTTCCAATCGGCTACGAGAGATGGGAAAGATTCAGAAGACCGGTACATCGGTACCACATGAGTTGAACGACAGGCAAATGGAAAAGCGCAAAAACACATGTGACATTTTTCTCGCTCGGTACAAAAGGAAGTCGTTTTTGCATCGTTTAGTTACAGGGCATGAAAAGTGGATTTATTTTGAGAATCCCAAGCGCAAAAAAATCATGGGTAGACCCAGGCGCACCAACCACATCGACCGCATGACCGAATCGCTTTGGCAGAAAGACTATGTTTGGTAGGACCAGAGGGGCGTGGTCTATTATGAACTGTTAAAACCTGCGGAAACGGTTAATACTAAACGTTACCAACAACAATTGACCGACTTGAACCGTTCGCTGCTTGAAAAAAGGCCAGAATACCGAAAGAGGAAACAGAAAGTAATTTTTCTTCATGACAATGCTCCATCACATACGGCAAAACCGTTTCGCGACACGTTGGAAGCACTCAGCTTGGAAGTTCTACCCCATGCGGCCTACTCACCAGACTTGGCTCCTTCCGATTACCACTTGTTTGCATCGATGGGTCACGCACTTGCTGAGCAGCGCTTTGGTTCGTACGAAGATGTAAAAAAATGGCTCGATTAATGGTTCGCAGCAAAAGAGGAAGATTTTTACTGGCGTGGTATTCACAAATTGCCCGAAAGATGGGCAAAATGTATAACAAGCGATGGAGCATACTTTGAATAAAGCACTTTTTATCATTCTTCCGAATTTAACGTGTTTTTTTTTAGACAAAAAATCCGCATTTCATACTTGTACACCTGGTATTCGAATATTCTTATTGTCAATACCATCACGATTTCCCGTTTTTACACGTGTATTTTGGTGAAAAATCATTTCAAGGTCATGATATCAAGGTCGTTGGATTCGTCTGAATATCAGCTACAACGTCTTAATGAAAAAAAAATACGTTCCCACTTGTAAAACCATTGATGACCTTGAGAACGCAAAAACTATGACCTTGACAAAAATGAATTTTTCACCACTGTATCAGCCTTTCAAAATCAATCAAATTACCTCCGGACATTTTTTCGGTCAATCTAAAGGGGAGCTATTTGCGGTGGTCACGTTAAATGGTCCACCATGTATAATCGAAAAAACTTTCGTGTCTGATCATAACTTAAAAATTATAGGAGCTGTTGATCCGGCCTTTGACCTTCCAAAACTAAAGGTGTCATCGGAAAAATGCTGCACAGTCGCCATTTTGACATGTATCGCTGTGAAAAAATCACTTTGTATAGTCAATTGCGTGTATAATAAAACCCCTATTTTGTAATTCCGATTTATTTTATAGTTTCGCTGAAAAAAAATCACAAAATATGCCCTTTTTTGGCCTCTAGAGTGGCCTAAGGCCTTGAGGCGAATGATGAGTAAGAGATATGTGGAAGAGAGTGGATGAGCTCTTTAATGAAACAAAAAAGCAGATAGGATGGAATGAGCTGCTAAATGAAGAAATTAAGCCAGTACTATGCGAGTATGTGAAAATGTTCGAGGAAAATCAGCAGACCAGATAAAACAAGAAGCAATAAGTTGTAATCATACATGACGAGTAACTAATTTTCAAGTATAAATAATAATTGATAATAATAAATCTGAATAATAAAAAAATAGTATTATGAATATTGAAAATATCAGAAAAATAATTATGAGCATAGAACGTTAACCCTTCGCCGTCACACGTTCTGGCTGTAAAACGCTGATCACAGGGGGGCCACAATGACCCCAGCCATGTATAAACGATTGCCGCGTTGACCGTATCGTTCCAAATGACTCATTAAAATTCAGGATATTAGTTTGAACATTCTAGAATGTGGCATTCTCGGTATTATAATTTAATCGTAATTCAAAATGGTGGAAAAAAAATCAGCCACGGTTCAATGCGCAAAAAGAACCCCTTTTACTAAAAAGAAAATCACAACACGCAATTAAAAATCTTTTTCCATAAAATTTTAGGGTGATTCTCGTGAGATATGATAGTTTGTGGCAAAAAAATAGCATCATAGTGGGCGTTTCAAAAAAGGTATTTATTCTTATATCTGAAGAGCCATTTCGGTGTGAAATAAAGACCGATGATCATGAAAAATGAGCGATTTATTGAGCTTGAATGAGCTTCCTTATACTACAAAAAGGAAAAATATCGTTCCGGTTTGGAGTTAATCCTGGATACAAGTGACCGGCTGGAACGAGACGACATTGTCGTGACGGCCCGTCCTTAGAATGGGAATTTCTTTGGCCTTTCGATGGCTTGCCATACTCGCAGGCAACGTAGCGCATGCTGGGTGTTATTCAAATTTTATATTCGATTATGCAAATTAATGTGAGATACATAAAAATGTCTACGTCGCCCTTATGCGCGGATCTTCGGTATACATTCGTTCAGCCGATTTTTATGCCTCCTTGAAAACAAAAGTCTGCCTTCTCGACGCCGATCATTCGTCCGCTTTTCAAATCAATAAAAAAAAAACTTTCCACTGTGCCGCTCGCGCTCTCTGCCATGTTCCTGACTCCCCCTGCCGGCCCCCATTTTTTATTAAGAAAAATACATACATATAGGTTTAGCAGTAAATAGTTTTTTTTTACTAAGAATTTTTTTAGTGAGAATCTTTTTTTACTCAAAAAAATACATACATATAAATTTAGCCGTAAATAGAAAAAGAAATGTAGTGAATTAGTGGGAAGCCGAAGGGCTAACATGAATCATAAACCTAGCTACTAAACAGTGAGTGTGTTCTGATATACGCTGCCAGTACTGACCAGTGGTGGCAGTATCTGCTGATGCGTCCCGTTATAGGCTTCCTCTATTACAGCGCCCTAGGTGGACGTCTATTAAGGGGCCAGTCCACTTTGGAGCCACGAAAAAAAGGCTATTTTCGCGATTTTTTTTTTGAGGATTTTATAAAAGATATGAATATAAAAGTTGTTGGGCTTGATAAATAAAGTCTTGAAATACATTTCAAAAAAAAATTTAATTCATTTTTATTCATTTTTAAGTACAAAAACTATAGTTTAACGTAACGCCTCAAAAATAGGTGGGCTAGGTAGCTCCATCACAACTCGGCAACGGCTTGTCTGAAACAAAAAAATCAAAGTCCATTAGATTCAGTATGACACCAGCTACAAAATGACCCTCGGATATAAAGTTTTATCAAAAAATAAAAAAATGGCAGATAAAAAACGAAAAAAGTAAAAAAAACGCGTTTTTTTCGCGGTTTTTCGCAAAAAACGAGTAAAAATCAAAATTTTAAAACCATCGAGGGTCATCTTGTTGCGAATCATGTTTACAATATGTGGTTCGAATTTCAAGAGAATCCGTTTATTAGTTTTAGAGATACGATGGAGCTAGATTTTGAAAACGTTGTTTCGAGAAAAGCGCGTTTGAAGTTTATACTATGAAAAACTCTTACCTAAACTCAATCGGCAATTCCTGCACCGTACAAAATCCCTTCTGATTGCTCATCATCGTCGATTTCTTTAAGTCTTGCTTGCTTTCGTTTGGTTCTGGTCTCTTTTCTGATCGGCCGACCCTTCGCGCTCGGCCGATGGGTCGGCCGAGCGCGCTGTACGCTCAGGTAGACGAAATGAGGTCCTGACGTTCAGGTGAAAAAAAAAAATACTTAGAGAGCTCGGATTTTCTTAAAATTTTGACACAATATTTCTGAATGTGTGTACTTTCGAAAACAGTAAAAAAAATCGATTTTTTGAACTTTTCAAAGTGGACTGGCCCCTTAAGGCGTGAGGGCTACTTGTAACGCCGAAAAAACGCTTTTTTTCGGGATTTTTTTTACAGGTTTTATTATTTAGTGAAAAATGTTTTCCCATATGAATAATCAATATTCCTAGTAGCTACAGTAAAATTTTCATTGAAAAATAATGATAAATAAGCGAGATGCAGTCAGTCTGCGAGGGGTCCAGAAAAAAAAGGTGTTTCGCGGTGATCACTGCTGTTCATCACTGGATCATCTGAAAGCAAAAAAATTAACGGGGATCATTAGTAAATCATATTGGGCCCAGGATGGACGAAGGGTTAATGAAAATTTCGAATTTTTACAAAATGGCGGATGTTCAAACTAAAAACTTGTTTTTCGACCCAAATTTCACTCATATTTTCAATTATAAAAAAAAACCACTATTCACCGCCGATAAAAATCCTTCGTCCATCCAGAGGGCAATTATGTACAGAATAAGTGATCCAAATTTGAAAACGATCGGTCAAGCCGTTCTGGAGTTACAGTGATCACCGAATTTGAAAACGTGCTTTCGAGAAAAACGCGTTTAAAGTTTCAAGTACAATTTACATGCAAATAAAAAAATTATTTTTCGACTTACATTGAATCATCTATTCCGGCACCATAAAGTGACCCTTCCTTCGCCTTAGCAGTCGCAGAAGCCGTTTTGAACACAGTAGAAGCAACTTTGAGCACGATTTTGAGCGCAGTAGAAACAACTTTGAGCACAGCCGCCTCGACACGAGGCGGCTGTGCTCAAAGTTGTATATCTTCATGAATAATGCTCCGATTTGTCTAAAATTTTCAGAGAATACTTTTGAAATGCTGTACTTTGAGAAAATGCAAAAAAAAAAAAAACGATTTTTGAAAATGCTGACTAGCCCTCACCCCTTCAGGCCTTAGGCCACTCTAGAGGCAAAAAAAGGGCATATTTTGTGATTTTTTTTTCAGCGAAACCATAAAATAAATCGGAATTACAAAATAGGAGTTTTTTTTATTCACGTAATTGACTATAGAAAATGAATTTTTTCACAGCGATACATGTCAAAATGGCGACTGTGCAGCATTTTTCCGATGACGCCTTTATTTCTGGAAGGTCAACGTCCGGATCAACATCTCCTATAATTTTTGAGTTATGATCAGACACTAAAGTTTTTTCGATTATATATGAGAATAGCTATAGAAGTACATAGGATTTTTTGGTATATTGTTTTTTGTCAAAATGACGCATTTCTAAAACAAAAAGTATAAAATGCCATGAGAAAATCGTCAGAAAATTGTTTATAAAAAAGGAACTGTGCAATATAATAAAAAAATCTTACATAGTGCCGCAGAAAATGTCATTCCAAAAATACAGTTAAAATTTCAAGTGAATCGGTTGAAATTTGTTTGAGTTATGAGTCCGGCCAACTTGAAAAATGTAGTTTTGAGATAAACGCGTTTAAAGTTAGTAGAAAGTCACGACATGAATCAAGAGGGGTTGCGCTAGAATTCGAAAATCGGAGTACTTAGTGATTTTTCACACTTATGAAAAAAATCGATTTTGGAAAGTCCTAGAGTGGCTTATGGCCTTAATTACCTAAGGTGTTTTTTTTTCTTCAATTTTCTTCATTGCATTTCTTGTAAACTTGGATCTGCCGAGGCCAGAGCAATTTTACGTATACATGATAAAAATGTATAAGTGCAAAACGTATAGACGAGGTTTCACTGTATAAAAAAGCAAAAAAAAAAAAAACATGGATGATTGTACATTTTGACTTTAGTATATACGTGTGCTGTACGGCTCGCTGACAAAATGACGGATTCGTGTGCGCGAGATAACGGCAAAAAGAGGATCTGGCGCGGGCGGGGGTGTGATTTGTAGGAGGGTTGCGCTTTTAACGAAATCTCGTTGATGCCATGCAAATGACTCGGTAACAGCTTCCCCGCCGCCTGCCCGGCGTTCTCACACTCTCTCTCTCTCTCTCTCTCTCTCTCTCCTCTCTCTCTCTCTCTCTCTCTCTCCTCTCTCTCTCTCTCTCTCCCTCCCTCTCTCTCTCTCTCTCTCTCTCTCTCTCTCTCTCTCTCTCTCTTCTCTCTCTCTCTCTCTCTCTCATCTCTCTCTCTCTC